>CM062806.1:641681613-642249395 GCA_031772625.1 Pinus tabuliformis
ATGTAATTAAGTTATTTAGTTAGTAGTATTTAAACCCTTCTCATGCATCTAGAGAAGGGTCCAGAAATTTATCAAAAACTTGTCCTCAGAACATGCACTTTTACACCCTCAGAGGAGGTTTTGGTGAATGAATGGTTCAAAATTCATTGATGTTTGCATTTGATATCTGCTACTGATGTTGCACTTTTGTACTCTTAGTATATGTTAGAGCAAGGAGAGACAAATCATTATTTCTTGAAGCTTATGAGTAGGACCAGTCATAAATGGTACTTTTATCTCTTGACCATTTCTGCTTATATGTTAAAGTGATATATAGTTTTTAGTTGTTTATATGTTATTGCATGAATGCTTGAGTTACCATTTGGCACTTTTGTACGGTGGTAGCTATTTATTTATGTTTAATATATGAATAGCTTATTATGCGATATGATGTTCACAACTGTTTTGCTTAACTTTTTATGCGAAATAGTTCATCTTAATTGATTTCCTTTCTTATAATTTCTGAATGATCTTTATTACCAGTTGTTATTTGAAATCTCTTTAGATCGCATAATAGAAGAGTTACATCCCGGGTTAGCATAGATTAGATGTGTTGTTTTTATTAGATTACAATATCATAGAATTAGATTAAAGTTTGAATTAGAATAGCTTAGATAGTTACTGTTAGATCAGCAACATCCAATTCTACACACACACACCCATAGATTGGGAAACTGGTCCCATTATCCCCAGTCGGACCCGCTATACCAAACGGATAAGGAGCTGCCAACCAAGGTCCGGACCGGGCGGGTATCCCCCTTGTTGTCGACCCGATTTTCGGGGCTTCAACAGGTAGCAAAAGAATTGAATTGCTTCTTATATCCAGCACCAGAGTGTCAAGTGATGGTTGCAAATGGAGGAAGAATAAATTGCTCTGGAAAGTGCCATAATATCAAGCTATCCATGGGAGAATATGAATTGACTAGCCCAATGCTTTCCATTCCAATAGGAGGTGTTGATGTTGTACTAGGAGTCCAATGGCTACAATCCTTGGGTACAATAGCTTTTAATTTTCAAGAAATTTTCATGAAATTTTCTGTGGAAGGAAAGGAAGTTGAATTAAGGGGTATTGCAGGGAAACCGGGAAAGATAATCAGCTATAACAGTATGACAAAGCTTCTAAAAAAGGAACAAAGAGGTGTAATTGCATAATTATGTTCGCTAGATGTTTCCACATTGGAATCATCTATTTCTCTAGATCTCCAAAAAATCTTCGACAATCATTCCAAGGTATTTGAGACTCCCAAAGGTCTCCCACCTATTCGTGATCATGATCATGCTATTCATCTGATTCCAAGAAGTGTTCCTCCAAACATCAGGCCGTACAGATATCCCTATGCCCAAAAGAGTGAAATTGAACGTATGATTGCAGAAATTCTAGAGGCTGGTATAATTCAACCGTGTCAAATTTCTTTCTCTGCTCCAGTAGTATTGGTGCACAAGAAGGATGGATCATGGCGCATGTGTCCGGATTATAGGGAGCTCAACAAGCTCACTATTAAAGATAAGTTTCCCATTCCAGTCATTGATGAATTACTGGATGAATTGCATGGATCAATTTACTTCACCAAGTTGGATCTTCGTTCAGGATATCATCAAATCAGAATGAAGACTGAAGATATTCTGAAAACAACATTTAGAACTCATGAGGGTCATTATGAATTTTTGGTCATGCCTTTTGGCCTTACCAATGCACCTTCAACATTTCAAGGTTTGATGAATTCCATTTTCAAACCATTCCTTAGAAAATTTGTGTTAGTATTTTTTGATGATATACTAATCTATAGCAAGTCTTGGAAGGATCATGTTGAACATGTTGACAGGGTGCTACAATTATTGGAGGAGAAACAATTATATGCAAAAAGATCCAAATGTTTCTTTGTCGTACAAGAGGTGGAATATCTGGGTCATATTGTATCTCATGAAGGAGTTAAGGTAGACCCTAGCAAAATTAAAGCCATTAAGGAATGGAAAATCCCCACATCCATAAAGCATCTGCGAGGATTTCTCGGGTTGATAGGGTATTATCGCAAGTTTGTTAAGAATTATGGGAGAATAGTGATGAGCCTCGAATTGGGTAACTTATTGGGCTCATTTTGCCTAATTGTCCTTGTTCAATCCTCCATTTTTCATAGATTATGCATGTTTTTAGTATGTTTATGTTATTTGAACGAATAAGGGTGGTCACTCTACCAAGAAGGCTAAGACGTGGTTATTTCAGGTTTTTTGGACAAATTTTAGAGCAAAACCAAGCAATTATGGGACAGGTGACAGCCAAGCTTGAGGTGAGGATTCGTAGGGGGGTTGTCTATTGCATTAAATGACCCTTCATCGAAATCTCCACCCTCAACTCCGAGCTCAACAGGCCACCAAAACGAATTCTAAAGGCAGCCGAGTAGCTTTGGGAAGAGTGACTGTTTACTAGCAGCTGGAACAGCCAAGTCCCTTGAATTTAGGAGGGCTGCTAGGCCCCTCGTAGTGTACAAATAAGAAGGCCTCAGCCTTCGTAGTTTACTTTCTGGAACTGTTGGTATTTGCACTATAGTGCTGTCCTTTTCTCAGCTTGTTTTCTTGTAGCTATTGCTGTATAACTTTCTTGTGATGATTATTTTTTAGTAATGAGAAGCAGCTTTACTTGGCATTAGATCTGAGTTCTTTATAGGAGTCAGAAGCTCTTGGGGTTGGGCCCAACCCGAGTGCCAAGGCCTCCTTTATGTATTGTTATTTGTTCTTTATGGATTTGCAAAATCATTTCTGTTAAGTAGATTAAATCTTGTTGATTAACTAGGTCACTGTTGATGATTAGAAAGACTTTTGATGTTCAGATTGAGTTGATAGGTTATTAACAAGGAAAAGCTTCAGAAAAGGGCCATCAAACACCTCTGATTTCACCTCTCCCTCAGTGGGATCAGGAGCTGGGAGCAAGGTGACCTTGCTTCCCACAAAAACATTGACTTTGCTTTGCCATGCAATCATTAGTGTTTGATTTTCATTTGCAAAAGTTGGTTACATGTTCATATTCTTGAATGATTCGTTGCATAGTTAATATACATGGTTTCCTTGCGAATAAAACTTATGTTCATTCTCTTTACTGTTAGCTAGATCAGATTAGGTCAATGTAACTAGGTCTCAGGTTTTACAAGTCTTCGTTGGTTCAGTTGGAAAAACAACTTGCAGAGCACCTGTAGCACTTCTCTATCTGCCCATACTCCACCAATCCCATCTGCTCCATCCACTGACATGGACTTTTGCCTCACGTTTGCCATTTTCTCACATAACCCTAATTTTTGTGCAACATTGCTTCAGTCCTCCTTGAACAAATCCAGCCATCTACATCTTTCCTCAACTTCACCCACCAAGTCCTAGACCACCTCAACCCCTTATCCTACCTCCATACTCACTCCTTCACCTTTCTCTCTCCATCCATCCTCCAAAATCTCATTTCTGAACATCCTGTAGAAAATCACAGACATCTTGTAGAACCCCTGCAGACTTCCTGTAGAGGCTCACGAATGAGGTTTCTTGATAGCCAAACTCTGTGAGACTCTTTGGAAGGGTGTTAGGGACCCCTTAGGCCCTCTCTGAACCTTCCCGACCTCCTCCAAGCATTTACTCTCGCCATTCCACCTCTGCACAGTCAAAACAGTCAAATCACATGCATGATAATTCTGGCAACTTATTCAAAAATACAAAAAGATGTTTTTTTTTTTTTGGCAGATGTTACTGTAGAAGTAGCTTAGATACATATATTTACCTTTCTAGAAGTTAATGGCATCTATTTCAGTAGCTTTCATCCTCTTTCTTGCATCAGTAGGGATAGCTGGTAAAATTAGGGTTTGTTAGGGTTTACTTTTCCTTTCAGCTTTCCAGTTTCTTTCTGCAAGTAGATCAGCCTTCTTTGAGTTAGCTTTCATCCATCAGTTAAAAAGCTTCTTCTCAGAGCTCATAGAAGTTGGCTTAAGCTCCTAGCGGACTTGTGCCTTTTGACCAAGTGACAGCGGCGTTAAGAGCTAGTACTTGTGCATACAGCACCGTCACTTCCAAGTTTGTTACGAACTACCGGGTTGATAAAAGTAAAGAAGGGAGTCCCAGGAGTTGCAGCATTATTGCTATAATACTGGAGTTCACCAAATAGCATCACCTCTAACAACATTATTGAAGAAAGATGCATTTTCATGGACTCCAGAAGCAACAAAGGCCTTCGAGCATTATAAAGAGGCAATGTTCCAAGCACCAGTCTTATCTACACCAGACTTCACAAAAACCTTTATTGTGGAATGTGATGCTTCAGGAAATGGAATTGGTGTTGTTTTAATGCAATATGAAAGACCCATTGCTTTCGAAAGTCGTCCAATCAAGGGAAAGTTTTTACACAAAGCTATTTATGAGAAGGAAATGTTGGCAATACTCCATGCACTTAAGAAATGGCGACCCTACCTAATGGGAAGACACTTCAAGGTAAAAATGGATCATGATAGCCTTAAATACTTTTTAGAACAAAGATTATCCTCTAAAGAGCAACAAAAGTGGGTCACAAAGATGTTGGGTTATGACTTTGAAATCATCTACAAAAAAGGGAAGCAAAATGTGGTGGCAGATGCACTCTCAAGAAAGGATGAGGATGTCAAAGCATTGTTGTGCGCCATTTCTATTATCCAACCAGATTGGATAAACGAAGCAAGGGAGGAATGGAAGAATGACGAAGAAGTGTGGGCACTTATTAGAAAGTTACAATGTTGTAGATCTAACCCAAGAATATTATAGATCTGATATAAAAGTATAAGATAATGCAAAGGAACCCAGAAATAATATGAAATGCTTCTTTATTATCAAAACCCTTATGGTAGGGCAACACCATACATTCACTCCTTAAGGAAGGAGAACACTCCACAAGCCATATGCCTGTTCATACAAGAATACTTCTCTTCATCTCCCTCCATGTGGAGTCTCTAGCCTCTATATAGGCCTCATACATACAATACCATGCATCATTACCATGGTTTCCTCATACCATCAACTAATACCATGGGCCCATTACATTATTATTAACTACTTGTGGTCCCTTACATGACATGGGTTAACCACCTTATTTATTACTATGGCCCATCCCATTATTACATTATTACCTTGGGTACCTCCCTTGGTACCCCATATTATCCCCCCTAGGTATATAACATTCCACCCCCCTAAGCATGTTTCGTCCCCGAAACATGGGAAGAACATAAATAATAAGATCTACTCAAAAGAGTAGTCCACTGATACCATGCACGTGCATCTAGCCATCCAAGAGAAAGGTGAACCCTTGATCTCGCTGGTGCCTCGCTCGCTTGATATGGAAGTTGACCGTGGCAGCTCTTTTGTGTTGATGTGCAGTGGGTGGATCTTCTTTCCTCGCGATCCGTCATGTGACGACTTGGTTTCCATCTTGATGGTTGTCTCGCTGGGTGATGTGGGTGATGATATGTTGAAGTTTTAACCCACGATGGCTTTTGCTTGACTTCACCCTGCTGTGGTGCCTGTTGTGGTGTCTTCTTTGTCAATATGGCTTCAACCACTGAGCCCTCCTCTGATGTATCATCACCTGTGACCTTTTCTTCTGCAACCTCTGTTTGTGTTTGATTGTCGATCATCAAAGGTTCATCATCTGATATGTCAGTCCCTTGAACATCTTCTGCTTCAGCCTCCATGTGCTCTACCTGCTTATGGATGAAAATATCCTGTAATGTAATTTTCTTCTTTTTATACCATAGCTTCAGGAATTTCTTCTGCACATTAATATTAATAGTACCCACTAATTCCATCCAAGGGTATCCCAAAACTACCTCCATGTTATCCATATCTGAAGCATAAAAATCACCATGAAACACATACTTATCCATAGAAAGCTTCAGATCCTTATAGATTTGAACATCCTTATCATCAACCCGTGTATGTTCAATTTGTTTTGCTATAATTTGCAATCTTTTTGCCAAATTAACACTGATAAGATTTTGCTTGCAACTAGGATTTATAGACACAACGATTTTCTCCTTCTGAATCAATCCATGAACCTGCAATAAGAATATACCAGTAGGAAGTAACCTTTGGGTTCCATAGTTTCCTTCTTTTCTGTAAAAATAAAATCTTTTCTAGGCAATGTGACCAGACGAGCTAACTGGCAAGCCTCCGCCCACGTGGAAGGGTGGTGAAGTAGAACTTGAGCTTTGATGGCTTCTTTAAGACCGAAGATAAAACAGTCCTTGAAGAATGTATCTGTGAGACCCCTAGTGCGGAAGGCTAAGGCTTCAAAAGCGGTAATATATTCCTCCACTGTACCAGTCTGTCGGAGCTTAGTGAGACGACCCAAAAAAGAGTCTTCCTGTTCAAAGCGATATAGGCCCACCATCACAAAAATATTGGCGAAAAATTGAAATGGTCACAGATCCGTCAATATTGCTCAGAATCCCTATTATAACCTGTTTTTAGAAATGGAACAATCATTCTGCATCTGCCCATGTGATAAAAATCCTGATCCAGGCACTAGAATTCCAGATCTGCTCTGCTACTCTCCCGCCGTCACCCAAAATGTCTGCAAAAAGAGCTGATTTTAAATCAGCGATATCTCCCTCATCCGGACTCCGATTCGACCGATTTTTTTTTTGAAATCGGGTGTTTTTTCCCAAAGAATACAGATCTACAATTAGATTTTGCAGATCTTGCACCAGGGCTTCTAGATCTGCGCCGCAAACTCGCTGCCCTGAAAATTGTCTGCAACCCCACTGATTTTTAGATCAGCGATATCTCCTTCATCCGGACTCCGATTCAACTGATTTTTTTTTTTGAATTTGGGTATTTTTTCACAAGGAATACAGATCTGCAATTAGATTCTACAAATATTGCACCAAAACATACAGATCTGATCTGCAAATTCGCCACCCAAAAAATCCCTGCAAAAATAAAAAAAAATTCCACGGTTTGCCCAAGAAAGTGCTCTGATACCAATTGTTGTAGCTCTGATACCAATTGTTGTAGATCTAACCCAGAAATACTATAGATCTGATATGATAATATAAGAGAATACAAATAAACCCAGAAATAATATGAAATGATTCTTTATTGATATCAAGACCCTTAAGGTAAGGCAACACCATACATTCACTCCTTAAGGAAGGAGAACACTCCACAAGCCATATGCCTGTTGATACAAGAATACTTCTCTTCATCTTCATATCTCTCCATGTGGAGTCTCTAGCCTCTATATAGGCTTCATACATATAATACCATGCATCATTACCATGGTTTCCTCATACCCTCAACTAATACCATGGGCCCCTTACATTATTATTAACTACTTGTGGTCCCTTACATGACATGGGTTAACCACCTTATTTATTACTATGGCCCATCCCATTATTACATTATTACCTTGGGTACCTCCCTTGGTACCCCATATTATCCCCCCTAGGTACATAACATTCCACCCCCCTAAACATGTTTCGTCCCCGAAACATGGGAAGAACATAAAGAATAAGATCTACTCAAGAGAGTAGTCCACTGATACCATGCACGTGCATCTAGCCATCCAAGAGAAAGGTGAACCCTCGATCTCGCTGGTGCCTCGCTCGCTTGAGATGGAAGTTGACTGTGGTAGCTCTTTTGTGTGGATGTGTAGTAGGTGGATCTTCGCTCCTCTCGATCTGTCGTGTGGGGGTTGTTGTCCATGTGGCTAATTGGTTGCCATCTTCTCTCCTCGCTATCCTTCATGTGACTACTTGTTTTCCATCTTGATGGTTGTCTTGCGGGGTGATGTGGGTGATGATCTTATTGTAGATCTGAACCGGAAATACAATAGATCTAATATGAAAATATAGCTCTGATACCAATTTTTGTAGCTTTGATACCAATTGTTGTAGCTCTGATACCAATTGTTGTAGATCTAACCCAAGAATATTATAGATCTGATATAAAAGTATAAGATAATGCAAAGAAACCCAGAAATAATATGAAATGCTTCTTTATTAACAAAACCCTTATGGTAAGGCAACACCATACATTCACTCTTTAAGGAAGGAGAACACTCCACAAGCCATATGCCTGTTCATATAAGAATACTTCTCTTCATCTCCCTCCATGTGGAGTCTCTAGCCTCTATAGAGGCCTCATACATACAATACCATGCATCATTACCATGGTTTCCTCATACCATCAACTAATACCATGGGCCCATTACATTATTATTAACTACTTGTGGTCCCTTACATGACATGGGTTAACCACCTTATTTATTTCTATGGCCCATCCCATTATTACATTATTACCTTGGGTACCTCCCTTGGTACCCCATATTATCCCCCCTAGGTACATAACATACAACAAGACTTCAGTACGTCTAATACATTTAGCTGGCAAAATGATTCGTTATGGTACAAAGATTGCTTATACCTTTGTAAGAATTCCCAGCTAAAACAAAATATTCTTATGGAATTGCACACTTCTCCCTTAGGAGGGCACTCAAGATTTTTAAAAACTTACCACAGGGTTAAGAAGGATTTTTTTTGGGAGGGTCTTAAATTAGATATTCAAAATTTTGTGGCAGAATGTTTGGTTTGCCAACAAAATAAAGTTGAAACAATTAAGACACCAGGTCTATTACAACCCTTATCCATTCCAAGCCAATGTTGGGAGGAGGTTTCAATGGATTTTATCACAGGTTCACCCAAGTCTAAGCGAAAGAGTGTCATCATGGTGGTAGTTGACAGACTTACCAAGTATGCACACTTTTGTGCATTATTGCATCCATTTAAAGCCAGTACAGTTTCTACTGCATTTATGGAAACAATTCAAAAGCTACATGGAAACCCAAATATTATTGTAAGTGATAGAGATCCCATTTTCACTGGAAATTTTTGGACATAATTATTTTCTTGTCTTGGTACTTAGTTAGCTCATATCTCATCTTATCATCCTCAATCTGATGGGCAAACTGAGATAGTAAACAAATGTTTGGAAGGATATCTTCGTTTCTTTGTATCTGATAAACAGACACAATGGGTCAAATGGTTGCCTCTGGATGAATGGCAGTATAACACTTCTTTCCATACAGCAACAAAAATGACCCCTTTTATGGCACTTTATGGATATCAACCACCATCCATCACATCATATTTAAGAGAAAATTCTAAGGTTCAAGCAGTGGAACATCACATCAAACATCAACAACATGTCCTCCAACTCTTAAAGGATAACCTTGTGTTGGCACAGAATAGAATGAAACAACAGGCAGATCAACATCGCAGCGAAAGAATTTTTGATGTAGGTGATTGGGTATTCCTACGGCTACAACCATATAAGCAAATGTCCCTCAAGCAAGCTAAGAATGATAATAAATTATCACCAAAGTATTATGGTCCGTACAAGGTGTTGCAAAAGATTGGTACTATGGCCTACAAATTGGAGCTTCCTGCAGCTTCTCGATTGCACCCAGTTTTCCATGTTTCATGTTTAAAGAAGGTTATAGGCGACAAGCTCCCAGTTCAAACAATATTGCCAAAACTTGACAAGGAAGGAAAAATTATATTGGAACCAGAAGCAGTCACAGAAACAAGAACTCGACAGTTACAAAATCGATCAATTTCGGAGTATCTTATCAAGTGGAAGAACTTATCCGCTGAAGATTCCACATGGGAGGATGAGAATTTTATACAGAAGCATCCAGAACTACTGAAGCGTTGAGGACAACACTTTTTTGAAGGAGAGGGGCATGTTGGGTCCCTATAATACTAGTGATTACCCCATTACTATTGTAGTTGTATCCCTTATTAATATTGTTGTGCCCCTATTGCCCCCATATTGTTATTACTGTGCCCCATAGAATCCCTCTATTGTTATTTTTGTGGCTTTATATTATTATTATTAGGTCGGCTGGGTTATATTGTGACTCCTTAGACTCCTATATATAGAAAGGAGGTTTTTTCATTTGAATCATCCAAGAATTGCTCATTTATGTAATGTAAAGGAGGTTTCCCCCTCGAAGAGGCTGAATTCTAAGGCATGGATCTTTCTTTTCTATCTTTTTGTGAGCTGGTTTCATAACATAATGAGAGGAAGTTGTAAATGATCTCGAATTAAAGGAGAACATGAGTGGCGAATAAATGACAAGAGATAGAGTTCAATTAGGACTCTTAAAACAGTTTCAGGATTCGAAGAACGAGAGAGAGATTTTAGGAATTAATTGAAGTAGAAGTGGACAGAGGATTTAGGAGTCAATTCAGAGGATTTAGGAGTTGAACCAGGATGAGTTCAACAAATCTCACTGGCATATATGTAAGCCTACGAGTAGAGTCAAAGAGGAGGCCACTGATATTGAAGAATAGGCCTGTGAGAGACAGAGGTCTCATTTTGTAACCACTGTTGATATTTATTAATACAATCAACTCAATTTCGAGTTGGAATGTGTGTTTCGAGTGTTGAATTGTATATGAATTCATAGGTTCTGTAACAGGGGTTGCAGGTAGAGTTCTGCAGAACACGCAGAGGGAGAAAATGATACAAAGAATCGTAATGTATCATTGAATCCATTCAAAGGATCCAAGAGGATAGTGATCAAAGGAGCATACGAAGTTAAGCCAGGAGGAAGAGAGTGCAACGAATTAGCAGAGGACGAGAACCTTTGAAAAAAACTGAACCACAAAGAGAAATTGAAGAAATAGCATAAAAACGCAAGTGAAAGGAAGATCAGTGAAGTGAAGAACTTGATGAACAATAGCCATTAGATATTATAGATTAACGGCTAGGATACAATAGCAGAGGAGACGAAGAAATATCGCATCGGCGAACTTTAAATGAAGGAAGGCAATTTTGTAACAATGAAAGTGGATTTTGGGCGGCCTCAAAACCGTAATCGGTATTGAAGGACGAGCGCCAATTCCACTAATCGGAGGACACGTAGCAGCGGAGGAATAAGGGAAAACCACTTTATCGGGCAGTTAAACCCCCTGCTCGTTGTCTGTCCGAAATAAACAACAACCGTCAGATTTGAAGGAGGAAGATCGATGGCGGAGGACTGTCGGGAAACTTTGCATCAGGAAAGGATATCGACCGTTGGATCGAGAACCGATCAATGGTCGTGATCTAATCGTAATCGCATTAGATAGAGGTCAAAGGCTAGAGGATTGTGAAACGATGATCCGACGATAGCGATAAAGCAGATCGACAATCGGAGATCGGGATTATCGGAGTTCGGAGAAGTAGCGTTGTGGAGCGACTAAAGGTGCATACCCAATGAAGTTATAGATGCAGATGGAAAGTATTTGAGATCCACTTATATGTGTTCGGAGTGGGATTTCAATGTATTTCCATGTATTGGCGATATATGTGTTGCGGAGCCCTTTTAAGGCTAAAACATATTTTAATGATTCTGATAGTCGCATATCAGAATCAGAGGGGTGATGAGGCATGTATGAATGACCTGCGAAAGAATTGATAGCCATTGCGATAAAGTCAATCCTCGGGAAGTGTGTAGAGACCATACCGAGTTGGAAAAAGGTATGTTTTGCGGGGTTTTCCTTTATAAATGGTTTATAAAGGAAAAGAGCGTTTTATACGTTAAAACATATGTAACCAAATGTATTAAAGGGAAAGGTTATATATATGCGGCTTAGAGGGTTGCATAAAGGTTACGAAGGGTTTTAAAGTCCCGATAAGGACGAATTAATGGAAGGCTTTAATAAAAGGGATAATTAAGGTTATGAGGAGATAAATAGTCCCGATAAGTGGTTTAAGCAGGTGATTGAGTTCTGATACAAAGGAATCGATGATAAAGGGGCCTTAATCATTTATGGTTTGAATATTTGACTCCTTTGAGAGTCAAATACCTGGGACAGATGTTTTTATGCATACTGTGGGTATGTGCGGGGGTAACCTTGCATCATTTGTGGTATCAGAGCAGAATTGTAATCAGAGCAGGGAAAGATTTCCTATGAAAAGGAGGTTGCACACAGAAGAAAGTAATGTGCATAAGGCTACAAAAAAAGATTTTAGGGGAACTTTTGGAGTTCTTGGGAGATTGTCGCAGTTCCAGTAGAGGCTTGGAGTAGACAGGAATAGAGGATTCCTTGAAGAATTGTGAGAGAAAGATTGCCTAGTACAAGTTCTGAAGGAAAGAGGACTTGGAGACCAAACAGAGGACAATCCATTCAAAGTGCAGAAGAATGGGAGAACAAGATCATACATAGATCTTGGAGGTAAGATAATGTGTTTGGTTTCAAAATGAAATTGAAGATTGTGGTTGCAGATGAAGTATCTCAGCAAAGGAAAACAAGAGAAGCTGTGAGAGGAGAACCAGATGTGTTCTTGAAGACAGAGTAAGGAAAACACTTTGAAGAAAAAGTGGCAGTGAACCTGAAAAATCTAACAAAATATTGGACAGAGAGAGGACAACTAAAATGTTCTCAAGAGAGAGTAAAAGATTGCAGAAGCCTATAAGGAGCAAAGGTGTTTCTCAAGAGGAGGTTCCAGACAAAGGACCCATGCTTACCAAAAGACTGAGTGAGGAGAGCTTAGTGAGGTAATATTGCAGCGAGGAGCACTAACTGTTGCAGAGGCTTGTTGCAGATGAGTAAGGAGCTCATGAAGAAAGAGGAGAAGAAGATGACTATTGATAGTCATAGCAAAGGTTCAGAGAGAAGCCACAACAGAAGAAAGATGAAGAAAGAGGATGCCAAAGCAGATGGCAAGAGGATGAGTCAAGAGGAAATTGACAAAGAGATTGTAGAGTTAAAAGAACAACTCGATGCATTAAGGAGGATACTAGAAGAAAGCCAGAGACTAGGTTGGGTCTTGAGGAAGAAGCCAGTGAAGTGGCATAAATTGCAGAGAAAGCTACAACAGAGACAAGTAAGGTGGCTAATGGAAAAACTCAAAGAAGCTGAGTTGGAAATGGAGGAGTCCATTTGTGAACCAGAACAGGGAGAAATTCTGGGAGAAAGTGAAGATGAAGACTTGAAGACTGAAACTTCAAGTGAGGCCAAAGGGTCACATGGTTTTAAATCTGACAATTTGTGTATGATTGCAAGTGAAACAGGTAAAGGACAATTTACTGATATTGTCATAAAGGAGGAAGAAGACAAGCAGAATCTAAATTCTGTTCTGGAAGAAGATGAGATAGATAGGTCTCATATACAGTTGGGGAAATATATCAAGCAACCAAGTGAAGGGCTTGAAGAGATTGAAGAGGAGACCATCGAAGGATTTAGAACAGCAAGGAGATATGATGGCTGAAGCATCCAGTGAGACCACAGGGTCTTATGTTTTTAAAACTGATAGTTTGTGTATGATGGCAGGTATTGCAGGAGAAAAGAAACCTATTGAAGATATCTTCAGAGTAGATGAAGATCTAGAAGTAAAAGGTGACAAAGAAAACTTCTTAGAAGAAGAATAATTTGACTGCATACAGAAGAAAAAGTCTATGGATGAGTCTAAAGAAGCTGTCATAGAAATGAAGAATCAGGATCTTATTCTGATGAAGAATGAAGGAATACTATCTCAGAAAGGTAATCAAATGAGTTTGATTAATGTTATTGATGAAAACCAAATACAGGAGAATATTAATGTAGATGGTGAGACAAGGATAACTCTGGGAGAAGAGTTATAGAGGGACAACAAGGCAAAATGTATTGAATAAAAAGAGACTATGTTAGCTGAAAACATAGTAAAGGATCATCAATTCACCATGATGATAGGCATAGTGGAAATAGCCATGGAAGCTGCTGAGACAGTCAGAAAAAGAGAAGGACATCTACTGAAAGATGTTAAGAAGGAAGAAGTCTATGCAAAAAGCTTAGCAAAGGGAAAAAGTACATCTGAGGATTTATCAATAACAAAGGAAAGTATGGAAACTTGTGTGAAATTTCCAAAATCTACTTCAATTGAAATTATTGAGTTATATAGAAAATTAGATTTTCAAAGAAGGAAGTTGGAAAAATAGAGAATAGATGTTCAAGAGAGATTGTTGAAAAAGGAAAACAAAAACATTGTCATGAATGACAATCATAAGAAAAAGGAGGTGGATATGAAAGTTCTGCAAATTGACACTGCAAAAGAAGGAGTTCACTACGGTGGACAAAAGCAAGAAGACATCATTAGAGTAGATGATGTGCAAGAGAGACTAATTGATAGTCTCATGAGACCTTTTGAGAATTCAAAACAGCATACTGATGTGCTGACAGAGGAGAAAGAAACAGAGTAGCAAACTGAATTGTTGCCAAAGGAAGATAAGGCACTGAAGCCTTATGTTTTTTATTTTAACAAGTGTTTTGTGAATGCAGGTTTAGTTGCAGATGTTGGAGGAAATTTGGCACATATGAACAGCCAAATCAAAATGAAAGAAGAAGATTTTGTGGAAGAATTTAATCCATGGAACAAAGATGCTAAATTGTTGGAGAGAATGTTGGAAAGTCATGATTCAGAGCAGACAGAAATAATCATGAAAGAGGGTAAGGATGATAGGGAGGCAGTAAGCATAGTAAGAAAAGCAAAAGTTGGAACAAGAGCAAAAGAAGAAGAAAAAGTAAACCAATAGCTACAAAGAGAAAGTAACCAGCAGCAGTTTAAAGAACTAGTGGACAACAACAACAACCTGAAGCAAAGAGAAAGAGGAAGAAGTAAGAAGCAAAATATGGACCAGTCCAAAGATGTACTGGAGATAGAGATTGAAGAAATGTGGCAACTAATGATGAAGCAGTCCAAATGGAGGAAAATGGTAGCAGAAGGAAGCATGATCAATCAGAGTTTGAACTTGATTGACAAGAAGAAGAAGATGGAGCAAAAGACAACAGAAGTACAACAACAACAAAGGAGCAAAACATTTGAGCAATTACAAAACAAAGTATGGGATCCAGGAAGACAAAGATCAGAAGACACATGATCAGGAGATCATGAATATTTTCTACTTTGGGAGTCTGATGCAGGAGCATTCAACCCAAGAGAAAATCATTGTAATTAAGTAGACATAGGGGGTCATGTATCTTTAGAGAAGTTAGTTTCCTAAGTTTCAAGTTAATGTAATATTAGACCTTTAAGTGATTTAATTAGATAATGAGAGGAAGTTGTAAATGCTTTCGAATTAAAGGAGAACATGAGTGGTGAATAAATGACAAGAGATAGAGGTCAATTAGGACTCTTAAAACAGTTTCAGGATTCAAGGAACAAGAGAGAGCTTTTAGGAATTAATTGAAGTAGAAGTGGACAAAGGATTTAGGAGTTAGTTCAGAGGATTTAGGAGTCGAACCAAGATGAGTTCAACAGAATTCACCGACATATATGTAAGCCTACGGGTAGAGTCAAAGAGGAGGCCACTGATATTGAAGAACAGGCCTGTGAGAGACAAAGGTCTCATTCTGTAACCATTGTTGATATTTATTAATACAATCAACTCAATTTCGAGTTGGAATGCGTGTTTCGAGTGTTGAATTGTATATGAATTCGTAGGTTCTGTAACAGGGGTTGCAGGCAGAGTTTTGCATAACACGCAGAGGGAGAAAATGATACAGAGAATCGTAATGGATCATTGAATCCATTCGAAGGATCCAAGAGGACAGTGATCAAAGGAGCATACGAAGTTAATCTAGGAGGAAGAGTGTGCAGCGAGTTAGCAGTGGACGAGAACCTTTGAAGAAAACTGAACCACAAAGAGAAATTAAAGAAATAGCATCAAAACGCAAGTGAAAGGAAGATTAGTGAAGTGAAGAACTCGATGAACAACAACCGTTAGATCTTATAGATCAATAGCCATGATCTAATCACAGAGGAGATGGAGAAATATCGCATCGGCGAACTTTAAATGAAGGAAGGTAGTTTTGCAACAGTGAAAGTGGATTTCGGGCTGCCTCAAAACCATAAGTGGTATTGAAGGGCGAGTGTCGATTCCACTAATCGGAGGACACGTAGCAGCGAAGGAATAAGGGAAAACCACTTTATTGGGCGGTTAAACCCCGTGCTTGTTGTCTGTCCAAAATAAACAGCAACCGTCAGATTTGAAGGAGGAAGATCAACGGTGGAGGACTGTTGGGCAACTTTGCATCGGGAAAGGATATCGACCGTTGGATCAAGAACCGATCAACGGTCGTGATCTAATCGCAATCACATTAGACAGAGGTCAAAGGCTAGAGGATTGTGAAATGTCGATGCACCAATAGCAATAAATTTGATCGGCGATCGAAGATCGGGATTATCGGAGTTCGGAGAAGCAGCGCTGTGGAGTGACTAAAGGTGCGGACCCAATGAAGTTATAGATGCAGATGGAAAGTATTTGAGATCCACTTATATGTGTTCGGAGCGGAATTTCAACGTATTTCCATGTATTGGCGATAGATGTGTTGTGGAGCCTTTTTAAGGCTAAAACATATATTAATGGTTTTGATAGTCGCATATCAGAATCGAAGGGGTGATGAGGCATGTATGAATGACCCACGAAAGGAGCGATAGCTGATTGCGATAAAGGCAATCCTCAAGAAGTGTGTAGAGACCGTACTGAGCCGGAAAAAGGTATGTTTTGTGGGGTTTTCCTTTGTAAATGGTTTATAAAGGAAAATAGCATTTTATACGTTAAAACATATGTAACCAATGTATTAAAGGGAAAGGTTATATATGCGGCTTAGCGGGTTGTATAAAGGTTACGAAGGGTTTTAAAGTCCCGATAAGGAAGAATTAATGAAAGGCTTTAATAAAAGCGATAATGAAGGTTATAAGGAGATAAATAGTCTCGATAGGAGGCTTAAGTGGGGTGATTGAGTTCCGATACAAAGGAGTCGATGATAAAGGGGCCTTAATCATTTATGGTTTGAATATTTGACTCCTTTGAGAGTCAAATACCTGGGACAGATGTTTTTATGCATATTTATGCATATTGTGGGTATGTGCGAGGGTAACCCTACGTCAACAAATGATTAGGCTTATGTTCAACAATAACTTCAACATTCACAATTCTAGCAGTCTTATCAGCTATAGGCAGTCCTATAACCAATTACGCAATCTGAAAACCATTGCCTTCAGTGAAGACCATTACCAGATCTCTATATTAGTTACAGGGTGACTTATAACCATTTTAATTGAATCTATCTTGAAAATTTTGGATTGCCAATTCCATAATAAGTGCCTTGAGTTTCTCAATTAATTCTAGCTCCTCCTTTCTATCACTCCACAACTCTTCATCAACAACATCATTATTTTTGTTTCATTTTTGTTTTAATGAGTAGTCTCAACGTCAACAATAAATCATTCTCGGCATCAACACTCAGATGGTTCAAATCAATATACAAAAAATTGGGTTTAGTTCCCTTCACGAACTTGTTCATTGCTTCATTAGTCAACACTTCATCAAGGTTCCAATAAGGTAAACTTGATGTAAATAAATCAATTTTGGAGTTTGTCTAGATCATTGAAGACATGAAAAAGATATTCAACAATAAAAATTTTGGGCTCATTTTAACATGTAAATAACCTTACTTCTACAACCTTATTCCCACACTCTTACACTCATACTCTATGTCTTCTATATGCTCCACTCATTCTCATAATTACCACTCTCTTATTCCTCTGCCACCCAAAATAATTACTAATTGGATGGCTTGCTAATTCATCATAATTCCCTACAATTGTGTACATGCATAAGCTTACTACATCTTATCACTGAAATCCCTATCATTTTGAATCATCTATTGGATTCAAAATGAGCATGTGACCTATACAATTCTCATATCACCATTCCCAAAATCCTTACCATGCTCTTCGAGTGACAATTGCTTGAAACAAATTGTTATTTGCATAGTCTCCCACATAGAGAAATTGCAGTGTTATTGGGAAGCATGGTGTGGTCCAACAGGAGCCATGGACAATAAAGGTTATGGAAGCCTATCTCAAGTATAACACAAGTAAACCAATACTCCAAGTTGTATGGTGGTTCTAATTTCTCAAAATATTCATGGAAAAAATGACTTTGTCACAAAGGAATTTGTTGATGGTTTTGATGACCAAGTGGCTCGTGTAGGTGATTTGTTAATGATTACATCGGAAGAATCAATGGCTCAAGCCATTGACATACCTCAAATAGGAAAGAGATGGTTTAAGAAAAATCATGTTTAATAGGGGATATGGACACGATTTTTTTGTTCAATAAAAAATAATTTGAATTAGGGTTGAGGCGTACTCAAGGCTTGGATTACAGTGAAATGGAGGAAATTTCTATTTGTGTTGGAGTTGTTTGTTACCTCTGAAGGAAGGTATGCATTTATCTTCCTCTACCATATTTTTCTTTTATTGCACCTTGGAGCCAACAATCACTTGAATTTTCCATTGTTTTTGTTAAACATACATGAAATGTGAACAAAATCTGAATGATAAATCAATGAATTGCATATCTTATTCAAAATGATACATATTTATAATACATAGGAGTGACCCTTGGTTTCATATTCCAAGTGGTCCCTTGGACTCCCTTTGGTTGTTCATCTTTCACACCAACCCTTAGAGGATTAGGTGTCCAACATTCCCCCCCTTAACCCAAAGGGTTATGTATGAATCCAAGAAGAGAGCTGTAATACAAAACGTGCAAAAATGAATGGCAGCACTAGGTTGAATGTGCTATGTTATCACTCCAGGAAACTCTCCTAGGTTGCAGCTCGGAGATGCCTGGTAACATATAATCTTCAATGTTGTTCTCAGAACTATTGGAATGGATGATGGTTTGGATCAAGTCAGATAACCATTTCAGCTCTATTCTCACTCAAGACATGCATGAACACCCTCAACAATACAAGGCTTTAGACCACTAATGCTCAATAGTTTATAGATTCAATGAATAGATGGAGAATACTGACTTTACCAACAGATTGCATACATAAACACATATGAATGACCAGCTACAGGAAGTAAATGAGACTTGAAAATCTAATTTATCAATGTAGAGATTAGATGACAGTTATCTGGCATTAGACACAGCAGAAAACATGAATAACCTATTCAAGTGCAAGCAGAGAACAGCAAAGAAAATGGACATTGAACATATAACAACAAAAGAAGCTTATATTGCTAGAATGAAGATGGGAATCTTGGAGGAATAGGGTAGGAACAATCTCTAGAAGTTGAACCCTTACTACATTTTGTTTTCAACCTTTTATAGGCCCTTTACAATGCTTCTGAGCTCTCAAAGGCTCGAAGTCTTAATCTATCTTATCTGTCTTTTTAACTGACTGATGCCCTGACTAGGGAAGCATGGATCGGAGGTTTTCTCCTTCTGATAGAGGAATAATCGCCTTTAGGTAGTTTGATGCGCTGTCTAGGAGCTCTCTCGTGCCATAGATGCCCCATGATGTTTGTTTTGATGAGCTACGCTGGGCTGTTGATGCTTCTGTTGTTTTGGGCAAGCTGTGTTGTCTGCTCCATGACCACACTATTTTTTTGGACAAGTTAGGCATGTTGTGGCTCCATGATCACTTTCCAGCCTCTATTTTCCCTGCAAACTGTCTTCGAGACTATGCTATGTGGTGGAAAGGGTCCTCGAGCCCCTATTTTCCCTTTTAAAAGTTGATGACTATCTTTTTCTGTTAAACATAGAAAAACACAACAACAATGTAAAAATCCCACCAAGTTGTTCCTTTCGGACTTCAAAAGTCCTTAAATGTGGTGTATCCTCCTATCAGGTCCGCCCTTTGGGTCATTGTCGCCTATCGCAGGTGGCCTAGTCCCTTTATATTTTCCTCGTATTCAGAAATACGTAAAAACACTGAAAACACATGAAAATTGGCCTTTGGCGGACCTGAAAATATATATATTTTCATTCCCGAACCCTTTCAGGTCCGGGACTTATCGCTATCGGCGCTGCCTTGTGCTCCCTTTGTATTTCGTTATATGCTTAAAAAGCTCTAAAAACACATGAAAATTGCCTTCGGCGGACTTTAAATATTATATATTTCACTTCCCAGAACATTTCGGGTCCAGGCTTCATCGCTATCGGCGCTGCCAAACTTCCCTTTGTATTTCGTCATACAATGAAAACATAAGAAATACATTAAAAACAGTGTTCCTGCAGACCTTAAATATTATGCGATATTGTTTAGAACCCTGTCGGGTCTATTTATCGCGTCGCACCCATATATATGTAAATGCCCTGCCCCTTGGTTAGCGCTGATAGCGATATAGCGATGTGACTTGTCATAATTTCATATCACCCAAGCCAAAGGTCTTTTAAATAACACAGCATATGTCCCCAACGATTGCGATTTTGCGACGCGATGTGGGCCGCCAATCTGCATGCGCTTGATCGACGGTACACATTGCATCGCTAATTGCCATTACTCTGTGTACTTACTCCGCCTGCTTCCTTCGTCGATCCGTCCTCCACCCAACCTTAAGTCATCCTCTCTACTCGTCCGATTGCGATTTGCCGCCTAGATCTGGGTTGTTGATCGGCCAGATCTAACAGTTGTTGTGCATTGCCATGTGTATGCCTGCGATACTTTGTTTTTTTACTATTTTGGAGCGTTTTAGCCTCTCGATAGTGTTTTTCTGCCCTTCCAAGGGCTCTCGGCATGTGATGGTTTCGCTCTTTGGATGATCTTAAGAAGATTTTGAAGACTTCAAGAGAAAATATGGATCCATTGGCATGATTTTTCTGGTTTATGGAGACCTTTCAAGAGCATATTTGGATCCATTTTTGGGCCATTTGCCCACAAGGCTAACATTGGCTCCTTCTGGGGGTGAAATCCTCCCTGTGAGGTTTCAAGAATCTCAGACTAATGCCTTTCCTGTAACAACAAAATTAAATCTTCCTCCTAGTGTTCCATTGGGCATGGAGTCTATTTTGTAATGAAAATAAAAACTGGAAAAACATATTTACAATAACAAGGCTTTAAAGCCTTAAATGAAATATAGTTTCAAGAACCGCCCATTGACTGGGCTACCAAAAGTATCTCCTCCTTCCAGACTGTGCAGAATGAATGTATTGTTCTGCTGAATTTGGGCGATGACAAACAAACTTGTCCATAAGGAGTCAAACTTTCCATGATTACCTTTATTTTATTTAAATGCATCCCATTTAAGCACCCAGTCACCAACTTGGAAATTGTCCACTTTTTCCTTTTTGTCAAAGGTTTCTTTGATTTTCTTCTGATGAGCCTTTGACTTCTCAACCAGCTGCTCTCTGATCTGTTGTAGTTCAACCAGGTTATTCATTCTTCTTACCATGTCATTCTCTTCATCTTGTTCTTCTTGCAAGAATTTAGCCACAGGGAGGATCAGCTGGATAGGGAAAACAACATCAGCGCCATAAACCAGCTTAAATGGAGAATTCCCTATGGAATTTTTGATGGTAACTCTGTCAGCCCATAGCGCAAACTTCAACTTGGAATCCCAACTCTTTTTGTTGTCCTCTAACAGTTTTTTGATTACCCTTACCAGACTCTTGTTAGATGATTCAGCCAGGTTGTTGCCTTGAGGATAATATGAGGTAGAATGCATCACTTGAATGCCCATGGATTCAGTCATGTCCATCAATTCTTTTGCCTTGAAAGTTGTTGCATTATCAGTGACTAGTTTGGTTGGGCAACCAAATCTAGTGAAAATATTCTCATTCAAGAACTTTATGACAACTTGATGATTGGCATTCTTAGTGGGTATAGCCTCAATCCACTTGGTGAAATAATAAATGGCTACTAAGATCCATTTGTGTTGGCCACTAGAATGTGGGTTGATCTCACCTATAAAGTCCAAGCCCCACTGCTGGAAGGGACCATTGACATGTACTAGCTTCAGGGGCAGAGATTTTAGTTGTTGTCTTCCTGTAAACCTCTGACACTTGTCACAAGATTTCACAAAAGAAAACACATCAAAGAACAAAATAGGCCAATAATACCCAGCCCTCGGGATTTTATGGGTTGTGGCTTTCCAATAATGATGCCCTCCACAGATGCTAGAATGGAACTGGTGTATGACTTCCACAGATTGTTCTTTATCTAGACATCTCAAGAGGATTCCTGATGGGTCTTTCCAATAAAGCAGATTTTTATTAATGCAGAATTTGGTTGATCTAAGTTTAATGGCCCAGGCTTGACTTGAGCTAAGCCTTGGAGGGACTTCTAGCTTCTACAAAAAATGAACTATGTTGGAATACCATTCACAGGTGGCTAGACTTTCAGCCAAAGACTAATTCTTCTTTTGTTCTTCTGCTGCTCCCTCTGTCTGCTCATCATCTGAATTTAGACCCATGCAATTTATGTCTAACAAGCTGCAATTTTCTTCAGCCATAAGTTTAGCCAAGCCCTAGCCTTTGACAAGCTTAGTGGGCTTCACCTCTATGTTAAACTCTATGAATCTTGCAATCCATTTAGCTCTCTTTCCATCAATATCTGGCTGAGTTAAGACATCTTTTACTGATGCTGAAGGTACATATGCAACTACTTTGGAATGCAGAATATAAATTCTGAATGCCTTTAAAGATTTTATGAGAGCATAATCTTGTTTTTCAATAAGGTTATACCTTAGTTTAGCATCCCTAAGAGTTCTGCTTAAAAAGGCCACGGTGTGCTCCATGCCTTCATCATTTTTCTGCAACAGAACTGCTGCAAGTGTATCATAAGAGGAAAAAGAGAAGATACAAAACTCCTTAGTGTAATCTGGGCTGATTAGAGTGGGAGCTTCCATGATAGCTTGCTTGATTGCTTCAAAAGAGCTTCTTGAAGCATCTGTCCATTTTATTTCTGATCCTTTCTTCAGCATGGAAGTGATGTGCTTTACTAACTCCGAAAAGTTTGGAATGAACCTCCTTACAAAGTTAATCTTACCCAGGAAGGATTGAATGTCCCTTTTTGACCTTGGGATGGACAATGTCTGAATGGATTGAACCCTTGCTGGATCAATCTTCACACCTTCAGTAGAAACAATAGGTCCTAGAAGTTTGCCTTCTTCTAGAGCAAACTGTGACTTCTTTGGGTTCACCGAAATTCCAAACTGTCTGCACTTTAGGAAGACCTTATTCAAATGTTGTAAATGGTCTTTGTGGCTACTGGAGAAGACTGTTATGTCATCAAGATAAATAAAGACAAACTTGTCCTTCTCTCCCACAAAAGATATGTCCATGGCCCTCTTAAAAGTAGCCCCAACATTCTTTAGTCTCAAAGGCATCTTGGAGTACATGAAAGTGCCCCAAGGAGTAGTGAAGGCAGTCTTTTCCTAATCTTTAGGATGTACAACAATCTGATTGTAACCTGAAAATCCATCTAAGAAATACATGACTCTATCCCCTGAAACTCTTTGCAGTAAGTGTTCCATCTTAAGCAGGGGATAGTTATCTTTTTTAGAGCACTTGTTCAGATTTCTGAACTCAGCACAAAGCCTGATTTCTCCATTTTTCTTTCTTACTACCACAAGGTTAGCTATCCACTTTGAATACCTTAGGGGAACTATGATTTTGGCATCCAACAACTTCTTGATTTCTTTCTCAATCAGAGGCAATAAGAGAGCGCTGATAGATCTTAATTTATGCTTAAAAGGGATGGTGTTCTTTTCCAGTGGAATCTTATGTTGAATGATGTCTGCGTCATAGGTTTTAAGATTGTTGTATTCCCAGGCAAAAATATCAACGAATTGCTTCATGAGGGTGCAATACTCGGAATTCTAGGTAGAGGACAAATGAGTGGACAAATTTATGTATTCGAATGGGCTGGCCTCCCTATATTGTTTTTACGAACAGTAGACTCATTTTCTGTTTCGACAGGCTTATAAGGCACATCGTTATGATCGAACAATTTCTCTAGAGGCAACAATCCCTTTGGTATGTTGTTACTAGGCAGCTAGATGATGCTTCCTCGGCCAATCTCGTTTTTTTAACTTGGACTGGTCGCATTCTTCCATGGTTTCATTTTCCTAATCGATGTGCGTTTCAGAAAATTCCTCAACAACTTGAAAAAACCTGTCAATTTCGTCATCGTCTTCAAAAAATTTCCAGTATTTGATGTTGTCAGGCAGGGATGGTCTATATTTCACTTGAACTTCATACGTCAATTTAGGAGGCAAAGGAGGAATAAACGTGCTAGCAGACACAGCAAGGGAGTCGGCAAGCTGATTCTTCATTCTTGGAATGTAAGAAATGTTGAAATTATTAAAAGAGTCCTTGAGCCTCCATACCTCATCTCTGTATGCTTTCAGCCTTGGATGCTTAGCTTGGAAAGTTTTATTTACCTGCTGAATAATGAGGTCTGCATCTCCAAACACTTTCAGGCCTTTGATGCCCATTTCTTTAGTAGCGCTTAAGCCCAGAATCAAAGCTTCATACTCTGCTATGTTTTTTGTGACCTGAAAGGTTAATTTGAAAGACAAATGAATGTATTCCTGTGTGGGGGACACCAAGACTACACCTGCCCCTGCAGCTTCCTTAGAGCAAGCCCCATCAAAGAACATGTCCCAAATCTGTGGGCCTTCTTCCTCAGCGATTTGGCAAGCTGGTTTTTTAAGCTGTGTGGAGGCCAACTAGGATTCTTCAATATGAAGAATAAAAGATCCAAAATTAGTGTCAACATCATAGATGGGATGATTAGTGGGATTCCTTTCATCGCTGATGATATAAGCCAACTGAGCTTCTTTGTATAGTCTCCTACTCTCACCTTCGAAAACTGGGACAGTAGCATAGGATAGATCATTTTGTAATGATCCACCTAATATCTTGATCCAGCCTCTGGAAAGTAACATGCCAAACTTGGGCGGTACATCTGCTACCACAACATCCATCATCATGCTTTTCATGGGCAGCTGAGACAAAGTGATGGCTAGGTCCTTGATTAATCCCAGACATTTCACTTTTCTAGAGTCAAAAGAAAACAGGTCATGATAAGGTTTGGTTATGTCAAGACCCAACTCATCCATGACAACCTTGGGCATTAGATTATGACTAGCTCCAATGTCTAGAAGGCAGTTGTGAAGGATTTTATCATGAATTGTCAGAGAGACATAGAATGATGGGGAACTGTCTTCACAATTTTCAATCATTGGGCTGAGAATAACAGCTGGCTTGTCATCTTACAGATTTACATAGTCAGTGGAGGCTTGGATGGCTTTAGGCTCAAGGGCCTCGAGGATGGATCTTTTGAAGGACTCATTCTTTACTAGTTCAATCAGAAGCATAGGTATTCTTAGTTTCTGAATTTCTGAATTCCTAATTGAAAACTAAAAGGAGAAGGAAACTTGTGAAGGACTCTTACCTCGTGAGCTGGAGCTTTGAGGATGATGGGATCAACTGCTAGTTTCTTCTGCTTATTAGCTTGTTATACTGCAGGGACAACAACTCTTTGAAAAAGAGTTTCCTTGGCATTATTCATCTTTGACCTCATATTATATCTTTGCTAATCTACAGTTTGTAGAATAGCTTCACCATCCCATTCTTGGTTAATCTGGTCATTGAATAATGACTTTTCATAGGCAGCTGAGGTCAAAAAGGAGGCATTGCCTTTGTCTTCCAAACAATGGATCTCATCATCTTCTTCAAACTGATCTTCTTCCATGACTACATTCTAGATAGGGGTCTTCACCCTTTGGTCTTCGTTGGCATCTTTGCTTCTTTGCAAAATCTGCAACTGCTCATTAGTTCTTCTATATGGATTTGGATTTGGATTTCTAGAAGCAAAGGTGTTAGGAACTCTCCCTTTACCAGGGTGTTGCTCAACCTTTAATTTGGAGATTTCAGAGGCTAATGACTCTATCATTTTGGTCATTTTATCTATCTTAGGATCAGAAGATGATGAGGACTCGCCCCTCTGTCTTCTTCTATCAATATTTCCCTTGAGCTTCTATGTAGCCATGATGTTTGATTCCAATTGCAAGGCTGCATCCTGCATGCTAGCCAAAGTAGCACATCGCCTCTCTCTCAACAGTAGGCAGAAGTCATAATCAAAAGCACTGGCATAGGTGAGTTTAGCAGAGGTAGTAGTGGGTTTTACTTCAGCTGGTATCTTGTTGTACATACGGTTAAACCTCTTATTAAAATCAGACAGCAACTCACCATTTTCTCTCTTTAAGTTGCCAAACTCAGTGTGGTAGTAGAGGAGATCCTTCTTATCCCCCCAATGCTTTAGAAATGCATCATCTAAAGCCTCAATATCTGCTATAGATCTTGGGGTTAGTTCTTTGAACCATTTTCTAGCCTCTCCATCTAGGCTTTGGACAAAGACTCTCATCCAGACATCATCTTCACTATTGTCCAAGTTATCAGCATAGCTATAGAATGACTTAAGATGTTCCTTAGTTGTGACACCTTCAGTCCTAGTGAACTTAGGCCTATATTTCTGATATTCTCCAGTAGGCATGGCATTTGAAGGAGTGGGAAGTATTAGAGGTCCATACCTAGCAGCTATGATTCTTTCCATTTTGGTAGGTTCTTGTGGACCTGCCATCGCTGTGGTGGCTAAAAGAGTAGTGGCAATCTGAATGATAGAGGGTTGAGGAGTGACTGATAATACTAAAGGAGTATGATGGATAGGAGGTGAGGTTTCCTTTGGGCTCACAACAAAAGGATAACCTAAAGGATAAGGAGCTTTATGAATCTCTGAGAATTTTTCTTCACTGCTAGTATTAGATGTTATACTCTCAAAATGTATTTGTTCTCTTACAGGATTTTCTTGAAGAGATATAGAAGATTCTTTAGGTTTACCTGAACCTGATGCTCCTTTCTACAATACCTTTCTTTCTTTGATGATTTTTCCAGGGTCAGATATTGGGTCAACTTGTAGCTTTTGAGGATTTCTCCTAGTATGCCTCACAAACTGAGCCATAACTATGAAGTGGAGTCGCCAAGAGGTTCGGCCTTCAGTAGAGTCACCAAATAGATGATTACAACCAAAAAAGTGCCCAGACTTTGTCTATCATCAAAGTTGGATCTATGTTGTTTCCCAAGGAAGCTGAGCTTTAGTTTCCTCTCCCCGGTAGCGGTGCCAATAATGTTAGGGCTCCAAGAAACTCTCCTAGGTTGCAGCTCAGAGATGCCTGGTAACATATAATATTCAATATTGTTCTTAGAACTATTGGAATGGATGATGGTTTGGATCAAGTCAGATAACCATTTCAACTCTATTCTCACTCAAGACATGCATGAACACCCTCAACAATACAAGGCTTTAGACCACTAATGCTCAATAGTTTATAGATTCAATGAATAGATGGAGAATACTAACTGTACTAGCAGATTGCATACATAAACACATATGAATGGCCAGCTACAGGAAGTAAATGAGACTTTCAAATCTAATTTATCAATGTAGAGATTAGATGACAGTTATCTGGCATTAGACACAGCAGAAAACATGAATAACCTATTCAAGTGCATGCGGAGAATGGCAGAGAAAATGGACATTGAACATATAACAACAAAAGAAGCTTATATTGCTAGAATCAAGATGGGAATCTTGGAGGAATAGGGTAGGAACAATATTCAGAAGTTGAACCCTTGCTACATTTTGTTTTCAGCCTTTTATAGGCCCTTTATAATGCTTCTGAGCTCTCAAAGGCTCGCAGTCTTAATCTGTCTTATCTGTCTTGTTAATTGACTGATGCCCTGACTAGGCAAGCATGGATCAGAGGTTTTCTCCTTCTGACAAAGGAATAATCGCCTTCAGGTAGTTTGATGCACTGTCTGGGAGCTCTCTCGTGCCAGAGATGCCCCATGATGTTTGTTTTGATGAGTTGCATTGGGTTTTTGATGCTTCTGTTGTTTTGGGCAAGCTGCGCTGTCTGCTCCATGACCACTCTGTTTGTTTGGAGAAGCTGTGTGTGTTGTGGCTCCATCATCACTTTCCAGCCTCTATTTTCCCTGCAAACTGTCTCCTGGACTATGCTGTGGTGGAAAGGGTCCTCGGGCCCTTGTTTTCCCTTTTAAAGGCTAAGAGTGACTGTTTTTTTCTGTTAAACATAGAAAAACACAGCAACACTGTAAAAATCCCGCCAAGTTGTTCCTTTCGGACTTCAAAAGTCCTTAAACATGGCTTATCCTCCTATTTGGTCCGCCCTTTGGGTCGTTGTCGCCTATCGCAGGTGGCCTGGTCCCTTTATATTTTCCTCATATTCAAAAATATGTAAAAACACTGAAAGCACATGAAAATTGGCCTTTGGCGGACCTAAAGATATATATATTTTCATTCTTGAACCTTTTTGGGTCTAGGACTTATGGCTATCGGCGCTATTTTGTGCTCCCTTTGTATTTCGTTATATGCTTAAAAAGCTCTAAAAACACGTGAAAATTGCCTTCGACGAACTTTAAATATTATATATTTCACTTCCTGTCATACAACGAAAATACAAGAAATACATTAAAAACGACCTTCCTGTGGACCTGAAATATTATGCGATATTGTTTAGAACCCCGTCGGGTCCAATTATCGGGTCACACCCATATATATGTAAAGGCCCCGCCCCTTAGTTAGCGCCAATAGCGATATAGCGATGCGACTTGTCGCAATCGCATATCACCCAAGCCAGAGGTCCTTTAAATAACAATGCGTATGTCCCCACCGATTGCGATTTCGCGACGCGATGTGGGTCACCGATCTGCGCGCACTTGATCTACGGTCCACATTGCATCGTTGATTGCCATTACTCTGTGTACTTACTCCGCCTGCTTCCTCTACTAATTGTGACTCGCCAATCCGATCATCAGAGATCATTGATCAGGGGTGTCCTCTGCCCAACCTTAAGTCATCCTCTCTGCTTGGACGATTGTGATTTGCCGCTTGGATCTAGGCCATTGATCAGCCAGATCTAATGGCTGCTGTGCGTTGCCATGTGTATGCCTGCGATACTTTTTTTTTACTGTTTTGGAGCGTTTTAGCCTGTCGATAATGTTTTTCCACCCTTCCAAGGGCTCTCGGCATGTGATGGTTTCACTCTTTGGATGATCTTAATAAGATTTTAAAGACTTCAAGAGTAAATATGGATCCATTAGCATGATTTTGCTGGTTTATGGAGACCTTTCAAGAGCATATTTGGATCCAATTTTGGGCCATTTGCCCACAAGGCTAACATGTTCTATGAAATGTTGGTATAAAGGGAGGTGGTTTAAGGATGACCACCAACATTGGAATGCTTAGTGCAGTTCCCAGAACTCTTCCAAGTCTGGCAAGAAGCTGAGGTCTCTTGCTAGAGGAAGTGCTCCTGATGTTTTGAAGAGGGAAACCTTCAACCATGAAAGGGAGGTCTTACCCCACATAAAAATGGATAACCTTAGCCTAAAAAGGGAGGTCTCAACCTGTGATGGTTTAAGGATGACCAAAAACTCTGGAATGATTAATGCAATTCCGGGAACTCTTCCAAAATTGGCAAGAAGATGAAGTCTTCTGCCAGAGGAAGTGTCCTCAATTCTTTGAAGAGGCATCACCAACTAAAGGCATGCTCAGGGGAATCTTTGTCTCTGGCTACAACTCTGAATGTGGTATGGCAGGTTGTGGCTCAGGCTCGCTTGATGTGGCTTTGAAGCTTGTAGATGACCATCATTCCCCACTTGTCAGATACAAGGTGAGATGATGGAGGAAATTCAACTGTAAGATTGTTCAATATTCGTGAACAAATCCTGTTGTATGAGCGAAATATCTTCTTGGCTGTTGAAGCCCATTACCAAGAAGCGATCCATCTAAGATGAATCTTTGTTGTTGTAGGAGCTTTGTTTTTGAAGCATCTATTTAAAGAATGACTGGTTTTATGACAGTGCTTATGTGGATGAAGATCAAAATAGTGATCTTTCATATGGCCAACTCGGTCACAGTGTTGGAATTTCACAATCTATTGTTGTTGCCGTGGAAGAGGGGCAGAATCTGGAACGGCTGAAGGTGAACTTTCATGAAGGAATCCAACACTCTGGAACTGGATGGGTTTGAGTAATCTAGAATGTGAAAGGAAACCTACGTATCATATCCAAGTCCGTTTTGCACTTGTTATGGAAAAGCTCTTCCCAAGGTCTGATGATTGGCTTTGGAAGTGTAGGTTGGACTTCTAAATCTGCATTCACATCTACTCTTGAATTAGCCTCAACTTTACTGACTTGATTAGTTTCTACATGTTGATGGGAGTCAATTTCTGACTCAAAAAGAGAATTGTTCTGAATAGAAACAAGTTCAAATCATGACTATACTTTTGTAACTCCTCTTGATGTAGCTGTGATTCAAGCTGCAAAAAATCAATCTATTCTTGTGCATATTGTAGACATGTCTGAATTTCTAAGAGAGAGCCTTTGTTGATGTGTACCTTCCCATTAGTAGTGGAATGTATCAAGGTATTTAATAAATCTAATACATCACTAATTAAAGCCATTTTCACTTACAACAAAAGAGTATTTAAGCAACTCTGGCTTTTTTTTTTTTAAGCTAGAGAAAAATGGAAATTAATAGAGTGGCTTGTTTTCTTTACAAAATTAATCACTATGAGCAAACTTGCGGCACATCAAGAAATCTGTTGGCTATTTTCAATAATTTAAATCACCCTACATCAAAAAATACAAATGTGCAAAAGATTAAGCTGCTCCAGATTAACAATATGCTCTTGGAAATAACTAGAAAAGAAAACTTCTCCAGCAAGCACCACTAATAGTTATAAACTTATCGATATTCATCTTCAATATTGCAGAAACCAGCCGTCAAGTCTTCATATAATTTACTAAACTTTTGTACCAAGGCAAGCTCTCCTTCTACAGGATCTTCAAACTTTTGAGACACTAATTTGTAAATAAGGTCTCCTAAGCGTTGTTTTTATTATATTGTAAGTAATCTTCTGCCCATCAGTACCAGCTCCTCTTTCTATAGCTTGATTAGCTAATGTATTGAAATGGATAATGTTTGGCATTATACACACAGGCTTGTAAAATCAGCAGAATCTATCATACTAAGTAAGTGCATTTTGAGCTAGATAGTCTTTCGTCACAAGTTTTGCAGTCTCCAGAAAATTTTTATCAGTTTCTGCTAAAGAATCTTTGCCAACAAGTTGCACAATTTCATTCAGATCATCCTCTCATTGCAAGACTTCATGAGCTTTGATCCTAATAGAAATAAAATATGGGTCAAATTTCTCATAGAAATATTCTAATGCCTTTGTATATTTTGAGTATGAAATAAGCCAGTTGACAGAGGAAAGGAGTATCACAGAAAGATATACATCATGGGTGCCAAGTGCAACTGTAGTTGCTTTGGTTCTGGTTGAGATTCAAAGGGCGGAAAAATGATAAACAGTCTTAGAAGCCAGGTCCTTCCTCAAAATATGTTGTCGAGTCATCTCCTCATTTGCTTCGCCTCAACTTCTTCTTGGGAAATCTTGTTTGGAGCCAATTCTTGAGTACAAGCTTTTGATTCGTGTGGCTTCAGGAAAATCTTGGCATCGCACGGCTTAAAACTGATTTCCTTAAGGTCTAAGCAAAGAGTGCTCAGATTAGCGCCCCATGCTACCCTCACCTCAGAGTAGTCGTAGAAACCGTGGAAGCCAGTGCTTAAGAGGTACCAGACTCGATTGTTGTACTCGGATAATGCCAGCTCTTATGAAGATTAATCTGTTGAACACCAAAGCTTCGGCCAGGATGAACGATGCATCGAGTAAACCTGTGATGGTCAAATCAAAGCTCAAGAGGATTTTTGAACGGCAATTTCAAGGAGTTTTGAGGAATTCCTGTGTTGAAAACCCCCCTTCCCAAGCCCTTTCACGCGTATTTCCCGATCCTCGTCCTCCTGGAGAATCATCAGGGCTGCATGATAACAACAACAACACTAATGACAATAATTTGAATGTCCCTAGAATAGCAAGCAATTATTTTGGCGGCAGTGGTAGCTATCACGAGCCGAGCTCTCTCTGTCTGACGGAAATGGTCTACGACTTCATGGAAAATGGGGGTAAAAACTCAGACTGTGGCCATGCTCGCTGTAATTGGTTCAATGGACTTTACAGTGGAGATGGAAATGGAGACAGTGGAGACGATCCTAAATCTGCTTTTGCACCAGGCGAAGTCTGTGATATTCTTAAGAGTATTGTACCCTGTGCTAGTGTATGGGAGAGGAACCTTTTTGTCGGATGTTTCCAAGCTTGTAGAAGCAGTGAGTCATGAAGGAAATATTGTTTGCAAGGACACAGAGGAGTTGTATGGCGTAGCACGGAGGAATGAAGTGGTAGCACTGGGAGAGGAGTCGAACGGATTTATGGTGTGGCCGCGAAGGGGAGAGCGGATGTAGGTGCGATTGTTGGCATCCACAGCAAGGCCAAAGTGGGTATATACCACTAAGGGGTGTGAGGGAGCATTCAAAACCGATCGAGATTTCATGCCTCTTTCACCCCACCACAATTATGCAAAGGAGAGGCAACAATTTCTAACAGACAACAAATTAATGGAGTGCTATGCACAAGCGCACAGTGAGGAATAAAATGCTCAAGTTCTCACAAGAAGAAGAAAGGGAAGAACTAACATGAGAGATGTCGCAAAATCAATATGAAACTACCACGCTCATTCCACCAACAGAGAAACTACCGAGGATAGCTCTGAGGAGGTTTCAGGCCTTACACACTGACAACGAAACGACCACCGACATACTATTCGAGTAGGCACAAAAACTGAGAGGTAAATAAATGCAATCAAGAAGGACTAACATTGAAGGAAGAGCATTACTATGTGAAAATGTGAGCAGAGATTGCAGCTAGACTTTAGCTGAGAAAACATCTATGAAATGCAAAATTGATGGCAGAACTGACCTGCACAGAAAGGCCATAAAATAAGTGGCTCAAATATGAGCAGGGCAGGATATCGCCCGCTCTGATACCATGTTAAACATACATGAAATGTGAATAAAATCTGAATGATAAATCAATGAATCGCATATCTTATTCACAAAGATACATATTTATAATACATAGGAGTGACCCTTGGTTTCATATTCCAAGTGGTCCCTTGGACTCCCTTTGGTTCTTCAGCTTCCACAGTTTTTATACAAAATCCTAGGTCAAATAGAAAAACATTCATAATAGAACCCAAAAAACTTCAGTCGAAGCTTGTGTTGTCATGGTTTAATAAATATCTTAATTGTGGAAGAGTTACATAAGAGAGGTGACAATTGGGACTCTTTCCTAGCATGTAATAAATTTATTGAATGAGTCATTCCACATGAGGAAATTCCATAGGTGAATGTTGTTTCTAAGGACAATAATAAAATTGACAGTAAGGAACTTGGTCTTCATGAAGTCGAGGTCTTCACCATTTCTCGAGAGAGTTCTAAAAAAAAGTCTATGAAGGGGAATTTGGGTTAACCTACTCCAATTACACCAGCGATGTCTAGAAGGGTCACCCAAATAATGACTAAGAAGAAACCCAAAAAATAGAGTTTTGAGCTTACAAGTACTTCATGTCCCTCTAAATATGATGTTTCTTTCTATGCTACGCTACATAGTCATGCCCAACATAAAGAGTCTTCAACTTCTCAATTCAAAAAAATTAGAACTTGATTTTTTGAGCCCAAGGCTCTTGTATATCAATGTTTTCAATCTGGTAGGCCTTTAATGTACATGCCAAGTGATTTTTAAGACACTACAAATTTCTGAGCTTGTAAAACATACTATGGAAAAAGAAGACTAAGAAATTGAAATCAAAGATTGAAGAGTTTAAAATTTTAGATATATATGTAAAAAGTGAGAATATTATGTTAAAATCAAAATGCTCCTAGTTGCAAGAAGGTATTGAAAAGATGGAATCCAAGAATATAAAGTTGTTTAATCTCACCAAGAAGTGGCACAAAAACAATTAGTATTTCGGATCACATAATAGAACTTTGAAGAAGAAACTCATAGTAGAGAGAGAGAAAAGTAGCCAATGTGAACATGTTAGTCACTGATATATTAGTTAATGTTTTGCTCAAATTTTGGATACATTTTAACACCGGGACATTAGCTAGATCTCTTATTTGCATGAGGACACATAGAATATCAGGCATGGGGAGATGTTAAACCTTTGATTTTATGCCATTTTCATTGCTAATTGTCTAGTTTTTACTCATACTAATCCTCCCTTTTTACCATATTATCACTCCTTTTAACCTATTTGATGTAAAGTTCATTCAAGAGCTACAAGGTAAATAAATTATTATTTAATATATTTTCCATCAGCTTTTGGTGAATTAGGGGGGTTAAGATGTTGATTAATTACTAATGACAAATTACTAGTTTAGGTCACAGTAACTCTCATAAGGATTGTGTAACCCAACTTGTTGTTCAACTTGGTTATGGGCCTCTAGAAGGAAAAAATGAATGTGTTCTCCTCTTGGATACCTCCAAATGCTTCCATGCCCATCAAACCAACTCCAAAATGGACAGGATGAGCGCCAACCTATGGTCAAATTTGTGGTCTGATATGCCAATGATCCGGATTTAAACAGGAACGCAAAAAATTACAGAGATAACCATAAACACAGAGATGTAGCGGAAATAACACTTCATTTCATTAATGTAAAATACTGAAATATGCTTACAAAGAGAAATGGAAATAAACCAGCTAGGGCAATGGTAGCTTATCTCTGAGAAGAGATGTGGTGGCTACATGCCTCTGAACTGTGTTACAACGAGGCTCGAAGACCTATTTATTGTTGAGAAACAATGGAAAACCCTTAACGTCCCAAAAACTAACCCTAGAAGATGAAACGCCAAATCATGGGCCCCGTTTTGGGTAAGTTGGTACATCAACTTCCCCGGGTCATAACTTTGGCACCCGATCTTCGTTTGACACACACAATAGCTTGTTAGAAAGATATATCCAAGCACTACAACTTTGGGACCCATGTTGCTCCCAGATTTCCCAAAAAATGTCGTTTAGGTCCTCAAAATGGCTCCGAAAGTTCAGGACCCGAAAATTGCTAAAAATAGTAAATTGTGCTACAATTACGGAAACTAAACACTGAAAGAGACAGTTTTTGGGGTCCAAGTGGGATAGGTGGGTGGCCACCAACATCCACCTGGATCATTCCTCCCCCCTTAGGAAGCAATGGTTCCCATTGCATTGAGTTCCTCCATCTGCTGAACTTGGTCCCTGGTGAGCTGTTCTGCAATCTCGGATGTGTCCAGTAATGGTGGGAAGCATGGTCGAGGGTGGTACACATTGAACACTTGGTGCAGGCGAAGGAATGGAGGAATGTTGTGCTCCAAAGCATTATTTCCCACAACCTTGGTAATGGTGTAAGGACCATGTCGGCATGGTTGGAGCTTCTGATGGGCTCTTGTAAGGCGTTCTTTCTGCAGATGCAACCAGACTTTGTTGCCCACCTGAAGCTTGTGTGGTACCCTTGTGGGTGAGGAGAAGTTGTTCCTGTGTTCTGTCATGACCATATCCCTTTGCTGCTGTTGTTGCGTGGAGGAACCCTTCACGGGGGTCATGGATGTGGTGACAATCTTCCCCTTACTTTGGGAGCGAACCAGACAGAAAATGAATTTCCTAGTCTGGGAGATGAGCTTGTTGCCTTTCTTGGCAGTGATCAAAGAGGTGGCGGTAGGTGGGGCTACCTCTGGTATCCTATATAATGAATTACACAAAGAAATAATGACAGCACGAGGCCTTGACTCATACACAGCATGTCGCCTCCACAAGTATGGTTGGCCTAATAGTACATCACAAACATCCAGAGGTGTAACATCACACAATACCCTGTATGTGAAGGGTTTGATGCTGTAAGGAAGGTAGCACTGCTGGTGAACTCGGAGATCTCATCCTTGGTGAAGCCACCCAATACTGTACGGCTGCAGGTGTGAGTAGTTAGTAGGACCAACCACTTCACGACCTCTACTAAGATGAGGTTCTTTTGGCTCCCACTGTTAACAATGAATTGCAGCGGCAAACCCTTTACCCACATCTGTGAATGGAAAAGACGCTCCCCCTCCTCTAGATCTTTGGGCTCATTCTTCTGGATCTTGGCGGTGGCAACAATGGCGCTAGGCTCCGCATCAATGATATGCTTCCCTTTGCCATTCCGCTTGTCGAGTTCTAACTCAGGGTCAGAACATGCATCTGATTCAGAAGCCTTCAACTCGGCCACCAACGACTGCTTGGTCTGACACTCGTGTTGTGAGTGGGGCACTTGTGGAACTCACACCACTTTCTCATGTCCTTCTTTGACTTTGTGGTGTTGTTCTTTTCTTGTGGCTTTGATGGGTTGTTTTGGGTCACCCCGCCTTGGCTTTGTCCTTTGGTCTTCGGATTCGCAGATCCAAAGTCTCGCTTCTTTTGTTTAAATTTCTGCTCGATTTTGACAGCGTATCGGTACACCATGCAGAACAAGGAGATGTTCAGGAATTCCATCTCTTCCTGGATGTACGTGTGTAGGAAGTCATTGTATTTGAGTACCAGATGCAGCTCAGAATACTTGATACCCAACTGTGTGAGAAGGGTATGAAAAATGTTTGTGAACTCTAGCACATCTTGGTCCCTTCCCTGCCGCAGCATGGTCCACTTTATGTATTTGTCCTCATAGCTTTTGATAGGTAATACTGCTCCTTGGTGGCATCCCGGAAGGAATCCCAAGTGGGTGCAGCTGAAAATAGTGAGCCTGTACTTTCATCCTTCTACTCACAGTAGGTTTCCCTTCAGTCCTTGACGTGGGAGGTTGCTTTGAGAAGAGCGAAAAATAATCTTTTCCCGACTGGAAAAGTCATGAATAGAAAAATAACCCTTTAAAAGATTTAACCATTTACCTACGGCATCTATGTCTATCTGACCCTCGAAGATGGGAATTTCAAAATTAACTTGTACCTTAAAGGTGTGGCATTTCCATAGTAGTTGTTGGAAGCCGATGCGTCGCCTCTGGGTAGCCGCTGAAGGATCTGGGCAAAGCTGTCCATCATCGCATTCCTTTGCCGCTCGAGGGCTTCTTCGAGCAATATTTTGATAGGATCTCCTGCCCCTGCGTCTTTCTTTTCATCCGCCATGGGAGGCCGTCGGGATTTGTGAGGCTGGTCTTGCAAAGGTTTGACCAGTTCAAGCCCTAACTCCTTATATTCCGACCTCGTTGGGGACATGCAAAGAAAAACAGAGGAAAAAAGCAGACGCTCTAGTACCACTGATCCGGATTTAAACAGGAATGCAACAAATTATAGAGATAACCATAAACACAGAGATGCAGTAGAAATAATACTTCATTTCATTAATGTAAAATACTGAAATATGCTTACAAAGAGATGGAAATAAACCAGCTAGGGCGATGGAAGATTATCTCTGAGAAGAGATGTGGTGGCTACATGCCTCTGAACTGTGTTACAATGAGGCTCAAAGGCCTATTTATTGTTGAGAAACAATGGAAAACCCTTAACATCCCAAAACCTAACCCTAGAAGATGAAACCCCAAATTGTGGACCCTGTTTTGTGTAAGTTGGTACATCAACTTCCCTGGGTCGTAACTTTGGCACCCGATCTTCGTTTGACGCATACAACAGCTCGTCAGAAAGATCTGTTCGAGCACTACAACTTTGGGAAGAGAAATGTCGGTCCATGGACCCATGTTGCTCTCGTATTTCCCAAAAAACATCGTTTAGGGCCTCAAAACGGCTCCGGAAGTTCAGGACCCGAAAAACTACTAAAAATAGTAAATTGTGCTACAATTATGGAAACTGAAAAACTGAAAGAGACAGTTGTGGGGGTCCAAGTGGGATAGGTATTATCCACCTGGATCAGCCAAGAACAATGTGTGTAGTTAATGAAATTCGTTGAAGGAAACGAAAATGGATTCTCTTATTTCATCTGAAGTGCTTTGGGTCTATATTGGCCAAGCTAATTACTGGATTACCCTTTCTTGTTCATCTTGGTATGCATTTGATGAAAAAAACACATGGAATAGGGGATTTTATTTGGGTTCACATGTACCTGTATGTGTGGTTGTTACACTTATTTGTTTTCTTTCTAGTGCTTATATCCCTAACATGTTATTCATGTGTAGAGAAGAATGAGTTTTTGTTGAAGATTAACAATATATTGTGTTTGATCTTTATATTGCAAAACCACTCAACAATGAAAAGATTTGCATTATGTGTTACTAAGGAAAGTTTGTATTATTAAATCCAATGATGAATAGTCTCTTTGTGAAGTATTGAATGATACATTAGATTGATCTTGTTTTTTATATTGGCTCACATGATTTTCATTTGGAATGCGATATCGTAAACATACAGAAGAATAGGATTTATTGAAGAATGGAAAACGGGATTTGCTTGATAGACCAACAGGGGAATGTTTAGGAATATCACCTGAGTGAAAGATTGTATTACGTGCTAGATAAAGTGTTTCTCTAATTGACCAGTCAGTGAGAGCTATTTGTAGTGTCTTAATTCTTTTGAGTTATCTTATGTTGAAATAGTTTGCCATAATTTCAGTATTTTTCCTTATAGATTGGACAATCTATTTTTCCTTAAAAGAAAATATAACACCCTCATGTTATGCATTGATTATTAGTATCTCACAAGTTTACACACCCAAATTGACTATTTAGTATCTAGGATTTAAGCTAATTAAATTTACCGACGTTTTTGGTATGTTTTCCAAAGAGATACTAAAAGGGATTAGCACATTCATGGCTCATTTTTCCTACATATTTTAAATTTCAGAGTTTGTTGTGTGTGAATTCTTTTTTTTTAATATACTAGCATTCTAGACCCAGTGATATAGTGAATGTTAAGACACAAAGATGCACTCACTCCAGAATTCTGAAGTGTAATAGCTTGACACATTCACTTTAATGAGTACAATTTCTCCTTGATTCTAAAGCTATGCTAGTGTTGTATGAATAGGGATAGTGATAAAATATGTAGGTTTAAAGGAAAAGGTGTAGTAATTACTCCAAATAAAAATACTACTTTAAATACACCAACTTGCTGGTAGGAAATTTACAAGAAGAGGACTAACAGGTAGGACTCTAGTGACAAATTTAAGGAATGTAGTAGGCAACTCAAGAAACCAAAGATCTACAACAAGTGGAAACACATAACTGATATATTTTTACTTGATCCTACAATGGAAGAAACATTGATAGGTGAACCCAATCAACAATCAAAATCATAAGTGGATTACAATCCAGTTAGAGACCCAACATTTCCACACATAGAGACTGAATATATCCATTTCAAAGGAAAAAACATGGCAAAAGGTGAAGGTGAAGTGTATGTAAAAGGAGAAGGTGAGGCATTTACAAATGAATAAGAGGAAGAAACTTTTGGTCTCCCAGTTATGGAACCTACCACAACAATACACATGAGGAATATTCCTCCATCAGTCTTGCATCATTTTCACGGTGTGATTAGTGAATGTCCTGATGCTTTTTTTTGTAATTTTGGCATATTATTTCGTTGTTATGACTACTCAATTTTTTTCTTTCCACCCTCAAAGATTCAACCTTTCGCTGGTTTATGGGTCGTGGAGGAAATACAATTCAAAAATGGGATGGGATGCATATGACTTTCTTAAAAAATATCAAGAATATTTTATGGCCAGGGATTTCAGAGAAGATATTTTTAATATGACAAAAAAATAAGAAGAGAGTTTGGAAGACTATCTTGAAAGGTTTATGTAAAACCTCCAAAGGTCAAAGCAAAATAAACTTGATCAAGATACCATGAGGACTCTCTTTTTCAGAGGCATTTTTGATGAACTTGTTAATTTGCTTAATTTGATGAGAGTTGGAAATGCCTCAGAACTAACCTTTATAAAGATCAATAAACTTTGTAGGAGGTATTATTGAAGTCAAGCCATATTTGTTAAGGGAATTAGAGATACCTTTTCTAAAGCTTCCAAATATGCAATGTGGTGTGACTCAGGCTTAATTAGGACATTTGCTAGGAAACTTTTAAGACTGATAAGCTAAAAAGTAAACCCAGTGAAAGATAACAAGCTAAAAATTGAAAACCATCTGATGCTACAAGAGTACATAGATGTATTTCCTAATGAAATACCGAGACTACCTCCCAAAAGAGACATAAAATTTCCAATGGAATTTACACCATGAGCATTGTATATTTCTAGTGAACCTTTTCAAATGAGCACACCTTAGCTGGTGGAATTGAAGATGTAGTTAAAGGAAATCTTGGACATGGGGTACATCAAGCCCACTATTTCTCCATGGGGAGCATCATCATTATTTGTTAAAAGAAAATATAACACCCTCATATTATGCATTGATTATAAATAATTAAACAAGATGACTATCAAGAACAGGTATCGATTTCCTATAATTAATGGCCTCTATGATCAACTAAGAGGAGCCATGATATTTTTAGAAGTAGACTTGAGGTACAAATATCACCAATTTAGGATCAAGGATGAGGATATATATAAAATTTCATTTAGGACTAGGTATGGGCACTATGAGTTTATGGTGGTGCCATTTGGACTTACAAATGCACTAGCTATCTTTATGTTTTTGATGAATAGTATCATCAATGAGTATTTAAATAATTTTGTATTGGTGTTTATTAATGAATTCTTAGTGTATTCAAGGACCAAGAAGGAGCTTGAAGAGCACCTCAAGATGGTATTACATGTACTATGGGAGCACCTCCTTTATACCAAGTTTAGTAAATTTGATTTCTTTTAATAATGAGTGTACTATTTGGGTCATTTCATTTCGAAGGAGGACTAGTAACAAACGTTGAGAATATTAAAGGAAATCATGGAATGGTACGTCCCTCAAAATGTATCAAAAGTAACATTCTTTATGAAATTGGTAGGATGCAATAGGAGGTTTATCTAAGGGTTTTCAAGGATTTGACATCCCTGCAATTTTTTGTTTTATTTTTCAAATTAACATTATGTTTTTTTTGCTTTTATTATGGCCCTTTTGAGGAGATTCTCTTTGTTGGTATTATGGGGAAGTCACTTTTGAGGGATGAAATTAAGAATCACTATTCATGGATACCTTTTGTGAGGTTGGGAGTGATCAACAAAGATGTTACAATCTTTGTTTTAAGGGTTAATAGGATTTCTCTTATGTCATCTCATATGATTAATTTGGATTCCTTGTTGGTAGAGGGATTTGTGAAGCCACAGGGTTGGCCCAAGTGGGTCTTCATTCAATAAAATAAAATAAATCTTCCATCTATGGTTTTGAAGTTGATGCTTTTGCATGTGAGGTTTAGTCCTTCAATGATAAAATGTATTATGAGTTGTATTTAATATATATTCTTTGTAGTTCTCATAAATGGATTTGCTTCAAATTTCTTTAGACTTATGAGAGATCTAAGATAGGAATGCCTCGTATTCCTTTAACTTTTTTTTCATTGGTTGTAGAAGGTTTGAGTAGGTCAATTAAAGAAGAAAAGTCAAGGTAGGGTCCATAAAAGGGTCGTAATTGGTGATACTCTATTTTATCTCGACTACGTTTTGTGGATGTTGTTCAACTTTTTACAAATGGGAGTATGATGGAAGTGAGAAAGTTATAGAAAACCTTGGATTTGTATTGTATAACTACTAGTATGGAGTTGAACTTTCAAAAACCATCAAGTTATTTTAATGGGCGGGGTGTTAAGGATGTTCAAAGGTTGATCATGGTTTTTCCCTTTAATTGCATTAAATTTAATGAGGTTTTTAAAGTATTTGGGTTATCTTTTGAAGCCAAATGACTATCATCAGAGAGATCGTGCTTCAATGCTAGGGAAAACAAAAGTTAGGATAAATCATTGGTTTTATAAGTGGTTTTCTATTGGAGGTCAACTATAATAAAGTTGGTTTTTGAAGAATTTCTTGTGTTCTAGCAATCTTTGGTTGATATTTCAAAATGGATTTTACAAAGAGTTTGGAGGCTATGTCTTAGATTTATGTGGTTTGGGTGTAAGGAGGAAGGGAAAATTCAATTACTCAAATTGTAGTATATAGCCAAGTCAAAAGAGGAGGGGGGTTGGGTGTTGAAGAACGTCCATTCTATTTGGTACCCCCATTGTAACTAATAATTTGTGCAGGGTATTTTCAAGGGATAGTTTGTGGAGGATAATCATTGATTAAAAATACATAAAGTTAAGGACTACCACAAACTAAATCAAGAGTCCATGGAATAACACTAAAAATGTTTCCAATGAATGGAAGGCCCTCATTTTGGATTTTCTTCTTATTGCCAACATTTGGCTTGGAAAGGTGGTAATGGGGAACATATCAAACTAGGTATTGATACTATCATCGGTTGTGGTGTAAATATGGAGCTACTAGAAGATAAGATTATTGATCTACATGACATATAGTTTTTTTCTCTTCATGATGTATGTGATCATATTTCCATTGACCATTGGTCTCAAAGATGGTTATAGGCATGGTACTTGGGATTGGGAAGGATTCATGTAGATTTATAGATGGATCATGCCAATCTTCTAAGGGGTCATGTTCATTTAAGGGAGGAAAATGACTCTTTAGCATTGGATTATAATAAAGTTTGGGGTGAATATTTCATGTGAATGGGTTATAAAGCAATTTTGATTTATGATCCATAAGAGTTTGTTTGGTGGTGGGACTAACTATGGAAGCTATAGGAACAAAAGAAGACCATAGTTTCAAGTGGTTGGCCCCAAAAGATAAATTCCTAACTTGGGATGTTTTCAAGAGAATACATAAACAAGGTCAAGTTATTAATATGTTGTATAGGTCAATGAAAGAAGATATTTTACAATTATTAGTTAATTGTCCATAGTGTCAACAATTACTAAAGGATGTTGAATCATTCACATGTCTTCAAAATGTATAAAATAGGGACATTGTTGAAGAATTTTTTATGAAATGGTTTAGGAAAAAGAAAATAAAATCACTTAGGGATTTATATTGCTTCATGTATTAGGGGATTTGGTTGGTAGGAAATTATCTTTGAAGAAAAATCAATTCCTTCTTTTCAATTTTTTTATAAGGTATGCACTATGGTTCCTTCGATCAAAGTGGTTTCCCATCTGAATCCAATTTATCAAATGTGAAGGTTTTATATGGTTATGGTAACTAAGTTTTAGTTATTAATTGGATGAGTGATACATGAGTGCTACTAGCTCAATGTAAGATATCTATCTTAGGCCGCTAGGAGATATTTTATAAGTGGCCATGCTATTTGATTATATATCATTCATTCATTTGTTCTAGGAATTAAACCAAGTTTTTAGGTCATAAAAAAAGGACAAAAATATAGCTATGGTCTCTTTGTCCCTAGAGGATTTACATGATGGAGTCACCTCCATATTTGTATCTTTATTTTCAAGATTTTGGACTTAAAGTCCTATAATTTATTGTTTTTAAGGTGGTTCTTTATGGTTTTTGTGGTGCTTTGTTTATGATAGGCTTAAGTCCTTATAGTGGTGTTTTTATACCATGTATCTTTTTGGGTCTTTCTATACGCCTATTTTTTTTTCTCTTTTTTCTTTTTAGTGTGGTTTATTGTACCAAAGATCAATACTAGTTATTTCCAAGGAAACCCACCTGTGTCTAGGTGAGTAGGTTATCTTTTATGTAGAAATTACTCCCAAGGAGCTCACATGTCAATCTTGGTGGGACTAGAACTCAAGTGGGGAGGATAAGAGTGACTCCTCCCTACCAGCTGAGCTACACCCACTTGAATTTTCTATATGTATATTTAGAAATGTTAATATGTATTTATGGGTATTACTCTAAAACAAAAATGTAGGGTTTTTAATTTTTATTGATACTTATAGGTCTTGGTTAGTAAACTTTGTGTGCCTTATGTGCCTTCTAACACCTATAAAATGGAATTTCCATTCTTCCATTGAATAGAAATTATGATTTTTTATTAGAATAGGGTTTTTTTTACATGCATTTGACTTTGTATTCTTAATGAGTAACATTATAAATATTCTAATCACTAGATTTAAGCTTATTTAAGAAGGGATAATTAGTATGAAGTTATGCTCACAAAGGTTAAGATGGTATTCCCTAATGTGATGGTAAGCAATGTGAGAAAAAATAATGTATAAACTCTCATGGCTATTTAATTGAGCGTGAGACCGTGTCACAATCATGTAATGCTTCAAGTTCAATGTTAACTAGTATAAAAAATTTAGCTTCATTTTGCAGTTGTTAGTTGCCATAGGAAAATATTTATTTTGGGGTTTACCAATTTTTTTTGTCATTCATTCATAGCCATATATGCATTCTTTTATGTAGATTCAACTCACTATTATTAGCTTGTTTTCTCTACAATGTTTCTCACATTCTCTTTCAACGATATGGACTAGAAAGTCATAATTACAATTAATTATCTAAAGTTATTAACCTATATAATATTATCTAATGTTATTAGGTGTTATATTATTAGAATCAATGTTATTGTTGATCAATTGGAAGTCTTGAAGATGTGTCAAGTGACTAACATGACACCTTATTTGTAGGTGACCAATTTTATTTTGGTCACGGAATAGATGTGGTCACAACAATGCTTTCTAAAGGATATACCTTGGAAAATGGCACACTAAGAAAAGACAATGAGTCATCATTGTTGGCAAATGGTTGATGTGATGAGCTTCTTTTGCACTATGGGTAATTGATCCCATCTAAATCAATGGCTTCCAACATATAATTAAACTATATTATCCATCCACAAATGTCTTGGGACATAAATATGGGCCTCAATTTCCTCCTAATCCAATTGTCATTACTAGATTCTTTTTATATATCATCATTACATCTCATTTGAGTGAGACATTAAGCCTTTCATTGTAACATTTCAAGATCTCAATTAGAAACCCCAAATGTTGTTGGTTTGGCTTTGTTTTGACTATGAATTCATTTATCTCAAGTTCCATTAAATCTTCCCACCATATGTCAATTAATACTTGACTTTATAAAATGTGAAGTCCACTAAACTTGCTGAATACTTCAAATTTCCCTTCGATTAACATAATTTAGTTATATAAAAACCAAACTTAATATAGATTTAAAATTTTATGCAAAATGTTCACTACTTTGAATAACATTCCCTTATTCATAAATTTCATATTTTGCATTGGATTATGCAAAAATATTAAATTGTGATAAAACCTTACACATTCTTAAACTTTTTTTATTATCAAATTTATAATAATTACTTCGATAGGCATTATATATGGTGAGGTTCTTCATGGTGACACGGTTCAGATTCATCGTCCTCGACACGGATTTGAAACATGTGTCCCTCCCACCTACCTACTTTGTTGTCTCAATGAAAAACTAACAAATTTGACACATGAAGCCTTCGAATGCAAATATGACACATCTAACACGTGGATATTATTCAACATGGCATTACGCGCCCCTAACAATGCCTTGAAGAGACCCTTTATCATGACAGTGTGCGCCCTGAGCAATGTCTTCACCTTTGTTTTGGTTGCAGTCGGCTGCTTCGCTGCACAATCATTTTGGTTGCAGTCGACTGCTTCGTCGCATGATCTAGCCTTGTCCACTAAGTAATCATTCTCAGAATCTCATAGATCTCCTTAACAAGTCTCTGGTTGTTGGATAAATCATGAGCAACCCATCCATTTGATCGTAAGACCACATCCCAACTAGCTTCTGACCACACAAAAAGCAAGCCTATCTTTAGAGACCAGACAGATGGTAGAAGAATCGTTATTAGAAGGGAGGGGGGAGACTGATGGTAGGGGAAACGATATGAATGGTACGCAGCCTCCTTAACTCATGTACAACTAACGTGCCTAAATCTATGGGAACCCCAAGCTACTCAAAAGACCGAGTCGCAGTTAGTTAGGAACTCGTGGGCGGCGAGATAGATAAATCATGAGCAGGTGGTCATTGTTGGTAGGAAACATCTTTAGATCAAAATAGTGAGGCTCTATAACGGCTAGATTGGGTAGTTTTCGCTTCCTGGCATGGCGCTTGAACTTGAGGCCATAGTGATGAAACCTGGGAATGTCCTTGAGATTTTTCAGATTTCTTAAATTTTTGTAAGATGTTCTGATAATAGATCCTGAATGACAACCCTTTCACTGTTTCAGTTGTGCCATGAGAATCACTACCAAAAAAATCATGAGATGATCAGTAACACTTGTAGTCAAATTAATCAATCTCACAATGTACCTTATTAATGTGAAATTGTGCATTAAATGAAATTAAATAATCACTTAATATGTATATTTGTGTCTTACTGGGAAGTCAACATTGTTATCTTAATGAAACTGAAGGATTTAGGCAATTTCTTAGATACCATGTTGGCCCAACATTTGCTTGTATCCCATGATGTTGTATTTGCACTTTCGAATGTCTTCTCAGTCATTTCCATTGCCTCTTTAGCCTTCTCCTTCACATGTTTTTGTTTTCTACTAATTTATCTAGCTTGCTCTTATTGAACTCTGAAGTGAACTGGATCAGAAAACCCACTAAAATAACCAACACCACCACATTGATAATGTCTCGCCTCAACTCTGCAACCATATTCAAATTACAAGTCATTATTTCACCATATATTCTACTCAAATGTATCAATACAGTTGAATTCCCCAAGGCTAAACACAATTTGTCCTCTTGTATTCCCTAACTTCTTCAGAATTTGCAAGGGATCAATGTTGAAGTAATGAGGAGAGAAGGATTCATAAATAAATAAATAAAATCGGTGGGCAGTGACATCCTGAATCTCCATGTTGATCCTCCTTCTCTGACACTTTTTTTCTCTTCGACACATTTGTAACACTTGTCAAATAGGTAAATCGTGCCACTCTATGCTATAGCCCCATACGATTGAAATGGCGAAAGGCAACTCTTGGACCATCTGATATTTACATGATAATATATTTTAAAAATTAGGATTTTATGGCATAACTCTAGAATACCTATAACATTTATTTAAGTAATTGATGTTTGACATTGTCCATTATTCAATTAAGAAGTTCGTTTTCCCTGATTATAAGTAAATTGCAGAGGGAAGTAATGTTGGGAACTCAATCAGCATGTGGCTATCACTAGAATATCACATTGCCACTAAAGGAGAATAAAGGAAATGGGAATAAATGCATTGAAGTTGTAATTGATACGGAATTAGCACAACATTAAAAAGAGACAAGGCTGACCCTAAAAACAATGGGAAGGTTTTATTTCTAACCAAAGGTTCTTGGTCAGGCATTGAAGTTCCCACAAACAAAGGAAGGCTTTCTATTATGACTATGTGGAATAGTTTCCCTTACTTGAGAGAAAGCCATTCTGTTTTTCAACCGATGGAGATTATGAGTAGCCCAACAAATAGGAATACTATGGGGGATTAGAAACATGACATAATAACATGTATTATAAGTAGAAACATGACATTTTGTATATTCTCTAGACAAGCCTTTAACCTGTTAATAACTAAAGATTTACTTTTTTGTCTTTGTACAAACATTGATATTTTAAATGCGTTTGTGTAAATAATAGATGTTAACTTTAACTAATAAAGAATTTGAGATTTTTTTTATTAGAGTGAGTGAGGAGGGAATTTGGATATTTGCAATGCAAATTAGCATGCAAGGCATCTCACCATAAAAGAGGATTGAGAAAAAAGTAGATGCATTGAAAAACGTAATATTTTTTTTTACCAAGAATGAGATTAAAGCTGGTAAATAGGACCAAGGTAAAACCAGTATATTATGGGTGAAATGTTACATCTTTACGTTTTTTTGTGTAAATGTATTCTGATTATACATTAGAAGGAAAGAAAAGTATGTTTGTTAAAATTAATATGTGAATGCCAAATGTTCATTTTGTTGGGAGTAGATACTTTAAAATCATCTCTCGCAGTGCAAAACACAATATACTATTATCCTTTAATAGGAGTAGATCATGGAATCAATCTATGATATGATTTGCAGGTGTTCTCTCAATAGAAGCTCAATTGATTTCAATTATCCCACATTTTGTGCCAAGGATGCAGAACTGTATACCAGGTATTTATATTCTAAAAATACAAAGCAAATCCATGCTTGTCAAAAAAATAGTCTTGAAGGCAGCATGATCCCACATTGCTTCACTTTGTCGGAATCATGTTCCAACAACGCGTCAGAATATGGGAATAAAACTAACTTGTAACTCGAAGTAAATCAACTGGAAGTTCGAGGTGACTCAAATTTGGTAATTAAGCAAATGAGTAGTGTCTATTAAGTTAGAAAATTAGATCTCTTACCCTATCATATAGGGATGTATGCTTCGATAGGTCAAATCCTTCTCTCCCATCAATCCCCTTTGTTTCCATTGTTTCCCAAAATCCAGTGCTATGAAATGGTTTCTTGAAACAAATGAATGGGTTGGTCCAACAAAAGCTCTACATTTCGAACAATGGATGTGGGGTACTCACTAGCCACTTCTTGGTTGTTGGCGTTAGACTCTATTATTCTAAATGGATGTGGGATGTGGGGGAATTCACTAGCACCTTCTTGATTGTTGGTGTTAGACTCTATTATTCCAATTAGATTCCCTTGCAAAACTGGACAAGAGGGGGCTTCAGCAAGAAGAAGTCTGTCACAAAACAAGGGGCACTAAAATATTTGTTCATCAAACTGATAATGGTTGAACCAACATAGATCCATCTTAAGTACAGATCTAACATGAGGCGAGAGGGATCAAATTTCTTCACGTGCAAACTTCTTTTGAGTGCAAAATACAATGTGTTATTTTTCATTGTTTAAATTGTATTTTTGAATGCTAAATAAAGTATATATAGGACCAAATAAATGTTTTAACCATAAAAACTTAATTTTTCCATGATATATACATTAAACAAAAAACAAAAAAAACAAAAAACAAAAAAAAAATTAATGAAATATAATATATACTTAATTTACATTAAAATATTTTACATCACATGTACATCGAGACACTTTATCACGCAAATTAAAATGATTTTTTATAATTAATATATTTTTAAGTATAAATCAATATTAATTATTATTAAAATATTTTATTAATAACCCACATTGAATATTTTTTTATATACAACATTAAAATGTTTTATTTTCACAAAAAAAATTCTATATATAGATATATATTAATATATATCTTCAAATAGTTTTTTTTTCCCGAAAAAGAAAAATCGTAATTTCCATTAAATCAGAAAATTACATATTGTAAATTCCCATGGCATATGCAATAAGTTGACTAAGGTCAGCATAGCAAGGTTGTAAAAACCTGTTTGAAAATTTTCAAAAAAGTGCAACTTTTTAGGTGTGCTGCTAGTAGTTCAAAATTAATATTTACAAACCATGTATCTATTCAATATTAACAAAATAGTGCTCGTCATATTAACAAAATTGCATTAACTAGGGCTCATTTGCCCTTTGTAAAATTTGATCTATATATGGCCTGTGGTAGTACTGATAGACCTGTGCCTGTATGTGTTCTCTGATCAACCATTCACCTCGAGGTTGATTCATTGCCTCTTTCAATAGCTTTTCTACAGCTGCATTGTGTTCCCTGTATATATGCGAGCAAGAAACAAAATCAAATTGAGCTTTTAAAAATAATGCATCATCCAGGATTGTTCTGAGTGAGATAGCATGGCATGTAGTTGTGCAGTTGAACTAGCTTATGACTATCTTAGAGTCACCGAAGATCTGTAAGTGGCCACAATTTTTGGATTTTGTAAAATATAGTAGGTGACAGAGTGTCATGAGCTCCGCGAAGTTGTTTGTACCATTTCCCAAGCCCAGACTGATATGGAAATAATGAGCTTCAAATAAATGTAAGATGATCCCCCCCCCCACACCCAAAGTATTGTGCAGCTCCATCGAAAAAATCCCAGGGTGTGTCTTTATCGATTACTTCAGGGATGATGTGTCTTGTCCTAGTATTTTGCAGATCCTCCGAGATCTCAAGGAAACTCGAACATATCTTTGGGATAATCAGTGCCCTGTTCATTTGCTTACCTTGAAATATATTGTTGTTCCTACTAATCCAGATGTACCAGGAGACAATGAGAGGCAGGCTCCTCACTTTCAAGCTGGTTGTACTATTCCACCAATTATTCTAGGCCGAATTCACATTCTCTCCTACCCAAAAATATGCTATCTTTAGGAGCTGAAGGACTTGTGCCTAGACTATCTGTGTTTTCAGGCAGGCAAGGAGGAGGTGGTTGGTAGATTCCCCCCCCTGTTTACAGAGGACACACCATGTAGGTCCAGGGAAAGCCCGTTTCCTAAGATTGGTGCCAATCGGGACTTTAACCTCAATTATGTTCCACATTAGTAGGCGAGAGCGAGTAGGTCCCCAAAGGTTCCAGATATTCCTCCACCAGTTTTGGCATACTTCAAGTTTGTATCTAGAATGAATTACTAAGTACCCCTCCTTGGGGGAGTATTTTCCATTCTGTGCTAGTCCCCATAGCAATTCATCCAGCTCTTCCCTCAGTCTAACATGTGATTCTATTAGGGATCTTATGTATCTATCCTGTTAGGATATTCCGACACATAGGAAATAGTTAAGTACAACTTGGTCTAGTGTAGAGTTAGGTATAGAGTTAGGTAAAGTGTGTTTCTTTACTATGTACATTTTGTAACTTACAATCCGACGATCACGATATGTAGTGATCTGACGGTTCATTCTCTCCTCGATATTACCGACACTTGATCCGTGGCTTAACACCCGATTGGTCCATGATCTCTATTTAAAGAGCATGGAGGGTCATTTGTAGGTTAACCATGCATGAGAGAAGCTTATGTAAATTTTCATTCTTTTATTAATAAATTGCCTGAAGTGGCCGCGTTGGCTCAGGCCGTGGACTGTTTCCCTCTTTGGGGGTTTTAACCACGTCAAAAGCACTGGTGTATTGATCTGCGATTTGTTTGTGAGCGGTGTCTTTTGGTGTTCTGTCTTAGGAACTTACCCTGTAAATTCCTACATGGTATCAGAGCTATTTGAGGGTCGCGTCCGTTGGTGATCCAAATCTGAAGCCAGTAGAACTGCATCCGACTACCGTTTCCTAGATCTACTGTTTCTGACTACTTTCGGGCTGAGAGGACTGCTCTGTTGTGTTGGGAGCATCTGTTCCAGTGAGGAACCCCTTTCGTTTCACGTGAAAAGGTTTCCGGTAGCCCTAGCTGCGTCATTTTTAAGATCTGGAGGTATACAGTGTTTGTCTGCAGTTTACAGTGATTTTCTCTCTGTTTATTTCGGTTTTCGGTTTATTTAGCTTTTTTTTATTACCGGATCTATACCTTTCATTTCTGCATATGCTCTTTGCCCTGCGACTCTGTGCGATCTGGGCAAATCAAAAACAGAAAGGAAGGATTTTTCTCATGCGTATGCTCTTTTCCGCTGCGCCTTAGTGTGATCTCGGAAAATCAGAAACATTGAGGAAAATATTTAGTTTCCGGCTAAAGCTAACTTCGAGCCGCAAGGTTCGTTTTTTTTGTATGTTCGTGTTGGATTTTGTGTTTTTTGTTTTGTAGGGAAAAAGAGCTTTCTCAAAGCAAGCACGCAACCCAAAGCATCAACCCCCCCCCCCCCCCTCTCTCTCTCTTTTGTATAGCTCACTTGGTGCAAAGCTAATTTATGAGAGTAGAGGTCTTGGGTTCAAGTCTCCATTTTGTGGGGGCGGATTTTTCATTTCCGCACATTCCCGCACTTCGTCGGCGACTTCATCAAAGTTTCTTCAAAAAGCCATAACTTCTTCATCCGGAAGCTGTTTTCAGAACCGTTTTTTTAAACAGCCTAATTTTTCGAGATCTTTCCATTGCAACACTTAGTTTCAGCATCTATAACTTCAGTTTTATTTAAAATGGAAAGTCCATGCCAAGTTATTCTTGACAGCACCAACTACTTCCAATGGTGGTCCTACATTGTGGATTTACTTAGAAGTAAAGGTCTTTACAGAATAGCCACAGGCCAAGAGACCAAATCGAAAGATGAAGACAAGGCAGCTAAATGGGAAAATAGGCAAGACCAAGCACGTGGGTTGATAGGGATGTCTATTTCTCCAGATCTTAGATTCCATATTGCAGAACTTGATACTCCTGATGAAGCAATGAAACAGATTACTAAAGTCTTTGGAATTAAAAATGAACTTAAAGCCCATCAACTTGAAAATGAATTGCTTACATTGGACCCCAATAATTTTTCTTGCATTGAAGATTTTTTGTCCAAGTTCAAGACCCTTAGACTTCTCTTGGAAGGTGTTAAGGTTAAGAAAGAAGATAGTAGCCTTATCTACTCCATTCTTACTAAGTTGGGACCAGCCTATTCTGTGTTTGTTTCCACCTTCCATTCTACAAGAGAAGCCTTCATTTCTCAAGGACAAACCTACAAGTCCCCTTCCTTTGATTCCTTTTGTGATTCTTTAATAAGAGAATAAGAAAAACTCTTACACCTTGGTCTTCTTCATCTTGGAAACTCTTTTAAGAAAGCGTTAGCCGCCCAGCAGCAACCAAATCCAAAGAATCCTAAGAAGTTGTATCCTAAAAAGAATGGTCCTAAACCAAACAAGGGTCCTAAGCAATTTCAGCCTCAAAATGAAAAATCATTTCAACAAAATGATAAGACAAATAAAAACAAAGGGAAGAAGACTGATAGACATTGCAACTTTTGTAATCGAGATGGCCACTTAGAATCCAAATGCTTTAAGAAGATGGAAGCCTTGGAAGCAGCAATGAAGAAGCATAACATCCATTTGGAGCACTCTTCAACTTCAACTTCATCTTCAGGAATGGCACTTTCTGCATGTGGTTGTCAAACATCTCGGTCTGGCTATGCACTAAATGTATCTTCTTCTTCTCATTCTCATGAGTGGCTCATTGATTCTGGAGCTTCTTATCACATGGCCAAAAACAAAGCCATGTTTTCTTCTTTAAATGATTGTAACACCAAAAATATATATGTTGGTGATGATAGATCTCTTAGTGTTGTAGGGACTGGAACTGTTCATCTAGACAATGGTCAGTTTAATGATGTATTATGTATGTGTTCCAACCTTATCCTGCAACCTTCTATTTGTATATCAGATAACCCATTCAGGTGAAGGTAAAATCGTTGAATTTTCACCTCATGATGTTGTAATTAAGGACCTAAGAGATCCTAGACAGATTTTAGCTACTGGCATTGCTGATGATTCTACAAGGTTGTATAAGTTTCACAACTTTGGGTCATCAAATCTTCCCTCGGTATTTGTTGCTCATAATGATGAAGTGAGCAAACTTTGGCATGAGCGATTTGGTCACTTAAACTATCGCTCTCTTCTGAATCTATGTAAAGAAAATATGGTGACAGGTCTTCCAATGGTATCTTGCAGAGATGGTCTTTGTTCCGGATGTGTACTCGGAAAACATCATCGGGACAGTTTTGAAAAACGTGCCTCTTGGCACGCCTCAGCCCCTTTACAGCTCGTGCATAGTGATTTATGTGGTCCACTTCCAGTTGCTTCATTCTCTGGCTACAAGTATTTCTTAACTTTCATTGATGATTTCTCCAGACGCACTTGGGTATACTTCTTAAAACTCAAGAGTGAAGTATTTAACATGTTCTTGGCCTTTAAGGCCTTTGTTGAAAAACAATCTGGACATCAAATTCTTAAGCTAAGATCTGATAATGGTGGAGAATATGTTAAAAACACATTCATCAACTTTTGCACTGAGAATGGAATTCAAATGCAACATACTGTTCCATATACTCCACAACAAAATGGTGTAGCTGAAAGGAAGAATCGCACCTTAAAGGAAATGGCTAATTGTATGCTTCAATCTAAAGGACTTAGTCTTAATTATTGGGCAGAAGCAATTAACTGTGCAAATTACATAATAAATCGCACTCCTACTAAGGTTTTAAAGAATATCACTCCAGAAGAAGCATGGAGCTCAATCAAACCAGATGTAAGTCACTTTCGTGTTTTTGGAAGTGAAGCATGGGCCCACATTCCATATGAGAAACATAAAGCTTTAGAACCTAAGAGTGAACAATGTATTTTTGTTGGATATTCTGAAGATGTCAAAGGATATAGACTTATTCCACTTAAGTCCAAAAATGTTATCATTAGAAGAGATGTAAAGTTTGCTGAAAATATATCGGCCTGCGAGCCTAGTTTGACGGATGTGCCACCTCTCCCTATCTCTTCTACCTTTGAAAATATTTCTTCTTCAGATGATGAAAGCAAGGATGAAAATCCTCCCCCACCTTCTCAGGATCCTCCTTCAGCTCCTCAGCTTCCAAAATGGGTCCGTGCTACTCGAGATGCAGCAGGTGATCTTGCCAGTGATCCTACAGATCAGCGACGTACACGTTCTCAGTTCGAGAGAGCCTCTTCTTTACTGGCTCAAGCTCCAGTGAATTATGATCCTGACACCTTTGCAGAAGCTTCAGGCCATCCAGATTGGGAAGCAGCTATGAATGAAGAATATCATTCATTATTGGCAAATGACACATGGGATCTTGTTCCTCTACCAAAGGGACGAAAACTTGTTAGATGCAAATGGGTTTACAGAACCAAGTATGGACCAGATGGGAAAGTTGATAAACATAAAGCTCGTCTTGTTGCTAAGGGTTTTTCACAAGTTGAAGGCATTGACTATACTGAAACCTTCTCCCATGTTGCCAAAATGAACTCTATCCGCCTTGTTCTTTCCCTTGCTGCCTCTTTCAAATGGGAAGTCCATCAGATGGATGTTAAATCCGCCTTCTTGCATGGGGACTTGCATGAAGAAATCTATATCGAACAACCTGTTGGCTTTATACAAACAGACTCCAGCCTTGTATGTCGGCTTAAGAAATCCCTTTATGGTCTCAAGCAAGCTCCTCGAGCTTGGTATGCCCAAATGGATAACTTTCTTTTAGAAAATGGCTTTTCTAGGTGTCATTCTGACAATACTATCTACACCAAGAAAGTGGGCAAGTCTCTTATCATTCTTGTTCTTTATGTTGATGATCTTATCCTGACTAGTAGTGATCCCAACCTTATAAACCATGTGAAGTCTAGCCTTAAAAGGAAGTTTGAAATGACAGACTTAGGACACTTACATTATTTTCTTGGTCTTCAAGTCTTGCAATCCAAGGAAGGTATTTCCCTTTCCCAGTCCAAGTATGCCTGTGATATTCTACGCCATTTTCACATGGAAGACTGTAAGCCAGCCCCTTCTCCCTTTCAGTCTGGAGTCAAACTTTCAGTCACTTGTACTTCTCCTGAAGTTGATGCTACCTTATACCGTCAACTTGTAGGAAAACTTTTGTATCTAACCCATACTCGTCCTAACCTTTCCTTTGTTGTTGGCCTTTGATGGCGAGGTTGCAGGCGTTAGAGCCAGTCTCCCTAATCTGCCAGCAAGCTCTTCAATGTCTTGATCAACTTCCCTTTCTTTTGATCTGGGTGCATCAGTCATTAATCTAATATTTCATTTCTTTAAAAAAACCCCACTATCAGGCTTTATTAACAAACAGTAGCTTTTCGGGAGTTCTTAAAAGAAATATACAAATGGGCGGACTTACGCAATACAATATATATATATATATATATATGCCACGTTAAGTTTTCCCTTTGCTCCTTAGCCTGATGCGAGATCGCATCGGCGATGGTTATAGGTGGGACCTTACCATGGACAAAGGCTCGTATATATATATATCGCACCCTGATGATTATAGGCGGGATTTTACCATATTACGAATATTACGGACCGACGTTTATATATCTGCGCCCTCTATGCTAGTTTCGGGTCGATACATATACAAGTCAGCAATCTCTCAAACAATGATCTTCATTCCTCCGACTCAACAGACCCAATACACTTATATGCAGCCCTTAATACTTCGGCAGTTCCGCTATTCGGCGGTCGATTCAATTAACAACTTTCCTGCCTCCGAAATAATGGACTCAACGATATATATACATCACAGTTTATATCCTTTCGGCTCCTAAATTCGGAACTCGCCCTTGTTGCGCTATGGCTCCTTTCGATCAGAAAGACTTTGTAAACTGAGCATACAACTAACAGTTCCAAGGATCTCCCTACGCCGATATAGTCTCAGAACCAAGACTGTAAGAACTTACAGTTGTAAAGTTTCAAATCCGCTACATACACTTAATGGGAATTTGCAAGAGTTCTTAGGATAACAGAGACATATGCGCAATTATAAAATCAAGCCTGTATAAACATAAAACGAAAGGGAAAATGATTTCAATGATTAATATACAGTATTTGCAGCGTGATGAAATAGGAACCATTCAACACCGTCGACACTATCCAATAATCTATGCATGCATATTACAGAATCATTAATAAGAGATGCCGAGAGAATGGTTTTCTTTCTTTAAAATAATGCTAAGGCACTCGCTCCCCTCCTCTCCTCTATCTCAGGGCTTTGCTGCCTCTTTATTTATAACTAAGGATAGGCCCTCTCGGTCCTTATCCGATACAAAGAAAAGCATGCTTTACAGAATGATTTAAAGCTTGAAGGCTTTGTTATAAATAGCATGATTTATTGCTAGAATTTATTCTATTTTTAACTAAGAAAGCATAGAAATCGCAGGCTAAAGGACCCCACTCCCTTGCATGTAGATTTTTTTTTATTTTTGGAATAATTTGGAAGATTTTTCCCCTCTAAGTCACATGCTCCCACGTCAGACTCCTGAGGACAAAATTCTTCATGGGCTCCTGTCCATGAGCTCATCTACAGATTTGCCCAATTTCTGTAGAATGTCTTATGTAACCCAAGTAGCTTCAACGATCAGCTGTCCTCTCCATTTCACCAAATACTGGAAATACTCTCGTCCCCTTGTCTTCTTATACACTTTCTTGTCTAGAATTCTTTCTGGCTGTAAATTCTTGGCTGTGGGTAACTGTTTCACCCAGTCAATCTCTGGAGTCTCTTGATCCTGTGTTGTATCATCTGCAGCTTCATTCTCATACTTGTACAAGTCTGCAACATCAAAAATTGGTGATATTCCTACACCAGGTGGTAATTCAATCTCATAAGCATTTGCAGAGAATTTCCTCAGTACCCTGCATGGTCCAATTTTCTTGGATTTTAATTTATTATACTCTCCCTTTGGAAATCTCTCCTTTCTGAGGTGTGCTAAAACCAAGTCTCCAACTTCAAAGTTCATTTCTCTTCTCCTCATGTCTGCTCTGGTTTTATATTGAATGTTGCTATCTTGTAGCTGTTGTTTCACCTGTTCATGTATCGCCTGCATTCTTGAAGCAAAGTCTTCACCTTCTGCACTTCTCACTTCTTCCTTTCCCAAATTCCTTAATTCAGATATTCCCCTTGCGTGCATTCCATAAACAATATGGAATGGGCTCTGTCCTGTGCTCCTGTTTGGTGAGTCATTATATGCATATTCAACTTGTGGTAACACTTGATCCCATTGCTTTGGATGTTCTGCAGTAAAGCTCCTCAAAAGATTGCCTAAACTTCTATTCACAACTTCAGTCTGTCCATCAGTTTGTGGATGATAGGCAGAACTGAAACTTAATTTAGCTCCCAGCTTCTTCCATAGTGTTCTCCAGAAATTTCCAATGAACTTTGAATCCCTGTATGAAACAATGCTTTTGGGCAATCCATGTAATCTTACAATTTCTTTAAAAAACAAGTTAGCAATATGAGAAGCATCACTAGTTTTATAACATGGAATAAAGTGTGCCATTTTCGAAAATCTGTCCACTACCACAAAAATTGAATCATAGCCCCTTTGAGTCTTTGGCAATCCTAGCACAAAATCCATACTTATCATATCCCAAGGCCTATCTGGAATTGGCAATGGAATATACAACCCTGTGTTCTGGCTCCTTCCTTTTGCATACTGGCAGACTTTACACTTTCTTACATATTTCTCTACTTCATATTTCATTTTCGGCCAAAAGTAAAATCTGTTGAGCTGTTCAAAGGTCTTCTCTCTACCAAAATGTCCTGCAAGTCCTCCACTATGCTTCTCTTTGATTAAAATTTCTCTCATTGAACAATTGAGTATACACAGCTGATTTTTCTTAAATAACAGTCCATCTTGTATAAAATAATCCAGCCACTTGCTCCTGTCTGCCAAAACAGGATTCTTACAAGCCTCAAATGCCTCCTTAAAATCTGAATCAGTCTTATATAATTCCTTAAGAAATTCAAACCCCAACACTTGGATTTGACTTTCTTGCAGTAATACACTTCTCCTACTTAAGGCATCTGCGACTTGTTTGACTGTCCAGTTATATGCTTTAACACAAAATGAAAGCCTTGAAGATATTCTACCCATTTAGCATGTTTCTGGCTGAGTTTTGGCTGCTGCATTATAAATTGCAATGCATGGTTATCTGAATAAAGAATAAATTCTTTCGACATTAAATAATGCCTCCACTTCTTTAGTGCCTGCACAACTGTCTAAAACTCCTTATCATAAGAAGAATACTTCCTTTTTGCATCATTTAGCTTTTCACTGAAATAAGTTATTGGTCTATCTTCTTGGCTTAAAACTCCTCCAATTGCTTCTGCGCTGGCATCACACTTAACTTGAAAAGTTTTGTTAAAATCGGGAAGAACCAAAACAGGCTTTTTAGTTATTTTCCTCTTTAACAGCTGAAAATTTCTCTCTGCTTCAGCAGTCCACTTAAATGGATGTTTATTTTTCTTTATGGTCTCAATAATAGGTGCATTAATCTTACTAAAATTCTTAATGAATTTTTTGTAAAAACTAGCAAGACCATGAAAACTCCTTACCTCAAAAATACTCTTGGGTGAAGGCCACTCCACAATTGCTTTGATCTTTTCTGTATCCATCGTCAATTCTTCAGCTGAGATAACAAATCCCAAGTACACCAGCTCCTCTTTCATAAATAAATACTTCTTCAGATTCAACAATAATTTTTCTTGCTGCAGCTTCTGTAAAACATAATTTAAATGCCTCAAGTGTTCCTCCTTGGATCTGTTATAAACTAATATATCGTCCAGATATACTATTACAAATTTACCGATGAATTCTTTAAGAACTTCATTCATAAGCCTCATGAATGTACTTGGTGCATTGGACAACCCAAAAGGCATCACTCTCCACTCATATAATCCTTCATTTGTCTTAAAAGCAGTTTTCCATTCATCCCCTTCTCTTATCCTTATCTGATGATAGCCACTTTTAAGATCTAACTTTGAAAAATATTTTGCGCCAGACAAGCAATCCATTAAATCTTCAATTCTGGGTAAGGGAAATCTATACCTGATTGTAATCTTATTGATGGCTCTTGAATCTGTACACATTCTCCAGCCTCCATCTTTCTTCGGGCTCAGCACTGTTGGCACTGCACAAGGACTCGGGCTTTCTTTGATCAACCCCTTGTCAAGCAATTCTTGCACCTGTTTCTTAACTTCTTCATTTTCTGCAGGAGTCATTCTATATGCTTCTTTGTTAGGTAGGCTTGCTCCAGGAATCAAGTCTATATGATGACTGATTTTCCGAATTGGCGGTAATTCATTAGGCAAATCATCAACAATAATATCATAATAATTCTCCAGCATTTCTTGAATTTCAATGGGTAATTCAGAAATTTTAGTAGAAGTCAATATTTCCTTGGGCTTGCAAATTACGGCAAAATTTACCTCATTTTCTTCAATCTGCTTCAAGTATTCCTTCCCTCCAAGTAACAGAGTTTTTGGATCAGTCTTCTATCCCGATGCGTCTTCTTCTTGCAGAGGCAATAATGTGTGATTAACACCATCTTTTCCAAACTTATAGGTGTTTCTCTTCCCGTCATGTATGGCTCCTTTGTCATATTGCCAAGGCCTTCCAAGCAATATGTGACACACGTCCATAGGCATCACATCACAAACAATTTTATCTTTGTACTTGCCCACTTGAAATTCCATTTCACACTGTTCACTTACCAATAGTTGATGTCCCTTTTGTAACCATGACACCTTATAAGGTGTTGGATGCTTCATTGTCTTCAGCTTCAATTTCTCCACTACTTCTATAGAGACCAAATTATCAGTGCTGCCACTATCAATGATCATCTGGCAACATTTCCCTTGGACTTTGCACACGGTCCTAAATAAATTTTTTCTTTGTGGCGGTTAAGCAGCCACTTTCACTGGCTTAAGTAAGACTTTATTAACCACCAGAGATTCTCCTCTTTCTGGTGTATTTTCTTCTTCTGCTACCGCTGCCACTGGTGCTTCTTCTTCAGCTGGAGCAACAATTGCATTCCTCTGCTTTATGTCTACATTCTATGGGCACTCAAAAGCTCTGTGTCCCAGCTTGTTACATCTGTAACATCTTATTTCTCTGCCTCTTCCTCTGGAAAAACTCCCTCTGCCTCTTGCATCACCTTCTCTGGGTGCATGCTGGGTTGAGCTACTACTAGCTCCATCTCTAGGTGTTTTAGATCTTCCTCTACCACCTTGACTTCCTTTCCCTCTAAAAGTCCCTCTCCCTTTGGCAGACTGCTTCCTTATGAGTTTTTCCTCAGCTTTCAGCGCTATCTGATAAGCTTCCTCTACTGTTTTAGGAGATAGCAAACTTATCTCATCCTGAATGTCCATCCTGAGGCCATTCATATATCTAGCCACCTTCTCATCTGTGTCTTGAGCTTCTCCTGCTCTTATGCTTACTTTATAAAACTCTTCTGTATATTCTTTTACTGTTAAAGCTCTCTGTCTAAGATTTTGCATTTGTCTAAACAATGTTTGCTGATAATTACTTGGCAAGAACTTACCTCTTAACTTTGCTACCATTCGGCTCCAGTTCTTGATTGGTTGTTTACCAAGTCTCTTCCTTTCCGCCTGCACACCATCCCACCAGAGTGTTGTGTGGCCTTTTAACTTGGTGACAACAAACTTTACTTTCTTCTCATCTTCTGTTTCCTCGTAATCGAAGAATTTCTCCATGCTGTTAATCCAGTCGATCAATTCTTCTGGATTCAGTCCTCCTTGATATACCGGTACTAATTGGTTCCATGGCCTGGCTGTGGATTTTAACACTGACTGAAAGAACCTCATCTCAGGAGTAACCTGTACAGCTTCCTCCTCTTCAGTAGCTTCAATTTCGGGCTCACTAACATCTCCATCATCTATATTTCTATCTGAAGTTAATGCATCCACTCTAGCTCGCAGCTCTTCTACTGTTTCCATTAGTTCAGCATTTGCAGCAGGTCGTCCTCTTCCACCACGTCCTCGTCCTCTTCCAACTCTGAAAGCCATCCTTCTTCTGCTCCTGAGATTCAATTCAATGTCAGTTGATGGCTCTGATACCACTAATGATGGTGAGGGTGCAGGCGTTAGAGACAATCTCCCTAATCTGCCAGCAAGCTCTTCAATGTCTTGATCAACTTCCCTTTCTTCTGATCTGGGCGCATCAGTCATTAATCTAATATTTCATTTCTTTAAAAAAACCCCACTATCAGGCTTTATTAACAAACAGTAGCTTTTCAGGAGTTCTTAAAAGAAATATCCAAATGGGCGGACTTACGCAACACAATATATATATATATATATATATATATATATATATATATATATATATATATATATATATATATATATATATATATATATATATATATATGCCACGTTAAGTTTTCCCTTTGCTCCTTAGCCTGATGCGAGATCGCATCGGCGATGGTTATAGGTGGGACCTTACCATGGACAAAGGCTCGTATATATATATCGCACCCCGATGATTATAGGCGGGATTTTACCATATTACGGATATTACGGACCGACGTTTATATATCTCCGCCCTCTATGCTGGTTTCGGGTCGATATATATACAAGTCAGCAATCGCTCAAACAATGATCTTCTTTCCTCCGAATCAACGGACCCGATACACTTATATGCAGCCTTTAATACTTCGGCAGTTCCGCTATTCGGTGGTCGATTCAATTAACAACTTCCCTGCCTCCGAAATAACGGACTCGACGATATGTATATATCGCAGTTTATATCATTTCGGCTCCTAAATTCGGAACTCGGCCCTTGTTGCGCTATGGCTCCTTTCGATCAGAAAGACTTTGTAAACCGAGCATACAACTAACAGTTCCAAGGATCTCCCTACGCCGATATAGTCTCGGAACCAAGACTGTAAGAACTTACAGTTGTAAAGTTTCAAATCCGCTACATCCACTTAATGGGAATTTGCAAGAGTTCTTAGGATAACAGAGACATATGCGCAATTATAAAATCAAGCCTGTATAAACATAAAACGAAAGGGAAAATGATTTCAAGGATTAATATACAGTATTTGCCGCGTGATGAAATAGGAACCATTCAACACCGTCGGCACTATCCAATAATCTATGCATGCATATTACAGAGTCATTAATAAGAGACGCCGAGAGAATGGTTTTCTTTCTTTAAAATAATGCTAAGGCGCTCGCTCCCCTCCTCTCCTCTGTCTTAGGGCTTTGTTGCCTCTTTATTTATAACTAAGGATAGGCCCTCTCGATCCTTATCCGATACAAAGAAAAGCATGCTTTACAGAATGATTTAAAGCTTGAAGGATTTGTTACAAATAGCATGATTTATTGCTAGAATTTATTCTATTTTTAACTAAGAAAGCATAGAAATCGCAGGCTAAAGGACCCCACTCCCTTGCCTGTAGATTTTTTTTTTTATTTTTGGAATAATTTGGAAGATTTTTCCCCTCTGAGTCACATGCTCCCGCATCAGCCTTGTTGCTCAGTTTATGCAAAACCCACGTGAAAGTCATTGGAAAGCAGCTAAAAGAATACTTCGTTATGTTCGAGGTACAGTTCAGTTTGGGATTCATTACAGTGCCGCAACATCTCCTATATTGGTTGGTTTCACTGATTCTGATTGGGCTGGTGACCCTGATGATCGGAAGTCTACTGCAGGTTATGTGTTCACTCTTGGTTCAGAACCTATTACATGGGCTTGCAAGAAACAAGGTGCCATTTCTCTTTCTTCAGCAGAAGCAGAGTATCGTGGTGTCGTAGAAGCTAGTAAGGAAGCCTTGTGGCTTCGTCAGATCCTGTCAGAGTTTGTCTTTCAGCAATAGCATCCGACTACACTTTGGTGTGATAATCAAAGTGCCATTCAACTATGCAAAGATCCAGTCCAACATCAGCGCAGCAAACACATTGAACTACACATGCACTTCATCAGAAAGCTCATTCATGACCATGTTCTTGAAGTGCAATATTGTTCAACAGATGATCAAGTTGCAGACATCTTTACAAAGGCTCTCACAGAGGCGAAGTTCACTAAACTTCGATTTATGGTTGGAGTTCAGGAAGTTGTCACTAAAGGGGGATAGGCTCTAATGCCTCCTTCCTTCTCCTATTGTGTCATATTTGTAAATCCTTCAATCCTATCGCAAGTTGTTCTTAAGGGGGGATGTTAGGATATTCCGACACATAGGAAATAGTTAAGTACAACTTGGTCTAGTGTAGAGTTAGGTATAGAGTTAGGTAAAGTGTGTTTCTTTACTATGTACATTTTGTAACTTACAATCCGATGGTCACGATATGTAGTGATCCGACAGTTCATTCTCTCCTCGGTATTACCAACACTTGATCTGTGGCTTAACACCCGATTGGTCCATGATCTCTATTTAAAGAGCATGGAGGGTCATTTGTAGGTTAACCGTGCATGAGAGAAGCTTATGTAAATTTTCATTCTTTTATTAATAAATTGCCTGAAGTGGCCGCGTTGGCTCAGGCCGTGGACTGTTTCCCTCTTTGGGGGTTTTAACCACGTCAAAAGTACTGGTGTATTGATCTGCGATCTGTTTGTGAGTGGTGTCCTTTGGTGTTCTGTCTGAGGAACTTACCCTGTAAATTCCTACATATCCCACTCTCGATGCCATCTATTCGAGATATCTAAGGTGATCCCTGATAGCCAGGCTTACTGAAAAACATTAGTGTTTTGAAGATCACCAATATGAGCAATTGAGAAAATGTCTTTTTGATTCAGTATTTCTATCAGAGGTTGTGGCAGGAGGTGAGTGTTCCCACAACCGATCCAAGTCAAAAGAGGAGGGGGGTTGGGTGTTGAAGAACGTCCGGTTGGGTGTTGAAGAACGTCCATTCTATTTGGTACCTCCTTTGTAACTAATAATTTGTGGATGGTATTTTCAAGGGATAGTTTGTGGAGGATAATCATTGATTAAAAATACATAAAGCTAAGGACTACCACAAACTAAATCAAGAGTCCATGGAATGTTTCCAACGAATGGAAGACCCTCATTTTGGATTTTCTTCTTATTTCCAACATTTGGCTTGGAAAGGTGGTAATGGGGAACATGTCAAACTACGTATTGATACTATTGTCGGTTGTGGGGTAAATATGGAGCTACTAGAAGATAAGGTTATTGATCTACATGACATATAGTTATTTTCTCTTCATGATGTATGTGATCATATTTCCAATGACCATTGGTCTCAAAGATGGTTATAGGCATGGTACTTGGGATTGGGAAGGATTCATGTAGATTTATAGATGGATCATGCCAATCTTCTAAGGGGTCATGTTCATTTAAAGGAGAAAAATGACTCTTTAACATTGGATTATAGGACTAACTATGGAAGCTATAGGAACAAAAGAAGACCATAGTTTCAAGTGGTTGGCCCCAAAAGATAAATTCCTAACTTGGGATGTTTTCAAGAGAATACATAAACAAGGTCAAGTTATTAATGTGTTGTATAGGTCAATGAAAGAAGATATTTTACAATTATTAGTTAATTGTCCATAGTGTCAACAATTATTAAAGGATGTTGAATCATTCACATGTCTTCAAAATGTATGAAATAGGGACATTGTTGAAGAATTTTTGATGAAATGGTTTAGGAAAAAGAAAATAAAATCACTTAGGGATTTATATTGCTTCATGTATTAGGGGATTTGGTTCGTAGGAAATTATCTTTGAAGAAAAAACAATTCCTTCTTTTCAATTTTTTTATAAGGTACGCACTATGGTTCCTTCGATCAAAGTGGTTTCCCTTCTGAAGCCAATTTATCAAATGTGAAGGTTTTATACGGTTATGGTAACTAAGTTTTAGTTATTAATTGGATGAGTGATACATGAGTGCTACTAGCTCAATGTAAGATATCTATCTTAGGCCGCTAGGAGATATTTTATAAGTAGCCATGCTATTTGATTATATATCATTCATTCATTTGTTCTAGGAATTAAACCAAATTGTTAGGTCATAAAAAAAGGATAAAAATATTGCTATGGTCTCTTTGTCCCTAGAGGATTTACATGATGGAGTCACCTCCATATTTGTATCTTTATTGTCAAGATTTTGGACTTAAAGTCCTATAATTTATTGTTTTAAGGTGGTGCTTTATGGTTTTTGTGGTGCTTTGTTTATGATAGGTTTAAGTCCTTATAGTGGTGTTTTTATACCATGTATCTTTTTGGGTCTTTCTATACGCATACATTTTTTTCTCCTTTTTCTTTTTAGTGTGGTTTATTGTACCAAAGATTGATACTAGTTATTTCCAAGGAAAACCCACCTGTGTCTAGGTGAGTAGGTCATCATTTATGTAGAAATTACTCCCGAGGAGCTCACATGTCAATCTCGGTGGGACTAGAACTCAAGTGGGGAGGATAAGAGCGACTCCTCCCTACCACCCGAGCTACACCCACTTGAATTTTCTATATGTATATTTAGAAATGTTAATATGTATTTATGGGTATTACTCTAAAACAAAAATGTAGGTTTTTAATTTTTATTGATACTTATAGGTCTTGGTTAGTAAACTTTGTGTGCCTTATGTGCCTTCTAACACCTATAAAATGGAATTTCCATTCTTCCATTGAATAGAAATTATGATTTTTTATTAGAATAAAAAGGGTTTTTTTTACATGCATTTGACTTTGTATTCTTAATGAGTAACATTATAAATATTCTAATCACTAGATTTAAGCTTATTTAAGAAGGGATAATTAGTATGAAGTTATGCTCACAAAGGTTAAGATGTTATTCCCTAATGTGATGGTAAAATGTGAGAAAAAATAATGTATAAACTCTCATGGCTATTTAATTGAGCGTGAGACCGTGTCACAATCATGTAATGCTTCAAGTTCAATGTTAACTAGTATAAAAAAATTAGCTTCATTTTGCAGTTGTTAGTTGCCATAGGAAAATATTTATTTTGGGGTTTACCAAAAATTTTTTGTCATTCATTCATAGCCATATATGCATTCATTTATGTAGATTCAACTCACTATTATTAGCTTGTTTTCTCTACGATGTTTCTCACATTCTCTTTCAACGATATGGACTAGAAAGTCATAATTAAAATTAATTATCTCAAGTTATTAACCTATATAATATTATCTAATGTTATTTTGTGTTATATTATTAGCATTAATGTTATTGTTGATCAATTGGAAGTCTTGAAGATGTGTCAAGTGACTAACATGACACCTTATTTGTAGGTGACCAATTTTATTTTGGTTAGGGAATAGATGTGGTCACAACAATGCTTTCTAAAGGATATACCTTGGAAAATGGCACACTAAGAAAAGACAATGAGTCATCATCGTTGGCAAATGGTTGATGTGATGAGCTTCTTTTGCATTATGGGTTATTGATCCCATCTAAATCAATGGTTTCCAACATATAATTAAACTATATTATCCATCTACAAATGTCTTGGGACATAAATATGGGCCTCAATTTCCTCCTAATCCAATTGTCATTACTAGATTCTTTTTATATATCATCATTACATCTCATTTGAGTGAGACATTAAGCCTTTCATTGTAACATTTCAAGATCATCTCAATTAGAAACCCCAAATGTTGTTGGTTTGGCTTTGTTTTGACTGTGAATTCATTTATCTCAAGCTCCATTAAATCTTCCCACCATATGTCAATTAATCCGTGACTTTATAAAATGTGAAGTCCACTAAATTTGTTGAAAACTTCAAATTCCCTTCGATTAACATAATTTAATTATATAAAAACCAAACTTAATATAGATTTAAAGTTTTATGCAAATTGTTCACTACTTTGAATAACATTCCCTTATTCATAAATTTTATATTTTTCATTGGATGATGCAAAAATATTAAATTATGATAAAACCTTACATATTATTAAACTTTTTTTATTATCAAATTTATAATAATTACACCGATAGGCATTATATATGGTGAGGTTCTTCATGGTGACACGGTTCAGATTCATCGTCCTTGACACGGATTTGAAACATGTGTCCCTCCCACCTACCTACTTCGTTGTCTCAATGAAAAACTAACAAATTTGATGCATGAAGCCTTCGAATGAAAATATGACACATCTAGCACGTGGAGATTATTCAACATGGCATTACGCACCCCTAACAATTCCTTGAAGAGACCCTTTATCATGACAGTGTGTGCCTTGAGCAATGCCTTCACCTTTGTTTTGGTTGCAGTCGACTGCTTCACCGCACGATCATTTTGGTTGCAGTCGACTGCTTCATCGCATGATCTAGCCTTGTCCACTAAGTAATCATTCTCAGAATCTCATAGACCTCCTTAACAAGTCTCTGGTTGTTGGATAAATCATGAGCAACCCATCCATTTGATCATAAGACCACATCCCAACTAGCTTCTGACCTCGCAAAAAGCAAGCCTATCTCTAGAGCCCAGACAAATAGTAGAAGAATCGTTATCTGAAGGGAGGGGGGAGACTGATGGTAGGGGAAACGATATGAATGGTACGCAGCCTCCTTAACTCATGTGCAATTAACCTGCCTAGATCTATGGGAACCCCAAGCTACTGAAAAGACCGGGTCGTAGTTAGTTAGGAACTTGTGGGCGGCGAGATAGATAAATCATGAGCAGGTGGTCATTGTTGGTAGGAAACAACTTTAGATCAAAATAGTGATGCTCTATAACGGCTAGATTGGGTAGTTTTCGCTTCCTGGCATGGCGCTTGAACTTGAGGCCATAGTGATGAAACCTAGGAATGTCCTTGAGATTTTTCAGATTTCTTAAATTTTTGTAAGATGTTTTGATAATAGATCCTGAATGACAACCCTTTCACTGTTTCAGTTGTGCCATGAGAATCACTACCAAAAAAATTCATGAGATGATCAGTAACACTTGTAGTCAAATTAATCAATCTCACAATGTACCTTATTAATGTGAAATTGTGCATTTAAATGAAATTAAATAATCACTTAATATGTATATTTGTGTCTTACTGGGAAGTCAACATTGTTATCTTCATGAAACTGAAGGATTTAGGCAATTTCTTAGATACCATGTTGGCCCAACATTTGTTTGTATCCCATGATGTTGTATTTGCACTTTCGAATGTCCTCTGAGTCATTTCCATTGCCTCTTTGGCCTTCTCCTTCACATGTTGTTGTTTTCTACTAATTTATCTAGCTTGCTCTTATTGAACTCTGAAGTGAACTGGATCAGAAAACCCACTAAAATAACCAACACCACCACATTGATAATGTCTCGCCTCAACTTTGCAACCATATTCAAATTACAAGTCATTATTTCACCATATATTCTACTCAAATGTATCAATACAGTTGAATTCCCCAAGGCTAAACACAATTTGTCCTCTTGTATTCCCTAACTTCTTCAGAATTTGCAAGGGATCAATGTTGAAGTAATGAGGAGAGAAGGATTCATAAATAAATAAATAAAATCGGTGGGCAGTGACGTCCTGAATCTCCATGTTGATCCTCCTTCTCTCACACTTTTTTTCTCTTCGACACATTTGTAACACTTGTCAAATAGGTTAATGTTATGCCACTCTATGCTATAACCCCATACGATTGAAATGACGAAAGGCAACTCTTGGACCATCTGATATTTACATGATAATATATTTTAAACATTAGGATTTTATGGCATAACTCTAGAATACCTATAACATTTATTTAATTAATTGATGTTTGCATTATCCATTATTCAATTAAGAAGTTCATTTTCCCTGATTATAAGTAAATTGCAGAGGGAAGTAATGTTGGGAACTCAATCAGCATGTGGCTATCACTAGAATATCACATTGCCACTAAAGGAGAATAAAGGAAATGGGAATAAATGCATTGAAGTTGTAATTGATATGGAATTAGAACAACATTAAAAAGAGACAAGGCTGACCCTACAAACAATGGGAAGGTTTTATTTCTAACCAAAGGTTCTTGGTCAGGCATTGAAGTTCCCACAAACAAAGGAAGGCTTTCTATTATAACTATGTGGAATAGTTTCCCTTACTTGAGAGAAAGCCAATCTGTTTTTCAACCGATGGAGATTATGAGTAGCCCAACGAATAGGAATACTATGGGGGATTAGAAACATGACAGAATAACATGTATTATAAGTAGAAACATGACATTTTGTATATTCTCTAGACAAGCCTTTAACCTGTTAATAACTAAAGATTTACTTTTTTGTGTCTTTGTACAAACATTGATATTTTAAATGTGTTTGTGTAAATAATAGATGTTAACTTTAACTAATAAAGAATTTGAGATTTTTTTTATTAGAGTGAGTGAGGAGGGAATTTGGATATTTGTGATGCAAATTGGCATGCAAGGCATCTCACCATAAAAGAGGATTGGAAAAAAAGTAGATGCATTGAAAAATGTAATATTTTTTTTTTACCAAGAATGAGATTAAAGCTGGTAAATAGGACCAAGGTAGGTGAGTAAACCAATATATTATGAGTGAAATGTTACATCTTTACGTTTTTTTTGTGTAAATTTATTCTGATTATACATTAGAAGGAAAGAAAAGTTTGTTTGTTAAAATTAATATGTGAATGCCAAACACATTTGTTTGTTCATTTTGTCAGGAGTATATACTTTAAAATCATCTCTCGCAGTGCAAGAGACAATATACTATTATCCTTTAATAGGAATAGATCAGGGAATCAATCTATGATATGATTTGCAGGTGTTCTCTCAATAGAAGCTCAATTGACTTCCATTATCCCACATTTTGTGCCAAGGATCCAGAATTGTATACCAGGTATTTATATTTTAAAAATACAAAGCAAATCCATGCTTGTCAAAAAAATAGTCTTGAAGGCAGCATGATCCCACATTCCTTCACTTTGTTGGAATCATGTTCCAACAACACGTCAGAATACACGACGTTGAATATGGGAATAAAACTAACTTGTAACTCGAAGTAAATCAACTAGAAGTTCGAGGTGACTCAAACTTGGTAATTAACCAAATGAGTAGTGTCTATTAAGTTAGAAAATTAGATCTCTTACCCTATCATATAGGGATGTATGCTTTGATAGGTCAAATCCTTCTCTCCCATCAATCCTCTTTGTTTCCATTGTTTCCCAAAATCTACTGCTATGAAATGGTTTCTTGAAACAAATGAATGGGTTGGTCCAACAAAAGCTCTACATTTCGAACAATGGATGTGGGGTACTCACGAGAAACTTCTTGGTTATTGGCATTAGACTCTATTATTCCATATGGATGTGGGATATGGGGGAATTCACTAGCACCTTCTTGATTGTTGGCGTTAGACTCTATTATTCCAATTAGATTCCCTTGCAAAACTGGGCAAGAGAGGGCTTCAGCAGGAAGAAGTCGGTCACAAAACAAAGGGCGCTAAAATACTTGATCATCAAACTGATAATGGTTGAATCAACATAGATCCATCTTAAGTACAAATCTAACATGAGTCGAGAGGGATCAAATTTCTTCACGTGCAAACTTCTTTAGAGTGCAAAATACAATGTGTTATTTTTCATTGTTTAAATTGTATTTTTGAATGCTAAATAAAGTATATATAGGACCAAATAAACATTTTAACCATAAAAACTTAATTTTTTCATGATATATACATAAAAAAAATAAATTAAATGATATATAATATATACTTAATTTACATTAAAATATTTTACATCACATGTACATCGAGACACTTTATCACACAAATTAAAATGATTTTTTATTATTAATATATTTTTAAGTATATGTCAATATTAATTCTTATTAAAATATTTTATTAATAACCCACATTGAATATTTTTTTATACACAACATTAAAATGTTTTATTTTCACAAAAAAAATTCTATATATAGATATATATTAATATATATCTTCAAATAGTTTTTTTTTCCCGGAAAAGAAAAATCGTAATTTCCATTAAATCATAAAATTACATATTGTAAATGGCCATGGCTTATGCAATAAGTTGAGTGAGGTCAGCATAGCAAGGTTTTCAAAACCTGTTTGAAAATTTTCAAAAAAGTGCACCTTTTCAGGTGTGCTGCTAGTAGTTCAAAATTAATATTTACAAACCATGTATATGTTCAATATTAACAAAATAGTGCTGGTCATATTAACAAAATTGCGTTGACTAGGGATCATTTTCCCTTTGTAAAATTTGATCTATATACGGCCTGTGGTAGTACTGATAGACCTGTGCCTGTATGTGTTCTCTGATCAACCATTCACCTCGAGGTTGATTCGTTGCCTCTTTCGACAGCTTGTCTACGACTGCATTGCATTCCCTATATATATGCAAGCAAGAAGCAAAATCAAATTGAGCTTTTAAAAATAATGCATCATCCAGGATTGTTCTGAGTGAGATAGCATGGCATGTAGTTGTGCAGTTGAACCAGTTTATGACTATCTTAGAGTCACCAAAGATCTGTAAGTGGCCATAATTTTTGGATTTTGTAAAATATAGCAGGTGATGGAATGTCATAAGCTCCGCCAAGTTGTTTGTACCATTTCCCAAGCCCAAAATGATATGGAAATAATGAGCTTCATATAAATGTAAGATGATCCCCCCCCCCACACCCCAAGTCTTGTACAGCTCCTTCAAAAAAAGCCCAGGGTGTGTCTTTATCGATTACTTCAAGGATGATGTGTCTTGTCCTGGTATTTTGCAGATCCTTCGAGATCTCAAGGAAAATCAAACATATATTTGGGATAATCAGTGCCCTATTCATTTGCTTGCCTTGAAATATATTGTTGTTCCTACTGATCCAGATGTACCAGGAGACAATGAGAGGCAGGTTCCTCACTTTCAGGCTGGTTGTACTATTCCACCAATTATTCAGGCCGAATTCACATCCTCCCCTACCCATAAATATGCTATCTTTAGGAGCTGAAGGACCTGTGCCTAGACTATCTGTGTTTCCGGGCAGGCAAGGAAGAGGTGGTTGGTTGATTCCTCCTCCTGTTTATAGAGGACACACCATGTAGGTCCGGGGAAAGCCCATTTCCTAAGATTGGTGCCAGTTGGGACTTTATCCTCAATTATGTTCCACATTAGTAGGCGAGAGCGAGGAGGTCCCCAAAGTTTCCAGATATTCCTCCACCAGTTTTGGCATACTTCAAGTTTGTATCTGGAATGAATTACTAAGTACCCCTCCTTGGGGGAGTATTTTCCATTCTGTGCTAGTCCCCATAGCAATTCATCCGACTCTTCCCTCAGTCTAACATGTGATTCTATTAGGGATCTTATGTATCTATCCCACTCTCGATGCCATTTGTTCGGGATATCTAAGGTAATCCCTGATAGCCAGGCTTGCTAAAAAACATTAGCATTTTGAAGATCACCAATATGAGCAATTGAGAAAATGTCTTTTTGATTCAGTATTTCTATCAGAGGTTGTGGGAGGAGGTGAGTGTTCCCACAACCGATCCATGGGTCTAATCCAATATGGGCTTCCTCTCCATTGCCAATCCTCCAGATTAGACCCCTTCTGATAGTATGGAGAGTATTTAACACAGCCCTCCAGATCACCGAGATGTTCTTTCTGTTCCAGGTAGGTAATTTGATCCAGTCTAATAGAGGGATTGGCCAAATGTATTTGTAGGTAATCACTTCGGTCCATAGACTCCTTATTTTGAGGAGTAGCCACCCCAATTTTGCAGTGAGGGCCTAGGCAAAAATAGCTAAATTCTTTAGTCCCCACCCTCCCTGTTTTTTGGGGATGGCTATACTACTCCATTTGACCCAAGCATATGGTTTCCTCTCTTAATTTCCTTTCCATAAGAAATTGCATAAAATTCTTTGTATCCTTTGAATTATTCCTTGAGGGATCCATGCTAGGGACATCCAGTAAACAGGTGTGGCCTCAAGAACAGATTTGATAAGGACCAATCTTCCTGCTCTGGACAGTAACCTGTGACTCCATAAATTTATTCTTCTTTCAATCCTAGCAATTAACCAGGTCCAGTCAGCTATTTTGTATCCATCTGGTTTGATCTTGAAGCCCAGGTACTTCATGCCATCTTGGAGGGCCTGTATTTGAAATGGGAAGCTTTGGATAGCCAGATTGGTTTCCTGTATGGTACATCTAGATAGGGATATGGTGGATTTAGCCTGATTAATTTCCATCCCTGTGGCCAAGCTAAAGAGTCTCAGGGATCCAAAGAGGGTAATTAAGTCATGAATGCCACCATCCAAAAAAATGAGGATATCATCCACGAAGAGAAGATGAGTGAGAGAGCATTGATCAGTAATCTTGAGACCTTTGAGATTCCTAGCCGCCTTCTCTGCATGAATCTTTCTGCTCAGGCCATCCATAACCAAGAGAAATAGTAGGGGGGAAGGGGGTAGCCTTGTCTGAGGCCCCTCTCGGCTCGGAAGGAATGGGATGCCGACCCATTGATCAATAAAGCAAAAGAAACGATGTGATACAGTACATGATCCATCTAATAAAAGCAGGTGGGTGAGTAACATTTTGAGATATAGCTAACTGACCCTATCAAATGCCTTAGAGAGGTCGATTTTAAGCATCATTCCTTTTAGGTTTTTCAACTTGATGGAGTGGATGACCTCTTGTGCCGAGCCAATGGCCTCATGAATTTTTTGATTTTGAAGGAAAGCAAACTGTTCCGGGGAGATATGCTCCGAAAGGATAGGCTTGATTCGGTTGGCTATAATCTTGGCAATGATTTTGTAAAGGCAGTTACAAAGGGATATAGGGCGAAAGTCATTGAAAGAAAGGGGAGAGTCCAATTTAGGAATGAGGGCAATGAAGGTAGAGTTGATAGGGTCATGTAGTCTACCACTAGTCCGGCATTCTTCCACAACTGCAAGAAGGTCAAGACCAAGGATATCAAAGAAATTTAGGTAGAACTCCACAGGCGAATCATCCGGTCCAGGGCTTCTGTCTCTTTTAAACCATTTCAAGGTACTTTCCAGTTCCCCCAGAGAGACGGGCTTTATAAGATCCTCCAATTGGTATGGCTCCACAAAACTGGGAAATAACCCCGTAGTCTGAATGATATCAGGCAGTGAAACACCCGGCGAAGCTTTGAACAACTGTTTAAAATGTGAGACACCAAGCTGGGACAGCGATGCATGAGTGTTTTCTAGCAAGCCATGGTCAGAGGGAAGCTGCCAAATCATGTTACTGGCCCTCCTTCCATTAGCGAATTTGTGGAAGAATTTAGTGTTGCCATCCCCTGCTTGAATCCAAATGGCCCTGCTTCTAAGTCACCAAGTTTCCTCCCAGGCCAATAGTATCTTAGATCGTTGGGCTTCCAGCTCAACCAACCGGGCTTTGGTGTCAATAGAGATGTAACCATTGCCTTGCTCATCCGTGAGATTTGCAATCAGGGATTCAAGGTCAGATAAAGCCAGGTCCTCCCTAGCTTTCTTCTGTTTGGCCCAATCAATCGAGAGTCTTTTGAGATGGTGCAAGTTATTGCAAAAACCCACAGCCTTCCACCCACCAGAAGTGAGGGGATGAGACCTCCAGTAGTCAGTGACCATCTTTAGGTAGTCAGGGTCTTTGAGCCAGGTCGAGTTGAACTTGTAGGGGGCTCTAGGCTTGACAGAGGATCCTGCCAACTCCAAATAAATAGGCAAGTGGTCAGATATTCCTCCAAAGCCCACCCATTATCTGAAGATGGAAAAAATTGGCAGTAGGTCTTCGTGGATAAGGAACCGGTCCAATCTTCTCCCTAGAGCAGCTTCCCTTGTTCTTCTGTTGTGCCAGGTGGGCTTCTTCTTATTCATGGGAACATCTATGAGTCCATGTTGTTCCAGCAGTGAGCTCAGCTAGTCCGAGAGGGAGTCCAATTGTGAGTGATGACCCCAGGACTCTTCATAACCAATGGTGAAATTAAGGTCACCCCCCAAAATGGTTGAGGAATTGATCATCGAGTTATCCAAGAGATGATTCCAGAAGTGCATCCTCTTTTGATAGGGGGCATAAATATTAATTATACGGATCTGTTGCTCATGGCAACTATGATAAGGTCCATGCCCAGGAAACCTAGTCCACCCCAAGAGGCAATCACCTTGATGGTCCAAGGATTGATTTTGAGGGCGAGACCCCCCGACTAGCCAACTGCATCTATAGCTTGACAATACCAACTGGGCATAATGTCCAGAAGAATTTTTACAATCTATTCAAAGGGCCCCAAGGTTTCTTGTAGGAAAATTATGTCACAAGGTTCACAACTCAGAAGTCTTTTGAGGGCCAGTTTTTTTTGGGGGCTGGCCAGGCCCTGACAGTTAAAGGAGAGCCATTTCATCTAGAGACCTTGGCTGGGGTGTCTGCTGCTCTAAGCACCCAATTGATGGTATTTTGATGTCCCTGGGCAATGTCATCCCCTGCTAATTTAATTTATTTGGCTAATTTGGAGGGGCGCCCTCAGGAGGGCTTATGGTCAATGGAACCAAGAGATATGCCTAGACCCATAGAATTTGGAGTGGCTTGACTACGGGGGCGGAGATTATAGGCATGAGGGCCCGAGGAGATGAAATCAGATGGAAAAGGGAAAACGTCCAGACCAGTAGTCGACAGGGGAATGGTAGTGAAAATAGGTTGAGGGGGAGCAATAGTGCAGGAAATAGGGGTTGTATAATCATAATTGGGGGTAGCAGACAAAACCACATAAACAGATAATTGATTGAAATGTAAGACAAAGGAACTGGGAGGAGAGACAATATCCAAAGAAGGTGCGGCTTCTACCATAGATCTGGATCTGGTCTTCGGAAGAGAAAGAGGCCACTTCTGGGATGCACTAGAGTTCTGAAAATTGTTCCTGGCTTCTTCCTTTGTACCTTCTGGATCTGGGGGTAGCACGTCCACCATTGGCATCAGATTTCCTGTGCATCAGTCCCTTAGCTTCTGTAGGCGAATTCATGAGGAGGGGGCAATCTTTGTATAGGTGGCCAACTTTGTGGCATCATCTGGCTGGAAGGGCACACCTTCATAGTCTAGGTTTTGTCTGTAGGCGAAATGATGCCAAAGTAAGGTTATCTTCTCCTCCAGCCCGGCTCGAGTGTCTAAATGAACCAGTATGCGAGCCATGGTCATAATCCCAGTCGATTCGAAGGTTTAGTCGTGGTCCAGGTAGGTGCCCAATGCGTCTCCAATACGCTTAACGATGGTGGGGGTCTAGTATTGCAGAGGGAGTCCCAGAAGCCGAACCCATATAGGATCTACCCCCAACTGTTCACGCTCTGGATCAAAAAAAGTGTCCCAACGCTTCAGCAGGACTGGCGCCATTTCAATGTGCCAAAACCTCAAGAGAATCCAGTTCATGTATTCCTCCCAATGAAAACAATGAGCGAACCAACCCTTCGCCAATACATGGATAATGGGTAATTCTTTGACGAGGGAGCCCCATATTTCCTTCGTCTAGAAGCGCAACCTTTCTACAGAGTAAAACCACCCTCGAACACGCCCAACCAACACCCTCTTAGTAATGTTCTCTACTTCACCCATTGTGAGATCCTCGCCTAGGGCCAGCTTGATGTCCCTATCTCCCGCCCTGAGACAACGTCCCTTTTTCTGCTTGTCGAAGCGTCTGGCCATAGGGTAGTCTTTTAGCAGACCTCGGATGCCTAGGTTAACAGTATACGAGGTGGAGGGGGTGGATTTTGGGTTAGGAATAGGGGATATGAAACAGTCGAAACGGATGGGGGTGCTAGGGTTAGGGTTTGTCAGAGAAGGGTTCGATGGGCTAGCAGATAGATGAGGGTTAGGAGGGAAAGGCTCAGGAATTGAACCAGGGATAGGTGCAAATCCACGAAGGGTGGAGACGTGAGGGAGCTGTGAAGGGGGCACATCAAAGGTAGGCGATGCTTGCAGGCAGGAACCCAGTAGGTTCAGGGTATCCAGGGAGAGGGGTGGGCAGTCCAGCCCTAGAGCATTGTCAAGGTGAGCAGGAGGGGGATGGGGAACCAAGGAAGATGGTCTACCATGCGTGGGAAGGAGGATGACAGTGGGTGTCTAGTAGCAGCAAGTTGTCTCGGGATTGACATGGCACGAAAAGTGCTTCGGTTGACCTCGTGATGTGAAGGGTCCATTTTTTTTTTCTGCCCCTTCCATGGTCTCAAAACCACCAACAAAACAGAGGGAGCTCTTGTCGGGAGGAAAGGACGACACACTGTAACCTTCAAATAGTTTTTTTTGTAAGTGGAAGAGTTTCTATTAATCAAAAAGCATACACAGGAATATCAAAATCCATGTGGTCTCACCCTGACCAAGTTTGTTGACCAATGTGATAACCATACAACATACAAAAATAAAAATTCCCAGCTGAGAGGTTCATAGCCTGAGAGGCCTAACATTCTAGAAAACTAAAAGAAGGAGAATAAAACAAGTGATCATAATCAATCGTCAGAGGTAATTGAAGTGGGGTTGTCTGGACTTGGACCTGGGGGAGGCGGAGGGTGATACAGGCAATTGACATGGTGCTCAAAGTGAGCAAGCCAAGTTTCTAGTTTTCAACTTTTTTCGTTAGCAAATTTTACCTGTCCCAGACCACTACCACCCTTTCAAAAACATGGAAATAGAAGTATTGAATTTGTTCAAGATTGGCCATAACAACCTCGTGCTCCTCCCTACGAACTCGATCAAGGGCGTCTAACCAAGCAAAGACAAATTGCACCAGCTCGGGGACCGCCAAGGAGATTCTTGAACGCCTAGAAGGAGACAAATCCACACACCCAACACGTCCCTGACTATGGTAACCCCAAGACATCGTAACACGACCACACTCTTGCTCATGACCACCTTCATTTGTGCCACAACCACACTGAATTGCCAAAATGTGATGGCTTCCCACCAAGGAAGCAGTCGAAGAACTGCGACCCCAATGGGTTCCGCGACCCCCACACCCAAAACCCCTCGAAGGACCCGCTGATCCAGGTTGCTCTGAAGACACACAGAGGACAAAGAGGGCTTATGAAATCTCGGAAATCAATGTGATCGGAATTGTTTCGAACCAGGACCAGAACGTAGATCTTGTCGTCCTGATCACAACAGTGTGAACGGTTCGTCAATCCGAGCTCGTATGAGGGAGAACAAGCAGTTTTGGTCAAAGTTGGACTGTGGGCCAGGTTTAAGTGTCCTACAATTTGACCGACCCCGGGGCATGAAACCTAGCTCCAGAAAGCGGGCGAAATTGTTAACTCTTAAATTTGACTAATAACCCTTATGTTAGACAAAAAAAAATGACCCTATTTTAATAAAAATAAAAAAGAATGTAAATGAGATGGCGAGCCACCACCCCGCCACCCCAAACTATATTACAAATGTCAATTTATTAAAGGACCGACGAGCCATGACCCTCGCCGACCTAACCAAATCATATAACCAAAAGAACCGAAGGGTCATGACCCCCGCCGGTCTAACCAAACCCATCACATATCATGTTAATTAACATTTAAAAGGGGTAGGCGGGCTACCTCCGGTGGACCCAGCCCACACCCCAACCACCAACATACGTTAATGCCGGACCCGGTGGGAGTTGAACCCACGGCCGGCGTGAGGGCTGGACCCGCCCACGCGGCAAATCCATGTGTCACACCACAACAACCACCAAAAAATCACGCATGTACCAATGACACTCCATTCAATACTACCGCCATTTAATGCGACCCATTTAAATGGTTATAAACCATATGCCGAAAGAAAATATAAATGCATGTCTAATTCGAGAGGGTCGGGATTTGAACCCCCGACCTCTTTCCAACCAAACATTAAGTTTACCACTGTGCCAACCAACCCATGTGGTAAATTCTGCCCGTAATTTTACATATAATCCTATCAATTTCTTAGTGCGCCCAGTAGCATGGAGGAGCCAAGAGTATGCATGGATCGAGACAATTTTTAATTAATTTATTGCAGGTGGAATCATGAGCCAAGAGAAAACACAGGTGGAACCATGATTGGGCGAAATTCTCAGGAGGGTGAAATTTTTGCAGTGTCTAAATTGGACAAATTTTATGTTGATCTTACACCTCTCAGCGACACGAACCTGATGGCGCTGTCAGATTCCTGATCTAAGCAGCAGATTTGCAAATGACCTAGAGGAGGTAATCTTTGAGGAATTTAGGGGGAATCTAAAAGATTCCTTAAGCCCCGGATTTTCACTTTCTCAGAATTCAAATATTTGACAGTCAATTTTACACTATTGAATGCCACAAATCTGATGGTGCATTTAGATTTTCTATTTGATCATTCTATTTTTTGGCCACTTTTCAAAGTGGAGTGCAGGTGTCAACATTCAACGTGCGAGCAGCCATTTCCATGAGATTCGACGCTGCGAGATTAATGGTACGACCAACTTCAGCAGTTTGACATCCTCTTCTTCAGATGACCCCAAGATGTGAGGTATATGCAGTATGTTCATGTACTTCTTTTGCTATGAGATGCATTGTGCTGCACAGATCCCTGTTTGATGTTTGATGTGGGATCTTGTTTTCTTACTTGTTTCATGATTCTTGCTTGATGTGGCGTGGAATCATTTGTGGGATGTACTTCTTGCCATGATTCGTCATGTTTTGTTTGAGAGCCCTTTGTTGTTATGTTGATGGGACACTCATGTGTCGCCATGTATTTTTGCATTGAGATCCCTTTTATGCCATGTTGGCATCATGCTCATTATCATCATGCATGATTTTGTGTCATACTAATAGGAGTCCTTTTGACTGAGAGTTCCTGTAGTGGAACATCTCTTGGAGCCACTCCTACGTGAGGCCATTTTCCTTGCATGATAGCGACATCACCTCTTATATACATCATCATTATTGACAACAATTAATGTAGTGGCCTACATCATCTTGACACCGGGGCCTGGAGACATAGTCCTTCTTGGACGAACTCCATTATCAACATCTTGTTATTTTTATGTTGTTGATGATTGTCATGTTCCTTCTTCTTTACAGCATGCATATATGTTCAATTATGCTATTTTAAATGCAATTTTAATTACATCACGGAAGTAAAAGATCTTGGTTTAATCTGGGTCTTGAGTCAACTTGGATCACCCACACCCTTCCTGGAGCTCCCACCATGCATAGTTATAGTACCCCCCCCCCCACCCCCAAGACACAGCATGAGCGAGAGAGCCTTTAGACTTTTTCAGAGCCAATACACGCGAGGAGCAGGGGTTGGGCTTCATGTTGGAGCCCATAAGGAAGTTTACATCCTTAAAATTTGAGACACCCAAAATTCTATTGACTTCCATTCGAAACCAAACTGACCCTGTTGCAGAACAGAGAGGAGAGGTTAACCAGCACGGAAAATCCCACCGTCGAAAATTCACCACATGACGACACCAGATTCGTAGCAGTGCATCGGGGGGAGGTTTAGGACCAGATACATAGAAAGGGAAGACAAAAGATGCAAGAAAACCTGGAGTCTAGCACCACCCTTGAACCAATACCACCACCTCGAGGGATACAACACCACCAGCAAACCAAAATCCAGAAAAGCAAAAAGTTGATGACCGACACAAACCACCCCGAAAGCACCCACCAGGAGGCCAAGGCGAGAAACCCCAAGATCTAAAGACAACTAAACCTAAGGCCAACCAGAACCGAAGGAGACGCGCCCTCTAAAGAAGAATTGGGAGGGAAAGTTTCTCAATTAAGAGGAGCAAGCCAGAGAATGTCGCATGAGACATGTCAGAGGTGCACAAGACAGATGACCACCACCCTAGACCAGGAGCCAGAGAAGTTGAAAGCAGAGAGGGAGACACATTACACAGAGAACCATAAAGCAAACGAAGAGTTTTGCAAATTAGGCGATATATCCAGATATGGGAGGCATCATTGAGTCCTAAATCAAGGCGAAGCAATTGCACGCATGCGAAAACGAATAGTTCACACAAGCAAGCACAGGGACAATAGATCTTGCGTGATGGAGGGGTTGATGTCCTACCATTCCCCTCATTAAATGTTGCCCATCTGTCATCTGTCACATGACAGGTGGCTTCCACAGCCCGACACTCCCATCAGGAAATAGATCTTGAAATAGTTTATTTAAATCTCTTGTTCAAATATTTTTGAAAAGTATAAGATTTAAACATCTTACTCATACATTTTTCATTTCTATTCAAAAAAAATTAGAACATAATTTTTATTTTTATATGGAACAGACGGATGAACAAACTTACTCATCCCCTCATACTGGTCTGTAGAATGAGAGTGTCAGCTCAACTAGTAATCTTTATATATTATGAAAACTTAATATAAAATCTCATGTTTACACAACGTAACTAAGAATAATCATGGTCGAATCATTACATTCATGTGAGTTTTGTACACAGTAGTGATACCATTTTATGGACTTCAGTTTGACAAGAAAAATTGTAAGTTGATATTATTCCAATCTTTATAGTAATCATAGGTGATGGCATTTGATATATGTTGAAATGTATGAACATTTGAAAATGCATGTTGAATGTTGAAGTTCCATTATATATTATTCCTTAACTCTTTATATGGGATGTAAAAGTTTCATTTTCTGGGTCAATGATTATATCATTCATATTTATGTTCAAGGAGTTGCTAAGATCGATGTATGAATAATTGTTCCAAGTTTTTGAAACCATTCTATATAGATGTGCGATACATGTGGAAATAATGTCCTTCTATGTAATAGAATGACATGGATTACACTTATAACAAGTAAAGAAATGTGTTAATATAAAATTGTTATTTAAAAAAAAAATGTAATATTAAGAAATTAATATTTAAGACTTTTCTTCAATTTGGATAAAGAAGAGAATTATGATAGGTTTGTAGGTCCTCCAAGGTTACTTTAATTCTTTAGAGATGAAGATGGAAATGGTGAGCCAAAGATCATGACAGGACCTCCAAGCTAGCGTACTCAATAAATTGATGACCATTACAATATCATATCATCGTAATGTTGTAATTATGATGGCAGGAATTTCTCTGTAGGGTTGGGGTGGGTAGGCACTGTTCACCCCAACCAATGCAAAGCCTCCTCTTTATTTGCCTCTTGTGAATTTAAATCTAATGCTTGGAACAATTGCATCTTAACATATCGTTGATCAATTCCAAATCCTACATAATCTCCTTGCCATCTGTGTCCTCATCTCTGTCCAAATCTCGCACAACTCGCATTGTATTTCATTGTCCATATAATTTGTTTGACTATTACCTTAAACATTCCCCACTCCTCCTATCAACGACCTTGCAGTGCAAATGCTAGTAAATAATCCTTTTACTACACACCGAACTTTCTCAAACTAAATTTTTTTTTTAATTAATTACCATAAATTCAACTAAACATCTTCATTAATTATTTATAAATTACCGAAATCATTTTTAAAGTGGTTTTTCCATTTCAAAAATTTGGACAATAAATATCTAATCCGTGTTTTCAACCTTTTTCTTCAAAGGTATTGAGGAAGTCTTAAAGAAAACTACAATTTAAGAGGTTTTGGGTCTATCAGATGAGATCATCAAGTGTATGGAATGGACCTCTCAATGAACGCCCAGATGCAGAATTTCAAGTAAGATTTTTTCAAACCCTGTAAACCTAATATTTCCTTCCATTCCCATGTTTGTCAGATCAGATCAATGGCCCTTTCTTAAACAGAATGAATGATTAATAGTAGTTACAAAATGTCTATAGTGTGATCTATAAGCAAAGCTTTTCACAGTGTTGTGAGGTGTAAGTCTTTCCCCCTTTTTCCTGAATATTTGATTGTGTTTTGGCAGTGGATGGTCATTTGAGGCAACCAAGTTTGTCAGTCCTCCTCTATCCAACATATAGAATGGATGATGGGTTGGGTTGGCAATATGTGCACCCAATCCTTGGTCTATTCTAGGATGAATAGGCCAGATCGATCTTTTTTTAGCATATTTGTTTTAGGCAAGGTGTTTGGAAATTTTTGTGATTACTATTTTTATCTTTACCTTTCATGGGCATCTTGAGCATAGGTTGGGTTGGCAACATGGGCACCAGCTGATGTTGATGGGTTGGTTCAAAATGTGAAAAGTCCATATCCATCCACATCCTTTGTATTATGTGTTGCTGTTAATATATATATTGTTAGGTCATGTTAGATATGTTCATTTAATGTGCTTGTCGATAGATGTGTATGTGATAACAATTATTTGACATGAGATGTATATTAATATGAGGATGTGTGATGATGATGTTAGATTACAATGTTTGTGTTTTGTTAGATGTGATTTAGATTTGTGTGCTAGCTAATAATGTTTATATGTGCTAGAGGTGTATATAATTAGATGATGATAGTAAATTTGAGTGTGTATGTTAGATGATGTTTATGTTTATTAGATGGTTATCATCATGATATTTATTTTTATGAAATAATATTTATTATTGATTATATATTGGCGAATTTATATCAAATTTTTATATATGAAATTGCATTCAAAAAGACTTACTTTAATAAAAATGCAAAGATAGTTTTATAAATTATAAAGTTTAGTATGATTGAAACTATGATTGTAAAATTACGATAAATATTTTTCGATTGCTTAAATAGTTCATTCATATTCATTCTAACTTAATTAGTAAAATATTTCAATACTCACAACGAAAAAATAACTAAAGGTAAAATAATTTAGTTAGTTCTTAATAAGATGAAAATGTATAGTAGTTCTTAATAATACAAAAATCATACTATATTAGATTCAAAATTTTGACAAAGAGTATATTTGATTATTTGCTAATAAACAACTCAAAAAATATTATTTAAGAACTAATCTCATAAAATAATATAAATTAGGTTTCAAAATTCACTAAAAGCAAGGTGAGGAATATAATAGAATAAAAATAATGTCAAACTAACTCAATATAAACTTTTGACAAATAAAATATTTGATTATTGCTTATTGAACAACTCAAGAAATATTATTTAAGAATTAATCTTATAAAATAATGTAAATTAGGTTTCAAAATTCACAAAAAACAACATGATGGAATATAATAAAATAAAAAGAATGTCAAAGTAACTCAATATAATATAAAAAAAAAAAAATGTTAAACTAACTAAATAAATTGTGTTAATATTGACTTTAATAAAATAAAACTAAAATATGTTAAAGTTAACTAAATAAATTATTTTAATGTTGACTCTAACTAAGTTTAATTTATAGATGAAAATCAAACTAATAAATATAAATAGTTTTATAAGAGGAAACAACCATAACTATATTATAATATAACTACCAATCTTATTAAATAATATAAATTAGGTTTCAAAAATCACTTAAAAACAACCAGATAAAATATAATACAAAAGGAATGTTAACCTAACTAAATATAATATAAAAATAACATCAAAGTAACTAAATAAAAATTAAAGGAGTGTCAAAGTAATTGGATAATAATTTTTTGATTCAATTATTCTATCATCAAAGTTGAAATTTTGCTCATGTAGGCCAAAAAAAAATTTTCTAACATCTAAAAAAATAACTATATAAAACATTTAAATAATGTGGGCTCATAAACAATTTCATCTTCGACTTCATTGCATTTTTCTCCATTCCACGTGGTCAAACGTCCATGGTGTTTACCATATCGTTTTCCATTAATCGTTAGTCTTAACAAACTCAGATTTTGGGTCTGAAGTGAAAGGTTAGAAAGTAAAAATTAATCCACGGGCAACTTAGAGAGAAATTCGCATTTCAAAGATGGATGTCAAACTAATAAAAGATTAGAAATATGTGTGTGTGTATATATATAAGAGAGTCTTTATACTAACCTTCCTCGAGCACTTAATCTTTTTTAAGGGTTAACATATATAATATATTATTATTAAATTTAGGTTTATTTGATCTATATTATGAAAAGTAAGAAAAAATTCCCTCAAAATCACATGACCCGTTTCGAACCATCCAGTGTAACTCATCGTCAAGATTATTATTACCAGCCTAGATCCATCTTAACACCAGATCTATCGAGTGTCGAAAGGGATCAAATATCTCGAGGTGCAAACCTATTTTTTGAGTGCAAAACTTTAGGAAAGGTTTGCACCTCAAGAGATTTAATCCCTCTTGGCGCTTGATAGATCCGGTGTTAAGTTGGATCTAAGTTGGTTTCAGTCGTGTGTGGTCATACAAAATTTGTTGAACTTCTAATTATTTTGATAATTTTAACTATGCTAAATATGTCTAAGATTAATTTGGTCAATTTAATTTAAAATTTTCTTAGTTACCTTAGTTTGTTGAGATGAGAGAGACTGTTGGTAAATTGAATGATGAAAAATGTTGAAATACGAATTTTGAGTGCAAAGTGTCAATGTAACAATTTTGATAAATAGAAAATGGGAATACTAAGAATATGGTCACACCTATTATTTTTTCATTTTCTCATATCAATCATATGAAAAGAGTAGTTGGAATCATAGACCATTCAAATATTTAACTCGATCTACTGTAGTAAACAACATACCTTGTCTAATAGTAGTTTTCTTCAAAGTCAATCATTGTGACCCTTAGAGTGTTAAACCCCAAATAATTTTCAGTGGTAGTTATTTTCTATTACTGCATTGGAATGCAAAGTAATTAACAATGTTGAATGATGGAAAATGGGAATAATAAGAATGTAGTCAATTATAAATAGTTTATAGTTTCAAGAAGCAAACATTTGGGGAAAGCAAACATTTTATTTAGGATGAAAATTAAAGTATTGTATGTAATTTTGAATAATTTTTATGTGCTTACATTGAGAGAGGGTGTGTGTGTTTTGCGCGTGAAAGGAGAGACAAGGGGAGATAGAGATACAGATGGGGGAGAGAGGGAAGAAGAGAGAGGAAAAGACAAGGAGGGAGGAAGATATATATATATATTATATATATATATATATATATATATATATATATATATATATATATATATATATATATATATATATATATATATATATATATATATATATATATATAGATGTGGAGAGAGAAATGTTAGAGAGAGAAAGAAGGGGAAGAGAGAGAGAGGGAGGGGAAAGGGATGGAGGGAGAGAGATAGATAGATATAGAGAGAGTGTGTGCATGTTTAGGCGCTGAGATAGAGAGATAGAGAAGGAGAGACAATGGGAGATAGAGATATAGATGGAAGAGGTAGAGATGTGCTTACACTGAAATCAATGCACATTATTAATCTAATTACTTTGAAATTAATGTACATCAGACATCTTGCTGCATTAAATCAGAAATCAACATCTACACTAAAATCAATGCATGTAGTGCAAATAATCAAATGGGATTAGAACTCAACATCTATACTAAAATTAATGCATCTAGTGAAAGAAATCAAATAGGATTAGAAATCAATATCTACACTGAAACCAATGCATCTAATGCAAGCAATCAAATATGAGTAGAAATCAACATCTATGTTGAAATAAATGCATCTAGTGTAAGGTATTAAATATGATTAGAAATCGACATCTACATTGAAATCAATGCATCTAGTGCAAGCGTTTAAATAGGATTAGAAATTAATGTCTACACTGAAACCAATGCATCAGGTGCAAGCAATAAAATAAGAGTAGAAATCAGTATCTACACTAAAACCAATGCATCTAATGCAAGCAATCAAATATGAGTACAAATCAACATCTAAGTTGAAATCAATGCATCTAGTGTACGGTATTAAATATGATTAGAAAATGACATCTACACTGAAATCAATGCATCTAGTGAAAGCGATCAAATAGGATTAGAAATCAATTTCTACATTGAAACCAACGTATCATGTGCAAGCAATCAAATAGGAGTAGAAATCAACATTGACACTGAAATCAATGCATCTAGTGTAAGGTATTAAATAGAATTATAAATTTTATTCTACACTGAAATCAATGCATATAGTGCATGTGATCAAATATGATTAGAAATCAACAACTACATTGAAATTAACAACTATATCCACAAGCCTGATCTTTGATCTCCACATGCTACAAAGGTCACACTACAAGTCTTCTATAGGTTGCAAGTCTGCTAACTCAATTGTGATTTTCTGAGATTGTTTATTTTGCTCACTGCCAGATATTGTAGGATACTTGGTATATGATGATCACAATGGTACTACTCTAATACAATTGGACTAGAGTTTCAATCTCTGGAATTTTGTACCAATAATCGCATCTTTGGAATTACCATGATTTAGACCCACAACTAGCCAAAATCATTGCTATGATACCATTGTAATATTCCTAATAAGAAAAAAAACAATGAATAACAAAGAAACATGCTCATGACAACACCCAAAATATTGCACCCACATATAAATATCGAATACACATACATTGGCACCAAAAATATGTCTTTTATTAAATATTGAGTTGAATGAGTATAATAAAATCAAGGGAAGAGGAACTTGCCAGCTTGCTACAATAAGCGAAACCAAACCCAGGTTGTGAAAACTCTACCCACGAGTTGGATAATCTTCCCACTAATTCACTACGTTGACCCAGACATTTTTGTTGTTGCTATTGGTAGATAATGGAGGGAACTCTCTTTGCAATGCTTAGAAATTCTTGTAAATTCAGTTGGTGCTCCTTCTCAAGCAGCTCGACAAAATGAAAAAGAGAATTGGCCTCAATTGAACCCCTAAGAAAACCCACAAATGAGGTGTACTACCCAGTTTCTTTGCATATACATGCTACTCAAATTTGTTGTAGAATGCCCTCAAAATGGAGCTCCAACTCTCACAAATTTCCCTATAAATTTCTCCCCCAAATTCCTTATGCCTCCAATTCTCAATCTCCCAACTCCTGTTGCTCCCTAGCCTCTATATGATTCTGCTAATGAGGGCTTGTGTAGGCCCCGTAATACAAAATTTTGGCCTACCTTAATCCCTGGTTTTCTCCTTTACAAACCACACCAAAACTTCAGCAAATGCCTAACCCAACCACTTTCTAATTCCCCGAAATTTTCCCTACACCACAACTGCTCTCTCCCACTTGTGTGAATTTCACCAACGCCCTAGCCACATGCAAACCTAGAAATGAAGCTCTTGTGACAACTTTGGAATGGCTCCCAAATTTCCCAAAGGCTCCCTTAGGGTGGCACTCATGGTCCACCGAAGGAGGAGTTGAAATCTCCGCCCAGAAATATCCTAGTACTAAACAACACTGTGTTTTCTTGGTTGAGCAACTCAAGAAAACAAAATGTTTAGTTGTAAAATTGTCAAACGGCCCCAAATGTTTGCCCTCCTCTCCTATTTATACTTGTTGCCTCCTTTACCATCCTTGTGGGCCCCTTTTCCCACTAATTCAATCTCCTTCCTCTTCTTCTCTCTCCACTAGTGTGAGCTTCCTAAGGGAGTGTGAATTCCTTCTTTGTGGGCCCCCACAAGCCATTAAGGAATCGATTTTCTCCTTCCTCCTAAGTCCCATATGCCAAAATTGTCTCCAACGTCCAAAAGTGAAGAATTTCGATATGCCTTAGAAATTTGTGAAATCTGGGACATCAAATAGAATATTTAGGGCACAAGGCCAATCAACAAATAAGGTTCAAAGCCATTGCAACAATATACTTGTTATGAGCTCAACATGTCACTTGCGGGAATTGAAATTAGATATTAAATCTTGAGGAAAAACCCCAAGTGCTTCCCTCATTTTAAGGATGTTACCCAAGTTAAATCCTAGAGTCTTTAGGGCGCAAGGCCAATCAACAACAAGGTTCAAATCCATCACAACAATATACTTGTTATGATCTCAACATGTCACTTGCGGGAAAACACATTGAAATATTTATACTAACAACCATATATGCATATATACTAAAAACTCATTTTCTTCAACTAGAAACTAATGAAGGATACAAATCCCACATCTGAAAAGCCATCTCCCATGTAGTTTCACTGGGGCCAAAGTGCTTCCACTACACTTTAACTTTCTCTATTGCTTGGTTCTGGAGCATGATTTCTTTCTTCTGCAAAATGCACTTAGGTTCTCGCCAGAAATATCCCTCTGGTTCCACCTACAATACAAACCAATCAATCACATGATTAGCATCCTGCACATATCTCTTAAGCAATGAAACATGGAAAACATCATGGAATTTTACTGTTGGCGGTAGTGCAAGTCTGTAGGCCACTGGTCCAATCCTCTCAAGGATCTCGAAAGGCCTAGAATACCGAGGTGCCACTTGGCACATGACCCAATCCTCAAGGAGCTCCTCTTGGGCTTGATGTGCAAGTACACATGCTCCCCAACCTGAAACTCCTTGAATGCTCTATGTTGATTCACATAACTCTTCTTCCTATCATGTGTTGCCTTTAAATTCCTCTTAATAACCTGCATCTCCTGCTCCATCTCAGCCAACATATATGGTTTAATAAACACCATGTTCATTAGATCACTCTAGCTAATGGGAGTGTTACAACTATGCCCGTAAAGAGCCTCAGATGGACTCATCCTCAAGGATTCTCGATACCCATTATTATATGCAAACTCTACCATTGGAAGACACTCCTCCCACTTCCTTTGTTGATGCATGACATACATCCTTAACATGCCTTTAAGAATCATGTTAACCCTCTATGTCTATCTATCAGCGTGCGGAAGATAAGTTGTACTGAAGGATAACTATGTCCCCAAGCCTGCAAACAACTCCTTCCAAAACCTAGAAGTGAACTTGGAATCTCTATTTGATATGATCTTCTTGGGAACACCATGCAATCTCACTATCTCCCAGATGAATATCTGAGCTACCTCACTAGCTAAATTCGTAGACTTCACTGCAATGAAGTGAGCTATCTTGCTCAACCTATCAACCACGACCATGATGGAGTCATGTTGATTCGATATCCTTGGCAAACCTGTAATGAAGTCCATGGAAATGACCTCCCATTTCCATTCTAGAATCAGAATAGGTTGTAACAAACCATTTGGATGCTTGCATTCATCTTTCACCTGTTGATAGTCGAGACATCTAGAAACAAACTCAACCACCTCTTTCTTCAAATTCGGCTAATAATATAACTTCTTAACATGAAACTCCCTCAAGATAATCTTCTTGAGCTCACTGCTATCTGGCACATAAATCTTGTTCCAGAATCCGACCAAGCCATCTGTCGTGAGGTGATACTGCTCATCTCTATCACCTTCACCATGTTGTTGCAACCTATGCTTCAGCTTTTGGTACCTGTCATCATGTTTCCCTACCTGCAAGATCCACTCCTGAAAACCTATCCCATAAGAGCTCATGACTCAAATATGATTTAATTGCACTCTCCTACAATGCAACCCTTTTCTCCTTTCCCTTGATGTATTTGATCTCAAAGTCAAACTCACTGAGGATAGTCAACCATCTAGCTTGCATGACATTCAGATTAGGTTGGTCAAACAAGTACCTCAATCCATTATGATCACTCATTAGAATAAACCTCCTGCCAAGAAGATAATGCCTCCACATATTCAATGCATGAATGATGGCTGCCAATTCAAGATCATGAGTCACATAGTTTTTCTAGTGCTCATTCAACTTCATTGACTCATAGCATAACACCTATCCTTCCTGCATCAGAACTTTGCCAAGTCCTTTCTTGCAAGCATTTGGAAGCAAATGCTTGAACTGCTCAAAACTAGTTGCACACTCCTCATTCCATTCAAACTTCTTTCCTTTTCTCTGCAAAGATGTGATAGGATATCCAATCCTTGAGAAGTTCTTGATGAACCACCTGTAATGACCTGGTATTCCCATGAATGATCTGGCCTAATCCACATTCCTAGGAGTTGGCCACTCCTTGTTAACTTTAATGTTTTCTGATTCCACTATTATACCTTCCTTGGAAACAAAATTCCCCAAGTAATGAACCTGAGACTAAAAGAAACTACACTCTCTAAGCTTGGCATACAACTAATGCTCTCTTAACAATCTCATCAATGAACATGATCACAAACTTTTCCAAGTAAGGACGCAACAAACTATTTATCAAGCTAGAGCATAAGTAAGACCAAAATGAACCACTACAAACTCATAATGCCCATACCTGGTACGGAATGCAGTCGTGTAGATATCTTCTTCTATGATGCACACTTGATGATATCCTTATCTCAAATCAATCTTTGAAAAAATTGTGCTCCCTTCAGTTGATCAAACAAGTCATCGATATGTGGCAATGGGTACCTGTTTTTTATGGTCAACTTGTTCAAATGCCTATAATTAATGCGCAATTTGAGAGTACCATCATTCTTCTTTACAAACAACACTGGTGCACCCCAAAGCAACACACTTGACCTTATGTATCCTTTATCAAGCATTTCCTTAAGTTGCAACTTCAATTCCACCAACTCCAGAGTACTCATCCTGTAAGGTTCCTTTGATGCTAGTGTTGTTCTTGGTACCAACTCAATAGAAAAATCCACTTCCCTTTGAGGTGGTAAATCTGAAATCTCTGCAGGAAACATAATCTAAAATTGCTGCAAAACAAGATCCTTCTTCAAGACTTCCTCATCTTCAAGATCCTTTCCTTTGTTACTATAAATATGCACTATAAACAATACACAACCCTTCCTACAACTGTGCTTAGCTTGCATGGTTGTAACCATTCTTACTGATGTGGGCTTCTTCTTCCCTGCAAAATTCTCTTTTCTCCATCATCATCTAGGCACTCAATGGCCTTCTCATAACAATCTACCTTGGTCTTGTGAATAAACAACCAATCCATGCCCAAAAGTATGTTATATGGACCCAAGGGAAGCACATTTAGATGTGCTCATGTAGGCATACCATTAAGCTCAATTGGAAAAGATGTCACCCAATGATGAACTCTTCTCTTGCTCCCCGTAGCCAACTACACCAACCAAGATTCTACATGCACTTCTTTACTCAAATGACATCGATCCAATAGTTCAGGACTAACATAACTATAATTAGATCTAGGATCAATCAAAATGGAAACAAATCAATCACAAAACTTACCTTCATCTCAATAATAGATTCCTAATGATGTTCCTGCCTGTTATTAAGTGTTGCATAGATATGAGGAATGCTCTGACCAACATCCCCAACTTTGTGTGCCTCCTGGGCACTATAGATTTGAGGCCTACCACCCTTGTACAATAGAAATCCTTCTTTCGATGATCCTTGCCACAAATCCAACACTGCAATGGTCCCCTATCGTTACCTTTATTTTGTTGTTTTTCAGGCCGAGATCCATTTCCTTTCTCAACTGCATTAAAATTCTTATAAGGAGCCACCTTTTCTTTCTCACTTCTATCCTAATATTTTCCCTGTTTCTGAGGCCATTTTCCCTTAGTCTTCTCATTTCCTTTCTAGTCATATTTATTCTTAGGCTTGCACTCTGACTACTCATAACAATGCTTCAATTTCCGGATGGCTTACTCCAATGGCCGAGGTTCATCAAACTCAAACTGGTCTCTGATTCTACTAGGAACCCACTAATGAACCTTTGAATATTCACCTTCTCATCCTTAAGGTAAGATACATACCTCAAAAATTCCAGGAACCTGCTAGTATACTCATCATCTGTCATAGAACCCATTTTCAACTTGTATAAATCCTTGGCCCTGTCATCATAGTATCTCTTGGACAAGTATTTTTCCTTGTAAACTCTCTCAAACTCATCCCAAATCAATTCCTCTTCTCTAATGCTTCATAAATTCTTCACATCCTCCCACGAGATATATACTTTCCCTTTTAGACTAAAAGTGGTTATCTTGGCTTTCATGTTCTCTGAATAGTCATGCAATCTGAAGAAATTCTTCATCCCAAGTAGCCATGCTTCTCCATCCTTTGATTTATTCATCTCTCCATTAAAAGAAGGAGGCTTGACTTTCTTAAACTCCTCTAGAAATTACTCACTCCTCCTATGGTGTTGGTAGCGATGATAATGTTGTCTCTTGGAAGAAGAACTAGAGTAAAACCCATACATACCATTCCTCCTGTCGGCAATAATATGCCACTCCTCACTATATCCTCCTTGTCCAACTCATGTCTCCTCTTAGACGTGCAACCATCTCCTCCATTAGTCTTGTCCTTCGGTCTATTTGCATGAATGTTCCCCATCTGTCCTTGCTTCTGCAACTCTGAAAGACTCTGTAGAATCACTGCATTAACCTTTGCCTACTTTTCTTGAGCTCTGGAAATCCTTTCCTATGCCTCAACCAATCTATTATTATCTTCTCTGCAACTTCTTATCTCTACCCTTAAAATCCTCAATGTATCTACTAGATCAGGAAAATACTCTTCTCCTTGCTGCTCAACTGACTTTTCCCTTTCCATGGAATTCACGTTAAGCCTGTAAGGGGAGTCATGTGAACTACAGTCCACCATTCTGCTCTTCATATTTGGCCTTCTCTTTCCTACAAACATGTCATGTTATATAAACCAAATATAAACATAAACAAAATAAAACCTTGGTGAAGTTTAGGGGACGTTATTACATCTACACAAATCAGTCTAGATTAGCACAATACATATACATACATCATGACATCTACACATCAACATCATGCATGATGACACAAGGCTACAATAACAACCACATACATGATAACCATAACCATCACAATGCATGTATAACAATACACATGTAGCCCATCCAATCCAAGTGTTTGAACCTAGAATCTCAGATACCAATATGTAATGCCCCACCCCACATTTACCCACTTTCACAAGCTCTCCAGTGTAAACATGAGTTGGGTGCTACTAGACATGACTTGACATCCAAGTTCCAGTTATGGAAATGGGGCCCACAAACTGAAAGCTTATTGCCATCCCTTAGGGACTATAGATCACTCAGGGGCCTGAGAACCACCCTAGGTGATCAATCCCTGAGTTGGAACTCTTTTTCATTGATCTAACTCCACAACTGCACCCTTCAGACATTGTGAATGCGGTTATGAAGCTCCAACTATACCCATAAGCCCGCCTACATGTGATTATGACCCAATTTTCTTAGTTCCTGTGCATGTGGTCGTGATATCTATGCCACTTTTCTAGAAAAGCCTCCAGACCACTGCCCATAATTGCCTATAAGTTTCCAGAAACATAAATAAGGTGATAACAAGGCTAACCATTCAAAACTTGAACAAGATCTTGACAAGAACATCACTAGTACATGATAGAAATTTTGTCAAACATATGCCAAAACATATAAGCTACAGGTCATGAATGCATATCTGATCATAAATTTCTGAACTTCATCTAAGAACCACCAAGAAGGCCCAATGTCGTCTCAAGCTAGCTACAAAAAAACTTGTTATCCCATGCATTCATCAACCATTCAAATACTTATCAAATATTAAATAAGATCCGTAGCTAGAGCACATCAAATAACCATGCATATAACTAGAATAGGAACCATGGAAAATCTGCCATAAAATAAACATAATAACAAATACATGTGCTCATTAATTACATTATAAGAAGAGCTCATATTAACTTATGCAAAATCCAACCAAGTCAGGGACTTCCTGATCAGGTGCTTAGTATTTAGCTCAAAAATCAAAGTTCTCATAATGGCTCGAAACCTGAATGTGTCCGTCTCAGCAAAACGATCCTAATGCAACTCGTTTCATTGAAAATCGAGTTCGTATGAGGAAGTTATTGAGTTCTGTCCACTTTTCCAAACATGAGAAATTAAAAAAAAAATGCACAGTCACTACACAGTGAGCAGTCCGTATTGTTGACGTGGCAAGTGACTGTGCAAGGTCAAAGTTAGGTCAATATCCAATCAAATCTCGCAAGTGTCATGTTCTTATTGGTTGTCAAGTGCGGTGTGTTGGCAATTTTTTATTGTTTTAGAATAGACCAATGAGGAGGGGACAAGTGTCAAGCCTGAAGGTCGCCACGTGTCCCTCCCCAAAGGTCAGCTCGACGTGCATTCCACCAAAATTATATGGCAGGACCCGGGGGGGGGGGTCGAACCCAGGACCTGCTCCGCAACAACAGACAACCTTACTGCTACACCACACATTAGTTCTTAACATACAATGTTGTTCACGCACCTCAAGATGGTATTACAGGTGCTATGGGAGCACCTCCTTTATGCCAAGTTTTGTAAATCTAATTCCTTTCAATCATGAGTGTATTAGTTGGTCATTTCATTTGAAAAGGAGTGGAAACAAATCTTGAGAAGATCAAGGCAATCATGCAATGGCCTATCAAAAGTAAGATCCTTTATGAGATTGATAGGATATTATAAGAGATTTATCCAAAGGGTTTTCAAGGATTTGACATCCTTGCAAATTTTATTTTATTTTTTAAATTTACATTGTGTTTTTTCTTCTTTTATTATGGTCCTCTCAAGGAGTTTCTCTTTGTTGGTATTGTGGGGAAGTCACTTTTGAGGGATGAAATTTAGAATCACTATTCGTGGATACCCATTGTGAGGTTGGGTTTGATCAACAAAGATGCTACAATCTTTGTTGTAAGGGTTAAGAATATTTTCTCTTACGTCATCTCATATGATTAGTTTGGATTCCTTGTTGGTAGAGAGATATGTGAAGCCACATGGTTGGCCCAAGTGGGTCTTAATTCAATAAAATAAAATAAAATCTTCCATCTATGGTTTTGAAGTTATATCTCTCCAAGGTTTATGATAGAGTGAGTTGGATTTAACTTAACTTGATGCTTTTGCATGTGAGGTTTAGTCCTTCAATGATAAAATGTATTATGAGTTGTATTTAATCTATATTCTTTGTAGTTCTCGTAAATGGATTTGCTTCAAATTTCTTTAGACTTATTATAGATCTAAAATAGGGATGTCCCCTAACTTTTTTTCTTCTGATTAGTTGTAGAAGGTTTGAGTAGGTCTATTAAAGAAGCAAAGTCGAGTTAGGGTCCATAAAAGGGGTCATAATTGGTGGTACTCAATTTTAACTCATTTACTTTTTATGGATGATGCTCGACTTTTTACAAATGAGAGTGAGGGAAGTTAGGAAGTTGTAGGAAACCTTGGATTTGTACTATATAGCTACTAGTATGGAGTTGAACTTTCAAAACCATCAAGTTATTTTAATGGGTTGGGTGTTAATGATGTTCAAAGGTTGATCATAATGTTTCCCTTTAAGTTTATTAAATTTAATGAGGTTTTTAAAGTATTTGGGTTATTTTTTGAAGCCAAATGATTGTAATAAGAGAGATTGGCCTTCAATGCGAGGGAAGACAAAAGTTAGGATAAATCATCGGTGTTATGGGGGGTTTCCTATTAGAGGTTAGCTAACTCTAATAAAGTTGGTTTTTGAAGCAATTCTTGTCTTATAGCAATCTTTGGTTGATATTTAAAAATAGATTTTATAAAGAGTTAGGAGGCCATGTCTTAGATTTTTGTGGTTTGTGTGTAAGGAGGAAGAGAAAATTCCATTACTAAAATTGTAGTATATAGCCAAGTCAAAAGAGGAGGGGGTTGCGTGCTGAAAAATGTCCATTCTATTTGGTACCTCCTTTGTAACTAATAATTTATGGAGGGTATTTTCAAGGGATAGTTTGTGGAGGACAATTATTGATTAAAAATACATAAAGCTAAGAATTATGATAGACTAAATCAAGAGTCATGAAAAAACTAAAAATGTTTTTAATCAATGAAAGCCCTTGTTTTGGATTTTCCTCCTATATGCCTACATTTGGCTTCGAAAGTTAGTAAGGGAGAACATGGCAAACTAGGTATTGATACTATCATTGGTTGTGGTGTATATATGGAGCTGCTAGAAGATAAGATTATTAATCTAGATGTCATAAAGTTCTTTTCTCTTCATGACGTACGTGATACTATTTCCATTGACCATTGGTCTACGATTCTATATAATATTTAATTTATATATAAATAAATTAAATTTATAAAATTAAATTAACTTAAATCCCATTCGTCGTTTTGCTTTTTTACATTATAAATACCACCGCAGTTTAAGGCGAGATCGTCGAGTGTGCAAATAGAACGACGGAAATGGACCTCTGGATGCTCTCCCAGATGCGGAATTTCAGGTAAGGTTTTTCATTCCCATTCCCATGTTTGTGAGATCAGATCAGTGGAATGGAAGGAATGATTAATACAAGTTACAAAATGTTTATAGCGTGATCTATAAGCGAAGCTTTTCACAGTGCTGTGAGGTGTGCTGTGAGGTGTGAGTCATTTGAGGCAACCAAGTTTGTCGATCCTCTGTCCAGCGTATAGAATGGATGATGGGGGCACCCGATTCTGGGTTGGTTCAAGGAGAGAATAGGCCATATCCATCCATGCCATCTATCTCTTTAAGCATATTTGTTTTAGGTAGGGTGTTTGGCAGCTGATGTGCTTGTTGTTTTTACCTTTACCTTTCATGGGCATCAGAAGCATGTGTTGGATTGGCAATAATGGCACCAGCTGATGTTGACGGTTTGGTTCAAACTGGGAAGAGGCCAGATCCGTCTATTTCCTTTGTATTTCTATTTTGTTTTAGCCAGGATGAGGGGACTATAGTGCTTTGCAACTGTTGTGAAACCTTTGTGATTGTAGTTTCTCTGATTAAAGATGCTCAAGCCAGGTGCAGGTGAAGACACGGCTTACAGACGCTGACCGAGTTCGTTTAAATGGTGTAAAGGTATGGTGGCAAGGGGAAAGCATCTTTGTTAAAAACGGTCTTTAACAACTTTAAGGGCAGTAATATCCTTTACGATGCTATTTGGGTCACAGTTTTTCAAGATTGTAAAAATCTTTGATTGTTGTTGTAGGGGACAAGAAATTCGTTGTGGTATTGGACGAGTTGTGGAATCAAGGTCGCATTTCCTACTCCGAGGAAGGATCTGATACAGAGAAGTCTATTGAAATACAGCCCCTCTCTGGACACAAAGCGTGGATGTTTAATAGCTTTCAAAGAGGTCCATGCTCCTAGGAAATTGGCAGACTCTGTTGCGGACGAGTATAGATGTTTTCCTTTGGCATTAAACGCAGCATCCACGGCAATGAAGGGCAAAAGCTGTGTGGATGAATGGGAGATTTCTTTACCTTTCATGGAACCCTCAGATCCATCTTTTCCACACACTCATGCTCCCGTTGATCAAGAGTTGTATCGGCGATTAAAATGGAGTTATGATTCCTTGCCCCATTCAAACGTCGAGATTTGCTTCTTCTCTTCTGCTATGCTTATGGGAGACGCAGGTTTGATGTGGACAAATTAGTACAAATATAGATTGCCCAAGGGCTTGCTATGAGTAAAAAGGGAACCCATTTAATGGGCATGGCCATTGGGCGCAACTATGGAAAACTTCAGGTAGATCGTGGTTTGTTTCAGAGTTCTAAAAATAAGGGGACTTAGGAAGCCAATAGGGCATGCCAGCGAAGAGCTCATGATAATGTTCTTCGAGACATGGCAATTTATGTTTGAGTTCCTCACATAATGATTCAAGAGTATGTCTCTGAATCAAGGATTTGCCTGAAGAGATATGCCATCTTTCTAGACTTCAATTATTTAACGTTTTCATTTCTGGATGTCTAGAATCATTTCCATCTAAGATTGGAGAGCTTAAAAATCTCAAGTATCTTAATTTAAACGGATGCTTGCATGAAATCTCTAAACTAAGCACTCTGTCTTCAATAGTCAACTCCTGGATTAAGTGTGGAAACTGAAGTGCCTGGAGTTTGAAGGGTCTCAAAAATCTGACACATCTGTTTGTCAAATATTAAACAAAATAAAGTCAGGAATTAAAGAAAGCATAATAGGGGATTGGCTGGAGATGAGGCACTTATGGTTGAAGTACAAAGAAAAATTATTGAGGTAATGAAGGATCTTCCCCATGACATGAAGAAGCTACCCAGGTTCATCGTAGCTTGTTACCATGGGTATCAAACAATGGACTGTGGAATGATACTGCCCAAACTCTGTTCATGTCTTGACCATATATCATTGACCTTCGAAAAGACTTCCGACAGCCTTGGAGAAGCTATCCCATTTGAGTCACGGGAAACACTATTTTGCAAAGAGAATAACTTGAAACTGCGCCTCCAACAATTATTCAGAAAACTGGGGAACTGTAAGTAACTGTAATTCTTATCCTTAAATTTCATCATTTTCTGTTATAAATGTGATGGTGGTTAAATGAATGTATAAGATTTTTAATATGTATAACCTTTTCTTATAAATTTTGGTTAACAATTGTTGTACAGGAAACCACAGTGGGGCTAATGGAGATGAGGAAGAGGAGCCACAGCCTGCGAAAGAAGATCCTTGTGGCAATTGAGCTTAGCAGCAATTCCCTGCCTTGTGGGAAAACCTGAGAATTTCTCATTACATCTTTCTCAAGAGATATTCAATATTTGTCATGCTAGTATTAATAAGTTGGCCTTATGGGAGGTGCATAACACAAAAATTGTGTACATTAGGAAAGTTTCTTTCAACTTGGAATATTGTTTGAACTTCATTTTATGGGGATAATGCATTGTTCACTGCCACATAGTCTGAATTTGCATGATTGAAAAGAGTAGATTGGATTATGCTACATGCACATGTTTACAGAAGAAAACTAGTCTATGTGTTGCTTTTCTGTCAAACACGGCTGTTAGATCTGATATAACTGTCACCATTCATAATTTGACATATGACTTGTCTGCATGGTCTGTCAGCATATATCCATTGCAAGAATGTCGCATTCAATACTACAAAGATGAGTTGGTTTTCCTTGGTTGCATGAAGGTTGATTGAATTGGCATTGAACTGTTACCCGTCTAGCAGTGTTCTTAATCATCATTTTGTGTATTGCATAATCAGCTTACATTTCTGAAAAGTTCTACTTTTGTATGGGATAATTTTGTTGGGCTATGAAGGTGGTTATTATTAGGGGTCTGAGTCAGGTGTGAAGATTTAGAAAGCGTGTGGTTGTCTATTGGTAGATAAAATTAGGACACCAACCATTATCAAGCAACCACAAATATGGTGTTAATATTTACATAGCGCGTGCTTATCACACTAGGAACATTGTGTGCTTTTCTTAACTGTTTACAACCAAGTGATAAGAAAGTTGAGGTAAACTTTCTCGCTGATTCATCATTGCATCACATTTTATTAAGTACTTGCCACGCTCCTATTGCTGGTTTTCTTGCCATTTGTCCAGTATATGTTGGTTGATAATTGTTCTTCTAATACCGTTGGCAATCTAGGAGTGTACCAGCAGTGAGTTTGTGTATTTCCCTATTTTTTCTGATGGTCATAGCATGAATTACAGAGCAAACATGAAATACTGTGATACTGTTGAGTAAAAAATGAATAGGAATCAGTCTTGTAGTCTGCTGTGTTAAGTTTTAGATTCATTGTGTATACACTATATAGTCAGCTAATTTAATGTATATATGAAGTACTGTTCCATTAACTTATATAGTTATTTGTGAAGGGCAGTTGTTACTCTGTTCATGTAAATATCAGCAGTTGTCAGATCTGAGGTGACTCCACTGTGAAATTATTTCAGTGATTTGCTTCGGTACAACATGGCATCACATATTTAAGGAATTGTAATTTTAATGACTCATTGAACATATTAAACCGTAGAACCAAAATTGATGATAATGGCAATGGTGTGCTAATGGTTTCATGATAACTATATTAAATATGAATGTATGGTCTTTGATAAATGGAGTGCATAGTCTGTCTGGGCGGTCTTGTGTCTCTATTCAAGGTGGTACTTAGAGGTGGAAGAGTTTAGTTTGCATATGAGATTGAAGTCCCTGATAGGCCATAACTAGAGAGCCATACACAAAGCCAACAATGGTTCCAACATGGCTGTAATGGAGTCTAAATTATCTTGTGGCTTTGTAGCCTCCTCTGGGTACACGTTTACAGCATCGCTATGTAGTTGGTTACGCTTTTCCTCAGAGTAATCCTGTTGACCCGGTATACTCTCTAAATTATCCATCTCATAAGGATCCAACAAAGTCACTTTATGAAGGGTTGAATGGTAAAATTCCATAGCCCACCTGTGTATGCCCTGAAGAGAGGGCATGCCCTTCACATTCAAGTTTTATAGTACCATAGATCAAAGGGTACACTATTCTATACTATAGTGCGCAGCTACTAATTCAGTACTTAGTTTTTATCGTTGTGAGATGAGAGAACATACGGAAAAGAATGGGAAGTACCTCTGAGTTTCACACTGATCATCTAATACTGGGTTGATGTCATTAATTCACTGTTTTTCATAGATGTGGCGTGTAACATGAGATAAAAGCGCGCGGAAAGTGGCATTGGGTCTCAAATTTAATGTGCAATATATGGTTTACTGATTAGCTATACGTGTATAACAGATGTGGCCAGATCTGACTGCCAAGGCCGAGGAAGGAAGCATTGATGTGATTGGAAGTTATGTTGGAATGGGCATGAACCAAAAGAAGGCACTTTATGTTTCATTTTATAACTATCATACAAGTTTCTTCTTTGCAGATGGTGTTCATTTTACAATTGGACCCTTTCTCTCTTAAGCAGATGATGTACATCTCATAACAGGGATGTTTTTTATGAAGTTTCTTGCTGGCTCTTTTGGAGTATATATAGATTCCCCAACATATAAAGCATCCATTTACTTCTTTTCTATCCTTACTGTATGTGAAGGCAAAATTTTGGAGCTCTCATTGCTCCTGTTTCTGATTGTATATCTCTGTTCCCAGATGGGGCTATCACCAGATGGGGCTATCACATGTAATTATCAGAAGTTTTCCTTACATTAATATAATCATGCTTCTTTCATGCTGAAAAAAAAAGCTATCATACAAGTAATAAATACTAATTCTCAAATCCCATATTCAAAATAGTCTTCATGGTCGTTTTCTTTTCTGTAAGCTTCATGCTCTGTAGCTTGTGCCTTTTTGGATTGGTTTTTTATTCATGTCATTGTGCCGAGGATTGCTTCAAGTTAGTCCAGCTCGTCGATATTGCTCAACGAGGAGGGCTCTATGACATTATAAGGATTGGTTTATTTATTGTGGCTGAATGAATGGATTTTTGAGTTTGTTTTTTTCTATTTTGCAAGGGGATTTATCCCTCCTCTTCCCCTTCTCGAAAAATTGTGCTGAGGATTGTTCCAATTTAGTCGAGCTTGTTGAGATTCCTTAACAAGCAAGGGTTTATGTTATTATAAGGATTTGTTTATTTAGTGTGGCTGAATGGAATTTTTTTCTTTTTTCTTTTTTCTTAACTGTTGCAAGTGTATATGCCCCCTACCCCGCAAAAAAATCCGTGTAACTTGTGTCTTTGCATTCCAGGGATTTTTGGACCTTTAGGAAACATCCTCAATCTGCTGGGGGCTTCATCGAGGACTTGCTGGCAGTCCACTTGTACATTCTTCTCCCCTGTGAGACACAAGGTGTAGGTTTGAATGCACATATACAAGATCCCCAATTTTGTATGATCCCAACTTGTTGTGCTTCACAGAATGAATGAAACTATAGGTGGTCCAATTCTGTTTCACTGATGAAGAGCTTGCCACTTGTTATAGCATACGAGTGGCAAGACATTGCAAATAAACATCATTTTCCCCATGACAAGTCCTCCATTTAACTAGGTTCATTGTCTCATCCAAAACTGGTATGTCTGCAAAATCCTCTAATCTAGCAGCAAAACAAGCAAATTCCTCCCTTGCACTAATTTGTAAAGAAGTTAGAAACAACCTTTGAAAAGATTTCTTCACTCCATTGGCCACCTCTTTGTCCCTATGTTTTGCCTTCCTCTTCCCATTACTTTGAGCAATGAAAGTTTTATCATAAAATTTTGGATTTAGAGCATGTGCCCGAGTGTGCAATGGAGTGTTAAAATCCATTCCACTTTGTAATAATGATGGACTTCAAATGCTCCACAAAATTAAAATCAACTAAAGGAAGAGCAAAAGCCTCTTGTGTAATAATTTCCATAGTGTTATCAACCATGTTATCAATGCCATCATAAAGCTCTTCCAAGAGAGGTTTGCCTATGTCTATATCTAGGAGAAGATCATATACAAGTAATGTGAACTTGAGCAAGAAATCAATCTTGCTCCACCAATCTTCATCAATCAACACACTTTGCACCATGCTTCCCTTCTTTGAATATGCCTCTCAACTCAGCCCAAGTTAAACCCACACCATACTCGTTAATGCAAGTTTGACTTCAACAATGTGGTGCAACATGATGAAGTTTTAGGCATATTTTGTCCCAATAACTTTGAGAAACTCTATTTTGGAGTATTCTTGATATATTGATCGAGATTAGTGGTAGTTGGAGATGAATTTTATAATCTCCATAGCTTGCTTCATGACTTCCTTAATCCATTTTGTTTTACCTCAATCTCTTCTAAAATCATATTTAGATTATGGTCAATGCAATGAGTTCAATATATATGATTGTGCCTACTCTCAACAATCAAACTTGCAACTTCAGCAACTCATGCCAAGTAGAAAGCAAAGTTTAAGTAATCAATTCCCCACTTGCTTGTATCAATCTTCATTACATGGATTTTCTAACTTTGTGCATACAAGTAATCCCAATATAGTAGATGGACAAGATGAGTCATATCATAACTCATCTCCTTTACCAAGTACTGAGAAATATTTCAATGCCATCATTTTGAATCGGGTCACTACTGGTTCACTTGTTGGATGTTTAATGCCTCCAATCAATCTTGCTTCATCAATCAACACCCTCTACAACATACTTTCCCTCTTTGAATTTGTTCGTCTCAACTTAGTGTCAGTTGCACTTACCACCATACTCGTTGATGCATGTTTGATTTCAACAAGGTGCTGCAACATGAAGTTTGAAACATGTCTTGTCTCTACAATTTTGAACAACTCCAATTTGGAGTATTCTCAATATATTGCTTGTGATTGGTGATGAATTTTGTAATCTACCTAACCTGCTCTATGAATTCTTAATCCATTTTGTTTTGGCCTCAATCTCTTCTAAAATCATATTTAGATTTGGGACAATACAAGGAATCCAAAATATATGAATTTATCTACTCTTAATAGTCAAACATGTAGGTCCAACTCCCGCCAAATAGAATACGATGTTTAAGCAATCAATTTCCCCTTTAGTTGTATCAATCTTCATTACATGAATTGTCTAACTTTATACATACAAATCTCCCAATATAGTAGATGGATGTGATGAGCCATAACTCACCTCTTTTACCAAGTACTGAGAAACATTTAAATGCAAACATTTTGATTTGGATCACTAATGGTTCACTTGTTGGATGTTTGATGCCCCCACATCCAAGTTAATGTTTCATGTTGAAGACGTTAGATCTTAGGCTAGTATTATGATTATAAATCTTAAAATGTAAGGCATTTGCAAGGCACGTGATCATAATCAATTGATGTTGAATACAAAGTCCTATTCTAATATCGAAGATACATAAATTTTCATCAAATAAAACTACAAGGAAATGACATCAACAATATCAACATGAATCTTCGACAATTGTGCGCACACACTAACTAAAATGGCAAGATGAATACTACCAACATGTCGCCATGAGCTTGATAAGGTATGAGCTTGAGCTTGTACAACCACATCACACATAGGCTAGTCGCTAGTTGCATTTCCATTGCGAAGACTTTGTAGAAATTTATAGTGAATAAAAGGTTTTATCAGTGAATAATAATTAAACAAGTAAACAAACATATGAACATGTAGGAGACTCTAGAAAGATGAGTAGAATATTTGAATGAGCTTCTCTTGTTTTCAAGAATAATTTGTTTTCTAGTGAACATTGCCAACCACGTGAAAGTGGAAGCTTTATTTGATCTTTCCTCTCTTCACATCACTCTCAGTTCCTTGTACCCAATTTATCTACTGGAAAATAATTGAAAGTGAGAAAATACGATTCATGTATAGAAAGAATGTGTATGCAAATATGTGGTCTTGTACGTATAAAACATATAAGGTTCATGTATAAAAATGTATCAAAATAAAAATTAAGAAGCAAGTTTATATTAATATTTTATCCATCATACTCATGAACATTGCTAGGGCATCAATACTCGAGGATACCTTATTTAGATTTGAAGGTTGTCTTCCACATCAATTTGTTGGTTTTAACCATGTACAATTAATCGATGCAAATATAATCTTAGTAAAAACAAAGAAAAGATCCAATGGCACAAGTACATTAACACATAAATATTGTTGTGGAAACCCAAAATCGAGAAACTATAAATATTTTTTCAATATATTATCTCTTTACAATGTGACAATACAAAATATATAGGTCATGGCAACAATAAATCGTCAATCCATTAACCCTAGATTAGAATACAATTGTAGTTCCTTAATTAAAATTACAAAACCGTGGGTTGAACCACCATGCACCACAAAATTGTTAAAAGTGAAAAATGCATGGGCTCTGACGTGTATGGTTGAGAACTCATGTGGGCACTCTTGACCAGCCTCGTGATCAATCTGCTCTCAAAATTTGGGTTTGTTCGCCTCAATGGCTTGCCTGGTACTCGTCAAGAAGTCTCCCTGCTAGTCGCACTCCTAGTTCTCAACGCAACCCCACATGACACTGCATATAACCATGTTTCCTCGTGCCCCCCATCATACAATTGCACCCAATTGCGCATCTCTATGCACCACTGAACCCCACTACATATTGTCACATTGCCTCAAATCAGTCGACATCCCTCCTGCATCGATGTGTCTATCACACTATAAGGAAATGCAGTGTGATGTGAACCACTCCTCCTACATCCTAGTGCGGCCCTGCACATCACTACACACCATTGCACACCCTTGTACTCCTTCGCATATCATTGTGCACTGTTGCATGCCTATATACCTCCTTGGATGCCATGGTCTAAATTTGAGTCAGTAAGTATAAGCTTGCACGCTATCAGTTTCATCGTATCCACTCTCTTATTTCCATACCATCAGATGAGTGGACCTCCCCTCGTGATCCTCCCTAAGAGATCTGATAGGTGAATCTCCCTATTTGCTTGTGGTAGTGTAACTAGGGTGTTGCTCCTCGGTGATCCTTGAGCCCCACATATCCATGGGGAATCCTCCTCTCCATATAAGGAACTATATGGTGGTCTACCAATGCCACCTTCTCTGACAAGCTCCTGCCAAGGTACATTGATCATCCAATGACACCACACACAACCAACGTGCCAAGACAACTCACAGAGTCTTCCTACTCCCCTGGCAACTCAACCTATCACTAGTGTTGTTCGAAACTCTGATGGGAATATGAAAATGTGGGTGAGTCCAATCAATGGATCCACCATCCTACTAATACCATGATTGACCTAATCCATGAAGTGATGGGAGGTCCCACCTGGATCTTAATGATGATCCAACCCTCGAGCCCCTCTGGAAAACCATGGCTATCCCCAACCATGGATGTATTTAGACATCCTTCCAGCTCCACCAGGTACCAACTCAATACCTTTCACCATCCAACCCCAAGGGCAGGATCGAATTCACATGTACCCATATGTGCAACAACCTCATCCCCCTTTCCTTGTACACACGTGAGATTTGACTAGGCAACTCCGCCTCTCTCTCTCCAACGTGCAAAGGTAACTCAATAATGTTGTAAGCTCCATTTATGTATGCATGAAGAGAGCTATTGTCTAAATGTACTACAACTCAGTTGGTTGCTTGTGCATTTGTATGCCCTCCATCAATTGCTGGCTCCTAAGATGGTTGCTCATCCTCCATCACGAGCTCAACATGGGCCACTAGCTGAATCTCCGAAAATGGCCCATCATGCACACTATGCTCCAATATGTGTTGCTCATGTTGAATCATCATTGGTAGCTCACCTTGCAAATATCCTCCTCAGTCTTCTTCACTCATTTAAGCCATATGTTGCCCACCACACTCTCCCATCAAACATGGATGCATCTCTGGGCCGTTGTCAAAAGGAATCTCCTCCTAATCATGTAAGTTGGAGTGTTCCTCATGTGACTCTTATTTAGCCATGGACCCCTCAACCTTATTCTTAATCAACTGACATGAGTCCCTTTCCTTTTCTTGTTTTTCTACAACTTTTGCAGTCTCATCCGCTTCTATGTCCTCTTTAACTTTACATTTGTGGTATGGTGTCCATGATTCCTAACATGTGAAATTTATATGATCTCTTCTCATTTGGTTTCCGCTCTTTCTTGGGAGTTATGGAGACTTCTTTCGCTTTGGCTCCCCAACATTCCTTGATATGAGCCCTTCAAAAATTTTCCTCGTCAGATTCCTTCTAACAAGAGGTTCAACACAAAGGGTTGCAAACTGACTCGATGGCTCCTCCTCAGCTAATAAATTTGCCACCAACAGAGAAAATATATTGCAATATGCTAGATCCATTGTTTAGAAACCCTTAGGTTCCCATCGATCTATAGATCGACAAGCCTGATCTTTGATCCGCCACACGCTTCAAAGCTCACACTATAAGTCTTCGACATGTTGCAAGTCTTCTAACTCAGTTGTGATTTTCTAAGCTTGTTTATTTTGTTCACTATGAAATATAGTAGGATACTTGGTGTATGGCTGTCACACTAGTGCTACTCCAGGACAATTGGACTAGAGTTTTAGTCTCTGGAATTTTGGCCCAACAATCACATCTTTGACATTACTATGATTTAGATCTACAACTAGCCAAAATCATTGCTATGATACCACTGTAATATTCCTAATAGGAAATAAACAGTGAATAACATAGAAAAATGCTCATGAAAACACCCAAAATATTACACCCACATAAATATCAAATACATATATATTGGCGCCGAAATTAGGTCTTTTATTAAATATTGAGCTAAATGAGTATCATAAAATCAAAGGAAGAGGAACCCAGGCTTGCTACAACAAGCAAAGACAAGCCTAGTTTGTGAAAATTCTACCCACGAGTTGAAGAATCTGCCCACCAATTCACTACGCTTACCCAGATATTTTCGTTGTTGTTGCTGGTATAAAATGGAGGGAACTCTCTCTACAATGCTTAGAAATTCCTGTAAATGTAGTTGGTGCTCCTTCTCAAGCAACTCCACAAAACCCAGAAGGAAATTAGCCTAAATTGAATCCCTTGGAAAACCCAAAAAATGTGTACGAGCCAATTTCTTTACCTATATGCAATACCCATATTTGCTATAGAATGCCCTCGAAATGGATCTCCAACCTCTCACAAATTTCCCTATAAATTTCTCCCCCAAATTCCTTGCGCCTCCAATCTTCAAGCCCCCAAATCCTGCTGCCCCCTAGCCTCTACGTGATTCTACTAGTGAGGGACTGCGCATGCCCCAAAAGACAATTTTAGCCTGCCTTTATCCCTGGTTTTCTCCTTTACAAACCACACCAATACTTCAACAAATACCTAGCCCAACCACTTCCTAATTCCCTAGAATTTTCCCTGTACTACAACTGCTCAAGCCACACACATGCCTGGAAATGAAGCTCTTGTGACAACTTCAGAATGACTCCCAAATTTCCCGAAGGCTCCCCTATGGTGGTGCTCGCGGCCCACCGAAGGAGTTGAGATCTCCGCCCAGAAATCTCATGGTGCTAAACAACACTATATTAGCTTGGTTGAGAAGCTCAAGCAAACAAAATGTTTAGTTGTAAAATTGTCAAAAGGCCCCAAATGTTGGACCTCCTCTCCTAGTTATGCTCACTACCTCCTTTACCCTCCTTATGGGTCCCTTTTACCACTAATTTGACCTCCCTCCTCTTCTTCTCTCTTCACCGATGTGAGCTTCCTAAGGGAGTGTGAATTACTTCTTTGTGCCCCCCCACAACCCACTAAGGAATCGATTTTCTCCTTTCTCCCAAGTCCCATATGCCAAAATTGTCTCCAATGTCCAAAATTGAAGAATTGCGAGATGCCTTAGAAATTTGTGAAATTTGGGATATCACATAGAATCTTCAGGGCACAAGGCCAATCCACAACAAGGTTCAAATCCATTACAACAATATGCTTTTTATGATCTCAACATGTCACTTGCGGGAATTGAACTTAGATATTAAAGCTTGAGGAAAAACCCCTAGTGCTTTGCTCATTTAGAGGATGCTACCAAAGGTAAATCCTAGAGTCTTCAAGGCACAAGGCCAATCAACAACAAGGTTCAAAGCCATCACAACAATATACTTGTTATGAGCTCAACATGTCAATTGTGGGAATTGAACTTAAGTATTAAAGCTCAAGGAAAAACACCAAGTACTTCTCTTATTTTGAGGATGGTACCGAAGGTAAAACCCACAATCTTCAAGGCACAAGGCCAATCAACAACAAGGTTCAAAGCCATCACACCAATATACTTGTTATGAGCTCAACATGTCACTTTCGAGGGTAATAAAGCTTGAGGAAAACCCCCAATTACTTCCCTCATTTTGAGGATGATACTGAAGGTAAATCCTATAATCTTCAAGGCACAAGGCCAATCAACAACAAGGTTCAAAGTCATTACAACAATATACTTGTTATGAGTTCAACATGTCACTTTTGGTAATTGAACTTAGATGGGGAGGATAATAATCCTTCTTCCCAATCACCCAACATAAACCCAACTGATTCCCCTTACTCTGTAGATATTATTAGCTACACAATATTTTTCATGTTAACCCTAATAGAAAATATTTATCCATGGTTAGATGGTTGTGAGAATAGAATATTAGATATTATTTGGTTTGAATAATAAGAAATTTTGACTATTTTTTTTTCTTGTCGATCAAAAGAACTACATTATATCATCATCAATGAAATCCAGAGTACAGAAATACACTGTATGGACCCCTTAGCTTCACGATAGACAAAGGGGAGAGCAAGGGGTGCTAGAGAGGTGCTAGAGATAACAGAAGATGCAACCAAATAACCATTTTTTCGATAGGCTTACTAGCCTCACATAACAAAAAGATGACAAAAAAGACCAAGAACCTCAAATAATCATGTCACAGAGGGCGGTGAGGCGGAATTCTAGGGGGACTTGCAGGGAAGTTGACCTGCTTATGCATATGGAAATCGATGTGTGCCACTCAGGCTTCCAAATCACGCAGGATATCATTGAGGCGTCGCTGGTTGCGGCAGATACTCTCGAGCAACTCCAAAGTCTCATTGAGGCAGAATTGGATGTTGTTAAAGTGGGCCACCAATTCATTCTAGTCTTCATAACGATGCTCTCTCATAATGCCTAGGTTGGCTTAGATGCCTCTTAGCTAATTTGCATTGGTTTCGAACGAGGTTGGAGCCTCCACTCTACCTAGCGAGCGCTCATGAGCTTGAATGATCTCATTCGTTCGTTCTCCACTGGTCGCATCCTTTGAAGCCGAGCTCGACTCATAATTTGTCGTCCAACATGGCCTTGATGCCCTCCTCCATGGCGGGAACGCTCACACTGTCGAGGCATAATTGACCACTCCCAAATACTGCCAACTAGAATGAGCAGAGAGGATACAACCTCCCAAGGTGAGCTAACCTCCTGCACACTCCCGAACAACCACAAACAGTGCCACACACTCCCCGCTTTGGACTTACAACTTTGACGAAGCCAGTCCACCCAACCAATCCACATAAGTACCATTTTTTTGAATCCCCTGGATGGCCCTCTTCCTCTTTCAGTCCTCAGCCATAACAGGGGAAGGCTAGTTGCAAGTCTTTACCCAAAATCACACAACCGCACTCCCAACGACTCGCTCAATTCCTCAATATAAGCAACCAGGAGACAGATAACAAGGAAATTATAAACTTCCCCACTACCAATAACACCCCCTCCTTCGCTAAATTTTCCAAAGGGACTCGATAGAAGCTGGTGCCACTAAAGACCCTGACTCTGTGTAAGAAAATTAACTTTAGAAAGAAAATTTAGTCACAGACAAGGCCACTTCCGCCACAAGGTAATGGGCAATGTCGACTTACTAACAACCACCAACGACAACAACACAGGGAAAAACCTTAACCAGATGTAAACAATAACTTGGAGACTTCCGAGTACCCACTAGCCTAGAGCAACCCTCCTTCGGCAGTACCCGAGGTTCCACCTTGCATAACCAAACTTAACACACCAGAGAGGAGAGGAACCTTCAAATGAACCAAGATCCCATATGAATGCACAAAAGTCCGTTAGAGAAGCCACATTACGAGAGTCCAAGCACTCCATCGAGGTCCAGTTATCCCATGGCCCTGGCAAGCTCACTCGGCCTTTAACACTGTCTTCCGTCACCCTAGAGACAAAGTTCGTTGCCCAAGATACAACAATTGTTACACTCTCATCGCCACAAAATATAACAACCATATGCGAGTCTGGAGAGTTTAATTGACCACCAACCCATCACATCACCTTATGCTTCTTGATGCCTTAACTTACCGCATTCCTCATGAGGCGAACTCTGATGTGGTCTGACCAAGTGTTGGTACACCCCCACTGGGGTAAGAAATTTTGACTATTGAATTCAATAGTATTAAGCATAAAAATTTGTGTACATAAAGTTATTTGGCGTGATAGTTTGAATTTATTTATACCATTGTAAATTCATGTATATGATAAGTAAATATTTTTATCACATTTATAATTCTTCATCACTATATATATATATATATATATATATATATATATATATATATATATATATATATATATATATAATAGTAACTAGAGGATATTTGTATTAAGAAAAACTTTGTTGCATTTATAATCCATCATCACAACAATAATACCATAAAGGTTTTTTTTAGCAATCTTAAACCAAATTTAAAAACGAACTATTTGCTATCCTATATCTACAACCATAAAGGGCCAAAATAGATTTTTACAGTAGATCTTGCAGGTATAGCTTCTATAGAGTTGACATGGATAAGAATATACTTTATAAAACATACAAAACTGGCAAAAGGCATGTCAATTGGTTACTTCATCCTAAGTTGCAATGCCTAAGTCTGAATCCACTTTAACAATTTCTTCTTTTTTATATAGTTGATGAACACTTTCATCTCACTTTAGATCCCCACAATGAGAGTTGATAGATTTCACTTGATTGGATCGGCCTGACTGATCCCCTTTGGATAAGTTTATAACCATATTGCAAAGCATAATATATTCCTCTTCCAAAACATATATTTGGTGTTTGAATTGGACCAAGATTTCCCTCAATTAAGAAATTTGAGAGGTTATCAAATTCTCTTGTTCCCAGATACTTCTTATAGTTGCAACAATAGCACATTTATTTCTTTGAATGACTTCCTCATGACTCCTCAAAGCCCTTTGAATCTCTTGCAATTCTCTATGATCTATTATGTATCCAAAATTGTGCAATGCCATACTAAAATTAAATCTCTTGTAGCTCTGACATGCTTTCCGCAATGATAAATTGAAGAAAATGTACATGCTAGAATGAATATGAGAATAAAAACCATGACATCCAAAAGAGATGGTGTTATTGAGCAAGTGAGAATGAAACCATGCTCTCTAAAGAACTAAAAAGGACACACTTTCTAGAGAGAGAGAGAGAGGCGAAACATGTGGGGGATGTGGAAGGTCTATTGATAACCCCAAAGGAATGCTTGAAGTAGACTATGTATACGGATTAGGAATGGCAATGAACAAATGAGTAGATGCTTTTTCTCTTTATCAAAGTCTAGTCATGTTATGGGCCATGGAGATCAATGAAGCAATATTTTTTGGGGATTCATTGCTAGTCATTGATCAATTTCATAAAATAAACATAGGAAATGACTCCACTCTCTTCATAATCATAGAAAGAATCAAAGGGTTCATGTTATACATCAATTCCATTGAAATGTTTCACATCCTCCAATCTTACAACCAATGAGCAGATGAAGTGGGAAATAAATGTAATTTGGACAAAGGAACATTGTCCAAAAATGGGGATGACCCTATCACTAATTTTAATTCTATCCCTAGGATTAATCCAAGGCATGTTCCACGTGTATTGATAATGGATTTCTAGTAGTTGACAAAGATCAAGGCTGGACTCTCCCTTAATTCATCTCTTCCCCTTTTACTTCTCACACATTTCAAACATGATTGAGGTGGGAGTTTAATTAACATTGAGATGATGGGGAGTAATAATACAGGTGTGTTCATAATAATACATGTGTGTTCATCAAATGGAAACCCTCCAATAAGAGATTTCTCCTTTAAATCATATCATGAGCATGCAGATGGAGGCACATTTGGAAAGAAGTGCAACATTGAAAATGTGAAATTGAAGTTCAAAGTAGAATATTAGACAAAATCATTGAGGAAATGGACATGTATTATAATATGATACTAGGCATTGCTTGTAGTTCTCAATCTCTTGTGGATCATCCCCCATACCCCATCGGCCCAGTCAAGGAAGAGTATATTGAAAATCCCATTGTTCAACAAGCTCCAAAAGGACAAATGGAAGAAGCACTAGTTCAATTTGCTAACAAGGCTTATCAAAATGAAGTAGTAATGAAAGAAGTCCATAGTGGGCATGGAGTTACCTATTTAGCCTAGGTTTTTAATGTATTATTAGGACATATTTTTGTGTTGATATTTTATTAGATAAATAGTTGCAAGTATCATAGGAAACATGTCGACAATAAGTGTAGCTTCCATCCTTGTATATTCTCCCTCTTTACATAATTGGAATTTTAGTTTTCTTTTATACAACCTTTTAGAAATTGTGTATGCATCTACTAATTGGATCAACAACAACTTTTATATCAATACATTGCTATCCTTTTTGTTTTTAATTTTATTTCTATAGAGTAAATTTTTTATGGATGTTTCTCATGAAAATTGAATATGTTACAAGTGACATTTGAGCCCAAGCTGGGAAGATATCGTACTTCTCTCTACCATTGAGGATGGATCCAATGAACAATTGAGTTATATGTTTTTTTTTTTCCCAAAGTGGGAACAAAATTCTAGTACCTAGGGCTATTGACTTAGTAGCATCCTTGGATCTACCCCGGCATATCATTACATATTATGTAAAAAAAAGACTTGGCCACATGTAATAACTCATTAGTGGTCCCATAAGGGGGTAGATTTCCGCTCCTGCGAAATGCCTCTCTGTAACTTGATTCTTTATGTCTAAGAAAGACAATCTCTTTAATAGCTAAGCAAAAGTAATTTAAGGTCTTACTCTAGGACTAAAGATAGTTTTAATCAATCACAAATATCTACTAGATACCCAATATCCCATCTAATCACTGTTGAAGTTATCAAATAGAGGTCATGTTGTATTTAAAGATGAAGGGCCTTTGAGGAATTAAAGACGAAGATCAATCAAGCACCAATTTTGGCATTAACGAACTTACAACAACCCTTTGAAGTGGAGACATGTGCGAGTGAGTATGTTATGGGAGAGGTCTTGATACAAAGAGGAAGACCTATATGTTACCATTCTAAAATATTTCATGGGACAATTCTTAACTACCCTACCTACGACAGACAACTTTTTGCCCTGGTGTAAGCTGTGGAGAAGTGGAAACACTATTTGATGGGAAATTATATAATAATTGACATAGATCACCAACGATTACAATATATGTAGGCCTAGAGTAAGCTACAACAAACCATGTATTGCAAATGGATGGGGTTTCTACGATAATTTCATTTAGTGATCAAGTATAAGAAGAGAAACATAAACAAGTTTGATGACATGCTTTCAAGGCCACCACATCAAAGAGCACAACTTTGGGAACTTTGATGCACATGGAGCCACTCACCCATGATGCATGTAAAGAGGCATATTCAGATGATGAGGACTTTAAGGAGGTGTTTAAACAGTTGCATAGCTAGATTCATGTGCACAATGGTGACAACACAATTTATTACCATCTCCAGGATGAGTTACTCTACAAGTTGGATAAGTTATGTGTTCCTAAAGGTGAGCAACTATAGTTTATTAGAGAGGCTCACACCTCCAAGGTTGCAGGGAATTTTGGTGTAGGTAAGATAATGGTGAATTTGTAGAGGTATGTGTATTGGACCAAGATGTAAGAACTTGTAGCTAGGTTCATAAGGGGATGCATGCTTTGTTGTACCATCAAGCCTAGTAACGGGAAACATGGTTTATATCATCCCTTTTCTATACCCACTCGTCCTTGAGAAATAATTTCCATAGAATTTGCGGGAGGTTTACCAACAACCAAGAAGGGATATGGCTACATGTTCATGCTAGTTGACAACAAGATGCATCTTTTGTTGCCCTATAAAAAGACCATCAACAGGAAAGAAGCAAAAAAATTATTCTTTGAACGAGTCTAGGGGCATTTTGGGATATGAAGGAGCATTGTTTGAGATAGGGACATCATATTTCTTGGTGAATTTTAGAATACATTGCAAGAGAATATGGACACAAAGTTAAAAAGGTCTACAACATTCCCTCCACATAAAAATGGGCAAAAAAAAGTAGTCAACAAGAATTTGGTGCAACTTTTGGGGGGTTACAATAAGAAACATACAAAGACTTGGGACAAAAATCTAGTATATATACGACATTATTATAACATAGCAGTCCACACTTCTACTGGTAAGTCCCCATTTGAATTTTTTTTGGATATTTTCCACCTTCACCTTTGGATATTGCATGTGGACAACAAGGAGTGAGGGAGGATCTTATAGGGAATTCAATAAGGGTAGAAAACATTGTTGAGAGATTAGAGAGATCCATATACAAGTATGGGAGACACTCTGGAAGTTGCGGGAAAAATATAAGGCCAAACATGATAATCACGGGATATAGAAGTCCTTCAAGGTGAGAGACATAATATGGTTACAATTGAACAAGAAGCGATTACAAGGTCCTGGTAAGACAATCAAGGCTTTGCAATATGGCCCCTTTGAGGTACTAGAAAAGGTGGGATACAACACCTATTGGCTCAGTATATCCCCTTACATGCACATTTACTCAGTAGCAAATATAGATAACTTGAAACTTTATGAGCCTTCCATGTTAGATCAGGAAAAGGAATAAGTCCTACCTTTTGTAATGGATTTGACACTAGATGATTAGGCATAGCTGAAAAAGGATATAGTTTTGCAAAAGATGTTTATATCTACAAGGCAAGGGCAACATGACCTTTCTCAAATTGAGTTGAAAGGATAGCTTCCAGGTAAGGCTAAATGGTACACTTGAGAAAAGTTGGAGGAAAACTTTCCTTATCTCATTCAACAGAAGTTGTTAGGGCCTAAAGCCTCCCAAAATGGGGAGGTGTGATATGGATTGGATCATTATATTGTTTTTTATCCATCTCGATGCTTTCAAAGTGGAAAAAGTGGAGGAATTATCTCACAAGACCAATTTTACTAGTGGGACCGAGTTTGGAAAATTGGGGTTTGAAACCTTCTTAGAGTAGTTTGAGGCATGAAATGGTGATTTTGGAGGTAAAATTTGGTGCTTAAGTGCGACATATTTTAGTTTTATTCTACACATAGATACCCTTTCAAAAACTCAAGAATCGCCTTAATTGAAGTTCGTATGTAAAAGTTATGCTACTCAAAAGTTGACATTCTTGTTTTAACCACCATTATTCAAGAGGACCCCATGCTTTTTTTTTTCTTTGTAACTAAAAGAGTTTTGTATTACATAAGTGGTAGAAAAATTATAAACTTCTAAACTTTAGAGCTCAACAAAAACCTGCCATGGACATGGGTCTGAAGCTAAGAGAGAAAATAGCTTAGAAAAGTGTGAGGAGGCATATGCTCACAGAGGAGAAACCAAATAACCTCCTGACAGTTACATAGCAACAAAATAAGCAGCATCGTTATGAGAGCCGAGAACATGGATGATCCAGATTTAAACAGGAATGCAACAAATTACAGATATAACCATAAATACAAAGATGCAGTGGAAATAACTCTTCATTTCATTAATATGAAATACTAAAATGTGCTTACAAACAGAATGAAAATAAGACTAGCTTGGGCGATGGTAGCTTATCTCTGAGAAGAGATGTGGTGGCTACATGCCTCTGAATTGTGTTACAATGAGGCTCAAAGGGTTATTTATTATTGAGAAACAATGGAAAACCCTAAACATCCAAAAACCTAACCCTAGGAGATGAAGTGCCAAACTATGGGCCCCGTTTGGGTAAATTGCTACATCAACTTCACGAGGTCGTAACTTTGGAATATGATCTCCATTTGACGTGCACAATACCTCCTTAGAGTTATCTATCTGAGCACTACAACTTTTGAATGACCAACATTGATTTACAACCCATGTTGGCCCCAGTTTCCCCAGAAAAACGTTGTTTAGGGCCTCAAAACGACTCTGGAAGTTCAGGACCCGAAAAAACTACCAAAAATAGTAAATTGTGCTACTGATCAGGAGCTCAAAATTTGTCAAAATTTGAAAGTGTTAGAATTTTGATAAACTTAGCTTCAGAATGAATAGGTCGTCATTCTGAATCCAATGGTGCGAACAACACTCAAATCCGATCTCGTATGCAAAAGTTAGAGCCGTTCAAAGTTAAGGGTTGACTTGATGACATGGTAGGATTAGATGACATGGAAAGGGTCTTAGCCAATCGGGAGGCACCAAGTGTCACTCTTCCATTGGCCCTCGCATATCAGCAATCGCAGTCAAAAGCTGGATCACATTGCAAGAATCGGCCCCGGCCCCGACAGGTTATCGAGTTGCGATGTGATGTGATCGAATATCGCAATCGCATTAGCGACAAGAATCGGCCCCGGACCTGACAAGGATTGGGTTATGATATGATCACGCATCGCGTCAAGTCATGGTAATTAGGCCTCGGCTCAAGCATGGATGCGATGCGATTAATCGGATATCGCAATCGCAGAAAGCCCCACATTCCATTACCATCGGTTCACTACCAAATTGCAATGAGCAATGGAAGATTCCAGGCGCGATTTGACTCAGAGCTATAGTTAAATATTCTAGTGGGTCCGCCTTATCACCAAATTGCATGTTCATGCGTTAAGGTCTTGTGTAATGTGTATTACCCCTGGCATGCCGATTGCGATATCCGACAGACTACGGAACCGTCGAACCTAACCGTAAGTGTGACCACTCAGCCCTTAACTGCAAGATTAGCGGGATTGATGGCAGAACCATTGTTTGCGTCGGAACTACTAGTTTTGTCTGTTGTTAATGAATTTAATTGGTAGTAAGCCAGATTTGGGGGAAATTATGGTGAGACAGGCAGAAGTCATAACCAAGGAAATTTTCGACCAAATTGAATGCAAAAATAGGCTACATAGCCATTTTTGGGCATTCTGAACTCATTGGAACAAGTTTCAGAGTAAAAGGAGCACTTTAGATAAGATTTTTGTAAAGTGAAGCCTATGGGTGCCCTTGTCAACTAGAGTGTTAATTCAGTTTAAGGAGGAGTTCCAAGATGGAGATGACCTTATAGGAGTATTCCAGTCTCCATATGTGTTCCTGTAGCAGCCATTACAACAATGTTGTAGCTGTTTTTCTTCTTTGCTCTATATGTGTATGGAGAAAGAGACTTGTTTAAGTACTTCAAGTGTATTTTTGTACTTGTTTATGATCTTGGAAGTTAGAGCATGGGGTCTTGATTTGAGAACCCTTAGCTTGTTGATTGTTTCATGACTAATTGTAGGTTGTCAAATGTTTAGAGTGAGAATTATTTGCAGAAGAATGTTTCCTTGAAGGGGAAACAACTACTCTTTTTGTCAGCACATTTATGTACTCTTTATTTGAAGAATTGTGAGCGTAATGAGAAGGGGTCAAGCCTTTACAGCTGATCCAAGGAGATGTAGCCCAGGAGGGGTGAACTCTTTTATCAATGGATGGTGTATTATTGTTTGATGCATGCTTCCATTGAGTGTTTTAGTTTCATGTTTTAAGTTTTCTTCATGAAACTATTTTCAGAAAAAACACATAAAATTCATTCTTTTACTTGTTATTTTGGAGTACAACCTCAAGCACATTTTTATATTCTGTTGACGGGAATTAGCATAACATTACTAATCTACCCCAATTCAGATCAAGTGGTATCATAGCTTAGGTTTGCTTTGTGCAAGGAGGAATTGACTGTTTTTTTCAAGTAAATGTGTTTTGAAGCTCATTGAGGACAAGGTTTTGGAAAGGAGAGTAAGATTGTTTCAATCTCTACAACCAAGTTCTACCTCAAATTGTAGTAGAAGCTTCAAATAAAGCATGTCCCAAGGAGGAGAGCCTGCAAGAATGTCAGAGGATGTGAAGGATTTTAGAAAATCTTTCTTAGACATGGCAGAAATTGTGAAAGTCCTTTATGAAGAGAGGAATACCAATTTTCAAGGTGAAGGATCTAGACCTCCAAGAGGAGAATGTTCTCCAAGGGAAGAAGGTAACAAGAATGGTGATAAACCACCATCTTCTCCACAATATTCATGTTTTTCTACAACTTTTATGCAAGATGCTAGTGTAGAAAGTCCTTCAAAGAAGGTAGATGGACAAGTTTGTACCTTCTGTCCACATGATGTGGAAGATGAGGTTCTATCAACACCCAAATCCGAGGAGCTGAAAGAAGAGAGCCGAAGAGTCCAAGAGGACACATCTCGAATTAAAAGGGAATTCAAAAACATCTTCATATGCCAATCAAAGGATGCAGAAAATGGTAAGAATTTACATGCTTCTTCCTTATGTGAAAGTATTGATGTAAATTCATTTGCATCCTTTGAACACAATAGAGGCATTGGATCCAAACTCTTGACCAAGATGGGTTACAAGGGAGGAGGCCTTGGAGTAAATCAGTAGGGCATTAAAAATCCAATTGCAGCCAAAGAGAGACCTAAATACGAAGGCTTAGGCTATGTCGCCAAAGAAGAATGGTCTTCTAGCGATGATTCATGGTTCACGTGTTCCTATTGCCGTAAGGGAGTACACGAGGAGGCAAGGTGTTGGAGCTTGCGCCCAGAACTAGTTCCCGCGAGGTTCCTCAAATGTAAGGAGGATTCGAAGGGGAAAACATCTCCAAATAGAGATGCCAATGTCGAAGAAGAGGGGAAGCATAGTTCTTCCTGCCACGCAAGTTCCTCACGTAGGCAACGTAATCCAAAGGACAACAGACAGAGGTATAATCATTCTATTCATTTGAGTTCTGTTAATTCAAATGTTGTTAAAGCAAATTATTTTCATGATGGAAAACAAAACATGGATTTGAATAATGTGTTAAGGAAAATATTTCCATGCACCTTTTGCCTTTCATCTAACAATTGTGTAGATAAGTGCGAGAAAAGGAAAGTGATCATCAGGAAGATGTTTATGTCTACTGGAATTGAGACTGAAAGGAGAAAATATTATCCAAAGATAAAGGCAAGTGAGCCAAGAGGAGCTCAAAAAAACTTCTATACTCACTGCAATATCATTGGGCATTGGGTCGAGAAGCGTTGGAAATATTTTCCACATCTTCATCCTGGTAAGGGCAATCAGATCATGCAAGCACTAGAAGAGGAAGCGACAACAGAAAAAGTGGTGCATGATGCAACCATCCCTAAAGCAGATTCAGAAGAAGAGAAAGTTCAAATAGAGGGTTCATTCACCTGGTTGACTAAGAAATGGGCGAACTATTTGTCCATTTGAAGTCTGTAAGTTTCTGCTTTGCACTAGTTTCATATCCCCATAGTTGGGTATTTTGTAAAAGTGATGTTCATAAATAAATCACTTATATGAAACAATGTTTTTCTTTAAGCATTACAATGCTAGTTTGGCTTGTTGATAGTCAGTATGAATGGAGAAATTTGGGAGTCAAGTTCATTCCATTTTGTAAAATGCTTTCTTGAAAACATTTTGTAAAAAACATTTTTAGACTGTTGTATGAGTAGTTGCAGCACATTTGGTATGTTCCAAATGTGTGTAGCACTTGAGTTATGCGAGTATTCACTATGTGAAGCTTGTTTTGGGTTCATTTGACAAAGTATTTTAGGATCTTATCCTTGATAAGGATTTTGCAGATAATCTTCTTGGAATTCTTCTTGGGAAGGATGTTGTTGTGGATGGCCATAGTGACATGGACAGGTCGAGAAGAACATCAAACTTGATTTTTTTTGTCGCATAGTGAAACATGTAATTTGCAAGATTGTACTACAGGTTTGTAGGGGATGCAGGTGTCAACTCATCGCTTATGGCTCTGAAGAACAAAGGTGAAGGAGAAGGAAGGATGACATGTAGGATACTTGTGGTGCAGACAAAGTACAAAGTAGTTGCAGATTATTTAATGCTTTTGGAGACCAAAATATTTTTAGTGGGGAAGAGTGATCAGGAGCTCAAAATTTGTCAAAATTTCAAAGTGTCAGAATTTTGATAAACTTAGATTCAGACTGAAGAGCTCATCATTCTAAATCCAATGGTGTGAATGACACTCAAATCAGAGCTCGTGTACAAAAGTTAGAGCCGTCAAAGTTCAGGGTTGACTTGATGACATGGTAGGATTAGATGACATGGAAAGGGTCCTAGCCAATCGAGAGGCACCAAGTGTCACTCTGCCATTGGCCCTCACATATCGGAAATCGTAGTCAAAAGGCAAATCGCATTACAAGAATTGGGTCCGACCCTGACAGGGTATGGAGTTGCAATGCGATGCAATCGCATATCGCAATCGCATCGGTGATAAGAATCAGCCCCGGCTTCAGCAAGGATTGGGTTGCGATGCAATTGCAATCGTACATCGTGTAAAGTCATGGTAATCGGCCCTTGGTTCAAGCATGGACGCGATGCGATTAATCATATATCGCAATTGCTGAAAGCCCCGTATTCCATTACCATCAGTTCACCACCGAATTGCGATGAGCGATGGGAGATTTCGAATGCGATTTGACTCAGAGTTGTAGCTAAATATTCCAGTAGGTCCACCTTATCACCAGATCGCATGTTCATGCATTAAGGTCTTATGTAATGTGTATTACCCCTCGCACGCCGATTGCAATATTCAATAGACTATGGAATCATCACCATAGCTGCTGAACCTAACCGCAAGTGTGACCACTCGTCCCTTAACCACGAGATTGGAGGGATTAATGGCAGAAAAATTGTTTGTGGCAAAACTACTAGTTTTGTCTGCAGTTAATGAATTTAACTGGTAGTAAGCCAAATTTGGAGGAGGAAACTGTGGTGAGACTGGAAAAAGTCATAACTAAGGCAATTTTCAACCAAATTGGATGTAAAAAGAGGCTAGATAGCCATTTTTTAAAATTTTGAACTCATTGGAATAGGTTTCAGGGTAAAAGGAGCACTTTTGGATAGTATTTTTGTAAAGTGAATCCTATGGGTGCCCCAGTCAGCCAAAGTGTTGATTCAGTTTATGGAGGAGTTCCAAGATGGAGATGACCTTGTAGGGGTATTCCAGCCTCCATATGTGTTCCTGCAACAACCATTACAACAACTCTGTAGCTTTTTTTCTTCTTTTCTCTATATAAGTATGGAGAAAGAGACTTGTTTAAGAACTTCAAGTGGATTGTTGTACTCGTTTATGCTCTTGGAAGTTATAGTATGGGGTCTTGATTTGAGAGCCCTTAGCTTGTTGATTGTTTCATGACTAACTGTAGGTTGTTATATGTTTAAAGTGAGAATTCTTTGCAGAAGAATGTTTCCTTGAAGGGGAAACAAGCCACTGTTTTTGTCAGCACATTTATGTACTCTTTATCTGAAGAATTGTGAGCATAATGAGAAGGGGTCAGGCCTTTAGAGCTGATCCAAGGAGATGTAGCCTAGGAGGGGCGAAATCCCTTATCAATGGTTGGTGTATTATTGTTTGATGCATGCTTCCATTGAGTGTTTTGGTTTCATGTTTTAAGTTTTATTCATGAAACTATTTTAAGCAAAAACACAATAAAATTCATGTTTTACTTGCTATTTTAGAGTACAACCTCAAGCACATTTTTATATTCTGATGAGAGGAATTAGCATAGCATTACTAATATGCCCCAATTCAAATCAGCTACAAATAAGGAAACTGAAAGAAACAATAGTGGGGGTCCAAGTGGAATAGGTGGGTGGCTACCAATATTCACCTGGATCATTCCTATCCCCTTAGGAAGCAATGGTCCCCATTGCGTTGAGTTCCTCCATGAGATGAGGAAACTTCTGCTGAACTTGGTCCTTGGTGAGCCACTTTCCCTCGTGAAGGAGTTGTCCTACTTTGACAACTCGATATAGTGGGATCATTTATTGTCAGGTGTTCTTGATCTGCGTTTCCATGATCCGATCAGTTGTGGCTTATTCCATGGAATCTGGATTTAACTCTGTAGGTGTGAGTTGTTTTGCAATGTCTTATGTGTCTAGCAATGGTGGGAAGTATGGTTGAAGGTGGTCCACATTGAACACTAGGTGCAGGCCAAGGAATGGGGGAATGCTGAGCTCAAACACATTATCTCCCACAACCTTGGTAATGGTGTAAGGACCATATCGAAGTGGTCTGAGTTTCTGATAGGCTCTGGTAAGGCGCGCCTTTTGCAAATGCAACCAGACTTTGTCGTCCACCTGAAACTTGTGTGGCACCCGATGTTGATAATGTCGCTTCTTGTACTTGGCATTTGATTTCTCCAGAATGTCATGGACATGTTGTAAATATGTTGGATGTGTTCAATAAAGTTGTTTTACTTATCAGCTTCGAACTTGACATGAGCCAAATCTACCTGAGTAGGTGCAAATGGTATGGCCACATCAATGGGACATAGTGGTTGGAATCCCAAGCCCACCTGAAAAGGGATGTGGCCAATCGAGCTATGGAGAGCCCAATTATAGCTGTGTTGGAAATAACGGAGGCTCTCATCCCATGCGCATGGATGCTATGAGTTGTACATGCGAATAATGTGTACGATCATCATGTTGACGACCTCTGTCTAGCCATAATTTTGGGGATGGAATGCTGTGGACTTAGTGAGTTTGGTATTCAACATTGACCATAGATTAGACCAAAATGTACTGAGGAACTTGCTGTCCCAATCTAAGATGATAGACTGTGGGATCCCAACATGTACCCACACTCGTTCAAAGAAGAGTTTAGCAGTGGCTTCTATTGTGATATTCTTTTTGCATGCCGTCATAATGGACATCTTCAAGAATCTCTCGACGACCACAAAAACACAGTCATTTCCATGCTTAGTAGAAGGAATTCCTGACATGTAATCCATGGAGATGGATTCCCAAGGTCAACTAGGGGTAGGAAGTGGAGTATAGAGGCCTCGCTTCTTGATGGTTGGTTTGGCGATGACGCAGGCAGTGCAAGATCTGATGTACTTCCCATGTCGAAGATTTGGCCAATAGAAATACTTATGAAGTACTGCCACCATGCCCGACTGTAGTGCGTTTCCCAAATCATCTTGGCACGCTCGCTTGAAGGAACACAAAGGTGTCTCAGGTGGCATAATGGGGCATCATGGAATTGAAAATCTAGAACTTGTTGACCCTTCAAGAGCATCTGGTATGTGTGGCCGAATTTTGGGTCGCTTTTGTAGAGAAGTGGCCAATCAGAAGTCTCGTTCCCACAAGAGTTCGGCACGGTGGTTAACACCATAATCAGTGGTCGACTGAGGCAGTCTGCAACATTATTGGTGTTGCCCTTTTTATACTTGATATTCAAATGAAATTGTTGCAGGTATGTGGACCACTTTTGATGGCGATCATTCTGCAACTTCCCTTGTGTCTGTATGAACTGCAAGGGTCGGTGGTCTGTGTGGATGACCGTTTCATTCCACAAAATGTAATGCTTCCAATGTTGGTAGGCCTGCATAATGGAATGCATCTCTTTGTCATAAGTGGGATACTCCTAGACTATTTCTGAAAGTGTCTCACTGTGATATACCACTGGATGCCCTTGTTGAGTAAGGACCGCCCCAATAACATATTAAGAGGCATGTGTCTTGATCGCAAATGGATGTTGCAAGTCTGGTAATGTGAGCACTGGTGCAGAGCAGAGGCAATGTTTCAACTCTGTGAATTCCTTCTGTTGAGATTCAGACCAAAATAATTTTGCTTTCTCTCCTCCCTTGGTGACTTGAATCAAGGGCCAAGTGATATGAGAGAATCCCAACAAAAACATGTGGTAGAAATTGGAAAGACCCAAAAAGCTGAGGAACTTTGTCAGAGTGGTTGGGGCTGGCCAATCCCGAATGACTTGGATCTTCGCTGGATCCACATGCACCCCTTTTTCATCAATAATGTATCCCAGATACTGAACCTGGGTCATGCCAAAAGTGTATTTCTCCAAATTGGCACACAACTTGTGTTGCCGCAATGTTTGGAGAACCTGTCGGATGTGGTGGAGGTGCTCTTTCTAACTATGGCTGAAGATCAGGATGTCATCCAAGTATACCACTATAAATGAGTTGGAGAATGGTCGTAAGATGTCATCCATTAGCCTCATGAAGGTTGCAGGAGCATTCATCAACTAAAAATGCATAACCAACCATTCGAAAATGCCTTCCTTAGCTTTGAAGGGAGTCTTCCACACATCAGAGGGTTCGATTGGTACTTCATGATATCTAGACTTCAAGTCGATCTTGCTGAAATATTTTCCCCCCTTGAGTTTTTCCAGAAGGTGATCAATCTGTGGGATTGGGTACCTATTTCAGACAATGATCTTGTTCACCACCTGATGATCAATACAAAGTCTCCAAGTACCATAATTCTTCTGTACCAACACGATCGGACTCCCACAAGGCAAGCAACTCGGCTGGATGTGACCTTTCTGCAGCAACTCCTGAATCCATCTCTTGATTTCATCGTTCTCAAGAACGAAGTGCCGATAGATTGGTACATTGGTAAACAACGTGCCTGGCGTCAGATCGATGGAGTGCTTGACCTGATAGTGTAGAGGCACCCATGGCGGGAGGTGAAGATGTCCTCATACTCCTCCACGACCTTGTCCATTTGTTATTTTCGTGCGAAGGGGCCCTATCTCGAGGTCATGACCATTGTCTTCTTCTTTCCCTTAGGGCGTATCATGAGGAAAAAATTCCCGGTTTTAGAAATGAGCTTACTACATTATTTTGCAGTAACCAAAGAGATGGCGGTAGGCGGTGCTACCTCTGGTATCATGTACAACTTATTTCCCAAAGTAACAGTAACGATGTGAGGCCTTGACTCATACACATCATGTCACTTCCACAAGTATGGTTGGCCTAATAATACATCAAAAACATCAAGGGGATCAACGTCACATAATACCTTGTATGTGAAGGGCTTGATGTTGTATGGAAGGTGACACTGTTGGCTCACGCGAAGATCCCTTCCTTGGTGAAGAAACTAGATGGTGTATGGTTGTGGGTCTGTTTTGGTCAGTAAGCCCAACTGCTTCACGACCTCTGCCGAAATGAGGTTCTTTTGGCTCCCGCTATCGATAATGAACTGTAGCGGGGAACCCTTTACCCACATCTGGGAGTGGAAGAGGCGCTCCAACTCCTCTGGATCTTCGGGTTCCTCCTTCTGGATCTTCATGGTGGTAATGGTGACGTTGGGCTTTGCATCGATAATTTTCTTCCCTTTGTAATTCCCTTTATCAGGTTTTGACTTAGAGTCGGAACATGCATCTGATTCCAAAGCCTTCAGCTCGACCACCAATGACTGCTTGGCTCAACACTCACTTGTGTTGTGAGTGGAGCTCTTATGGAACTCGCATCACTTTCTTGTGTCCTTCTTCGTCTTCGCATTTTTGTTATTTGCTTGCATCTTTGGCGGGTTGTCCTAGGTCGCCCCGCCTTAGCTTTGTCCTTTGTTATGTGGTTTGGGGGCACCTTTCCCTTGCTTCAAATTCATATATCCGAAGTCTCGCTTCTTCTGTTTAAACTTCTTCTCGATCTTGACGGCATATCGGTACGCCGTGCCGAGTGAGGAGATGTCCAGGAACTCCATCTCGTCTTGGATGTACTTGTGTAGGCAGCTTCAATGCTTGAGTACCAAATGTTTCTCAGAATCCTTGATACCCAACTCCGTACGAAGGGCATGAAAAACATTGGTAAACTCCGACACATCTTGGTCCCTTCCTTGCCACAACATTGTCCACTTTATGTATTTATCCTCATAGCTCCCGACATGGTAGTAATGCTCCTTGATGACATCCCAGAATGATTTCCAAGTGGCTGCGGCTGAAAATAGTGAGGTCGTGCTTTCATATTTTTGCTCAGAGTGGGTTTCCCACCAGTCCTTGATGTGGGGGGTGGCTTTGAGAAGAGAAAAAGTAATCTTTTCTCGACTAGAAAAATCATGAATAGAAAATATCCTTCTAATAGATTTAACCATTTATCTACGACATCTGCATCTATTTGGCCCTCAAATATTGGAATGTCAAAGTTTACTTGTACCTTAAAAGGAGTGGAGCCTCCAGAGTGGCTGCTAGATGTGGATGCGTCGCCGGTGGGCAACCACTGAAGTATCTGGATAAAGTTATCCATCATCGTGTTCCTTTGTTTCTCGAGGGCCTCCTCGAGCAATATTTTGATAGGATCTCCTGCCCCTTTGTCTTTCTTTTCTTTCCATCAAGGTTTGTGAGGCTGATCTTGCAAAGGTTCAACTAGATCGAACCCTAACTCCTTATATCCCGCCATCGTTGGGGACATGCAAAGAAAAACAGAGAAAGAGCAGACCACTCTGATACTATTGATCCATATTTAAATAGGAACACAACAAATTATAGATATAACCATAAATACAAAGATGCAGTAGAAATAACAATTCATTTCATTAATATCAAATACTGAAATATGCTTACAAATAGAATGGAAATAAGACTAGCTTGGGCGATGGTAGCTTATCTCCGAGAAGAGATGTGGTGGCTACATGCCTCTTAATTGTGTTACAATGAGGCTCAAAGGCCTATTTATTATTGAGAAATAATGGAAAACCCTAAACATCCAAAAATCTAACCCTAGGAGATGAAGCACCAAACTATGGGCCCCGTTTGGGTAAATTGGTACATCAACTTCTGGGGGTTGTAACTTTGGCATACAATCTTCATTTGATGCACACAATACCTCATTAGAAATATATATCCAAGGAATATAACTTTTGATTGACCAACATTGATATTTGACCCTATTGGTCCCAGTTTTCCCAAAATACATCGTTTAGTGCCTCAAAATGGCTCTGAAAGTTTAGGACCCGAAAAAATTGCCAAAAATAGTAAATTTTGCTACAAATAAGGAAACTCTAAATCTGAAAGAAATAATGGTGGGGGTCTAAGTGGAATAGGTGGATGGCCACCAATATCCACCTAGATCAAGAGAGATATTAAAGTCATATAAGAGGCTACCTTGGGGAACAAGTGATTCCCAACTAGTACTCTGGAGGGTCTTCCTGGACCACAGTAATCCATGTCATTTGGAAAAGGGATCCCTGTAGAAGCTGGTTATATGGAGGATAAAAACTAGAATTGTCGTTGGAAACGAGTGCCACCTTGACTATTGAAGTAGCTGCCTTTATTGTTGGAGGGGCTTGAGTCGATTGAAGCAAGCTTCAAGTTATTGCAAGACTGTCATCGCTTAGGCGAAGGGATGTGAGGCTCGTCGTGGTGAGCTTCAGTGTGAATTGGAGAGAGTGAGGGGGAGTCATACACAATGTCAATAGAGGGAGACACAAATCCTTGGAGCTACATGCCCAGAAGGGTGGAAATGCGGCGATATGATGCTTTTACATGGCGTAGATGGAATTCCATGTCGACGACAATGCCTTCCATCAAAACATTGACATATTCCTCATCCTTATAATTTCGGCCAAGGAGATCACGCAAATACCATAAGTCGTTTCCCACAATCTTGAGCTCTTAATATTTCACATCGACCACCATTCTACAATAGCAATGAGGAGTTTTGCAATCAAAATTCTCATCCCCTTGCCCATGCCAGGGAGGGAGGGGAGGTATACCTCTTCCTCAGCCACTTTGTTGTATCGACCTCATTCCCTACCATGTTTGCAGTGAAAGCAGTTGCAATTTCATAGATCTGAACATTGTCTCCACCTTTGAGAAACTGAGGAAATGGGTGGCCATTACTATAGGAACCAATCACTTTAACGTTGTATTTGTCTTGCCAACCAACAGGGTGGATGAATCTATTATTACTTCACTTTAAATGTAGGAGGAGGGTGGGATTGCCACCACCTCGTTGCTCTAGACACGATACACCGTGGAAGGCATGCCAATGACACTGCTAAAATTCCACACCAGTTGAGTTGTGAGTTATATTCATGAAGGCAATTAATGCCTTGGGTTTCATATATGACACATGGATTTGGGGGAGAGGATGTCATGTTATCCCCATTATTCATGGGAAATGGGCTAGCCACGTGATCATGATGAAGCAGACTCTAGAAGAGTCAATATTGTAACTCTTGTTGAAAGAGTCAAATTTAACGAATAACAGGTTATCAAACTGTGTTATAACTGGGCCACTAGGAGGAAAAGGGGTTCCACTCTATGGGAGTGTGTTTTGTTCCATAGATGAGAAAAGTAGCTGAGAGTGGATATGGATATAGAAAAAAGAGAGGATTCATACACTGTAGTAGCCAACGGGCCACAAGCCTCACTTTTGTATACTTGCCTCCTGTTTCCATTTAGATAAGGAGAGTACAGAAACATCACCTTCTAGTTCGGTTTTATCTCGAGAGGCTTTCCCACTGTATATATCGTGTTCTTATGATTATGAGTGATTTTATTTTTGTCTATTCTCTATTTTCCGCAATTTAGATATTGCATGCATGACACTGTAACTTAATAACTACAAAAGTCTTAAGGAAGAATAATTCACATAATATAGATTTCTGATTTTTAAGTATAATTTTATTACATATGTCATGACAAACTGTTCAATGGAATATCGATAGAATTTTATGGATCACAATGGCACGAAACTTTGGTTTCTTGAGGAGGATGGAAGCATCAATTCAGGTGGATTTTAGAGACTTGTTGTCAAGTTTTGGTTGATGACTCGGTGGATTGAGTTATTAGCTAGACAATGGTCGATGATGATAATGAACTTGAAGTGAGGGAGGATGTGAGACCCTAAAAGGTATGGTAGGGGCATGTGATATCCAAAGTAGCAATTGAGCTGCACTGTTGCATGGACACATCATAAGATGAAGTTATATAGCTGGGCGAGTTGATTGCCTGAGTGAGAAGTAAGATTGATGTGGATAACATGCCATATCAACATGTCATTGAAAAATGACTGGTCGCACGACATGGGCACACCCGTTGTCAGGGCCCCGAGTTGGCACCAAGGCCAACAATCCCCCATGACGGGTCGTGCTCAATTGGAGAGTCAAAAAATTGAAGTTGGGACAATTTGGGGGCAGCATGCACCCAAGTCATATGAAGGCGACAGGTGTGGGGGCACTCTATAATGGAGGGTGCCCACACAACTCGGGTAGAGTGCGTGTGCACGTTAAAACGGTCTGTGCCCACAGACGTAACAAGGATGCAACCTCTAAGGGATACAACCTCAACAACTATAGCTTCCACCCACTCAGCATCCAAGGCCCACGTAATTACCTACCGACCCAATTCCTAACCCAAACAATAAAGTAGTTCAATGTGACTTTAACATTTAGTTACAACCATTTCTCGCATATCTGATCACTTCAATAGATCTACATGATATTTAACTAAGATTGGAAAAAGTACTCAATAAAAATAAAAACTTTGCAATAATCATTGAATAAGAACCAAAGGAGGTGACTCTTGATTAGATAAACAATGATGTTATAGTAAAAAAACCCCTCCAAATTTAGAGCTCTACTAGACATCCAATTTACCTCCCTGTCTAGAGAGGTTATGCTTCAAAAAACTAATACCCTCCTCTAAATTTGATTTGATTACATAGTTAAAGAATGTTTACATCATAGTTCCCTTACTATAGGCCATCAAGGACACCCCAATTTATTCCAATAATATTAGGGAAATTTTCCTAAAAAACTTAAATGGAGGAGGATGGAACCGAAGACTATTCAATTCATTAGGAAATTGATAGATGTAATATCAGAATATACTTTCATAGAATCGTATGTGGATCTTGGAAACCCATTTTTTTCAGTCCATATTAATGGTACTCTTGTTCCAAATGTCTTAATCAAATTAGGGGTGCAACCAATATGATAACCAAACAAACCAAGGAAGAATTATAGTTGATCAACCTTCACCATACACCTATAGTTTTAGAACCAACATACCAATCCAAGATTAAACCTAAAGGTGTAATGGATGATATAATTGTTTCCATAAACTCCTAGGAATACCCTATAGAATTTATGGCCTTGCAACCCAAAATATTTAGGAGGGCATCCCATGATTCTAGGAAGGCCATGGTTAGCCACCGCCTATGCATTTATTGGTTTCCGGTCTAAAAACATGCTTATTTCACATAGTGGTTCTGTGAAAAATGTAACTTTCTATCCTCCCAATAAATCCTCTCATGATGACATGTTATGGCTTGATAATACTGACAATGATGAAGAACATTTTCAACCCATTTTTACCATTGATAAAATTATGCAATTTAAAGAACATACTAAAGAAAACTAGATTCATGATTTTTTTTGTTAATTCAGATTCTTTGTAAAATCCTGACCCACTTGACCATATTTTAGTCTATATTTTGAATAAAGTCAACATTGCATTTTTCTTCATCAATCATAGAAACATCAAAATCATGCACTATACCTTTTGATATTAGTCTAGGAAAATTCTTACATATAAATTCTCAGCTTAACAAACTTTGGTAGGGACAAGTAGTTAAAATGTTGCAAAAACACACATGCATTTGATTGGAACTATCAGACATGAAGGGAATCCACACAAGCACATGCACACATCATATCTACATTCAAATGGGTGCCCATCCCATTAGACAATCTTAGAGGCATATGAAATTAGCTTTGAACGAAATTGTTAAAGAAAAGTTGCAAAAAATACTTGATGCCAATTTTGTTTACCCAATTTCAAATAGCTAGTGGCTTTCACCCCTAGTAATAGTGCATAATAAAAATGGTAAGTGGCGGATTTTTGTCAATTATAGAGAATTTAACAATGTCACTTTAAATGATCACTTACCTCCTCCATTTATTATCAAGCTTTGGCCACACTAGCTGGTAAAAAGTATTTATCTTTTCTTGATGGTTTTAATGGCTACAACTAGATATAGATTGCATCTAAGGATCATGATAACACTACTTTTATGTGAACACGGGGAATTTTTTCTTTTAGAGTGTTTCCCTTTAGACTATGTAATAGTCCCACCACTTTCCAAAGAGCGATATGAGCCATATATTCTGATATGATCCATAATTGTGTAGAAATCTAGATAAATGATTTGTCTATGGTTGGTGATTTTTTCCAATACACATTAGAAAATTTAGAGAAGATTTTGATAGGATTTCAAGATACTAAACTTGAATTAAGTAATGTTAAATGTCATATGTTGCAAACGAGAGGGATTGTTCTTCACCATCTCATATCTTATGCATAATTGAGATTGATTCAACAAAGGTTGAAGTTATATTAGAGCTTCTAGTTCCAAGACCTCCAAAAGACGTAAGAAGTTTTTTAGCTATTATAGATGATCCATATCGCAGCTCACATGAATAATAGTTTCCTTTGTTTAAATTTCTTGTTAAGGATACTAATTTTTCTTGGGATGATCATTGTCAAAATGCTTTTGAAGCACTATAGGAGAAAATTACCAAGGCACATATGTTGAAGGGACTAGACTTCCATTCTACATTTTAGATACAACGCTCAGAGTAGTATTAAGACAACAAGGAAATCAGTCATCTTATGTTATTTATTTTATTAGCAAAACGTTAACACTTACTATATTAAATTATACGATAGCAACAAAAGAATTCTTAGTCATTGTGTATGCAATTAACAAATTCACACATTACATCATTGGGTACAAGGTTTTTATCCATACTGATCGTTCTACCATAAGATATCTAATGAAAAAACCTATAACCAATGATAGGATAACTAGGTGGATTTTGTTATTACAAAAGTTTAAAACTATTCTAGATAGAACTGAAAGAACAAATTTCAATAATGAGTCCAAAATTCGAATAGTCCTTCCTGTCTAAGAGTGTTTGGTTTAAAGATAAAGAAGCTCTTGCAGATGATGATTTTCTTGACGAACATTTTTGTTGTTTCTACTAACTCCCTTTGGTTTGTAGATGTGGCTAACTATTTGGCTATAGGGAAATTTCCATATCATATTTCACCTAAGCAAAAGAAAGATCGTCATACTCAATACCTTCCATTCATGGATTGGAGGGGACCTCTTCCACACAGGACCTAATATAATCATTAGAAGATGTGTATGTGAAGATGAGATGTTTAACATATTAAAATCTTTCCATGGTGAACCATGTGGAGGGCACTTTTCTAACAAGAGAACAACTTATAAAGTCCTTCATTTGTGGTATTAGTGGCCCACTCCCTTAAGAGATGCCAAAAAGTACATTCTAGTTGTGATAATTTTAGTGTATGTGATGCCTAGTATAATTCAACAAGGTTCCTTTACACCCACAAGTACTCACTGAGCCTTTTGAAAAATGGTCTCTAGATTTTGTGGGGCTTATTATTCCAACATCAAAAAAGAAAAGGTGTATTTTGGTTTCTACTAATTATGTAACTAAATTTGTAGAATCAAGATTCCATTTAGCAGACCACCCTTGTCTAGCAATAGAGAAGCAAATGGCACAACAAAATTATTAGAAAGAAACAATTTAAACTAGGTGATTGGGATCTCCTTTTTCACCATAAATTCAAAATTTTTAAAGGAAAGTTCACCATGCATTGTTTAGGTTCATATGAAATTGAAAATTTCTTTGATAATGACTCTATAAGAATTAGACCTTTGATGGGGAAGTAACTTCTTTCTTGGTTAGTGGGCACAGGTTAAGATTATATTAGTAGTCTGTCACCTCGAAGGAATTCATTCAACACATTTTGTAACAATTTGAGATTGTGGTAATGAGCAGGGAGGATTCTCAACCTGCTACAACCTCACCTTGATTAATTTCTTATTTCCTTATACAAAATATAATAACAATAATAATAAGGAAAAAAGAAAAAGAAAAAGAAAATATTAAAAAAGTAAAAAGTAAAGATAAAAATAATGTTCATTTGTGAAAACCAATCCTCTTGCATAGTTGGACATAAAATTTGCTTGAAAACTAGTTAACTAGTGGGAAATAATTCCTTGAGTTTCTTTCGAATAAAAGGGAGAATGCTAGATATAAGATAAACAAGTTGGTTTGTTTTAAAGAGGGAGTTTTTCTGTGATTGATTATTCTTGACAACAATATCAACAAAACACAAATCAAGTTCGTGAAAAGCTTTCTCATTACATAGTCTGAAATAATGATTCTTTTTATTCTTGCCACAAAATCTAGCATCCATCTCCATTGCAATTAATTTTTGTACAAGTCTTCTCATCACTTAATTAATCAACATCTCCATGGAATTAAATAATAAATTTCATTATTTTCATCAATCATTTCAAGCAATCAATTTTTATGTTTTGTTTAATTGTGCTAATAAGTCAAGACTCAAGACTAGAGTTTTAGAGCTTCATTTTTTATCTTCAGCATTGAGACTTCAATTTCAAAATTTAATGTTCCAAATTCTATCTACCCTTGATGGTGTTCCATTATTCCATAGATGTTGATATCACAAATTATTCGCCTTAATTTCTTCAAGAATAACTTCAACATTCACATTTCTACCAGTTTTCTGAGCTATATGTGGTTTATAACCCATTATGCAATCTGACAACCATTGTCTTCAGTAATTACCAGATCTCTATATTAGTTACAAGGTGACCTGTAACCACTCTATTTGAATCTATCTTGAAAATTTAGGATTGTCAATTCCATACTAAGGGCCTTGAGTTGCCCATGATTAGCTCCAACTCCTCCTTTCTAGCACTCCACAACTCTTCATTAACAACATCATTATTTTTGTTTTAATGATTAGTCTCAACATCAACAATAAGTCATTCTCAACATCAACACTCAGATGGTTCAACTCAATACCCAAAAAATTTAGGTTCAGTTCCCTTCACAACCTTATTCATTACTTCATTAGGCAACACTTCATCAAGGTTCCAATAAGGTAAAATTGGTGTAAATAAATCAATTTGGAGTTCTTCTAGTTCACTAAAGACATGAAAAAGTTATTTAACAGTACATTTGTTTGGCTCATTTTAACATGTAAATAACCTTACTTATGCACCTTATTCCTACACTCTTACACTCATACTATGTGTTTTCCATATGCTCCACTCATTTTCATAATTACCACTCACTTATTCCTCTGCCACCCCAAATAATTACTAATTAGATGGATTGCTAATTCGTCATAATTCCTTATGATTGTGTACATGTATAAACTTACTACATGTTATCACCGAAATTCTTATCATTTTGAATCACCTCTTGGATTCAAAATGAGCACGTGACTATACAATGCTCAAATCACCACTCCCAAAATCCTTACCATGCTCTTCGAAGTCGAAACAAAGTGTTGTTTGCATATTCTCTCACATAGATAAATCGTAGTGTTATGGGGAAGCTCGGTGTGGTCTAACAAGATCCATTTAAATTGAAGGTTATGGAAGCCTATCTCAAGAATAACATAAGTAAATCAATACTCAAAGTTGTATGGTGGTTCCCATTTCTCAAAATTTTCATGGAAAACATGATTTTGTCACAAAGGAATTTGTAGAGGGTTTCGATGACCGAGTGGCTCACGTAGGTGACTTTCTAATGGCTATGTCAGAAGAATCAATGGCTCAAGCTACTCAGCTACCTCAAATAGGAGAGTGACGGTTTAAGAACAAGCAGGTTTAATAGGGGCTATGGACAAAATTTTTGTGTTCAATAAAGCATAATTTGAATTAGAGCTGAGGAATACCCAAGTCTTGGATTATAGAGAAATGGAGGAATTTTCTATCTTTGTTGCAAATGTTTTTTACTTGTGAAGGAAGGTATGCACTTACCTTCCTCTACCATATTTGTCTTTTATTGCACCTTGGAGACAACAATCACTTGAATTTTCCATTGTTTTTATACAAAATCCCAGGTCAAACAGAAAAACATATACAATAGAACCCCAAAAACATCAGTCGAATATTGTACCATCATGGTTTAATAAAGATCTTAATTGTGGAAGAGTTACATAAGAGAGGTGACAGTTGGGACTCATTCCTTGCATGTAATAAATTATTGACACAGTCATTACACATGAGGAAATTCCATAGTAAGTTAATGTTGTTTCTAAGCACAATAATAAAACTGAAATTAAGGAACTTGGTCTTCATGAAGTTGAGGTTATCACCATTTCTGTAGAAAGTTCTAAAAAAATTCTATGCAGGGGAAATAGGGTCAACATGCTCCAATTACACCAGCCATGTCTAGAAGGTTCATCGAAAGAATGACTAAGAAGAAACCCCAAAAATAGAGTGTTGAGCTTCCAAGTACTCCAGTCCCTCTAAATATGATGTTTCTTTCCACACTAAGCTAATCCCAACTGGGCATAGTCATGTCTGACATAAAAAGTCTTCAACTTCTTAATTCAAAAAGTTTAGAGCTTGATTTTTTTGATCCCAAGGATCTCGTATATCAATTTTTTGACTTTGGTATGCCTTCAATGCCCATGCCAAGTGATTTTGAAGACACTACAAATTACTGAGCTTGTAAAAAATACTATGACAAAAGAAGACTGAGAAATTGAAAGCAAAGATTGAAGAGTTCAAAATTTTGGATATATATGTAAAATGTGAGAATACTATGTTAAAAACATAAAGCTCCTAGTTTCGAGAAGATATTGAAAATATGGAATCCAAGAATAAAAAGTTGTTTAAGCTCACCATGAAGCGACACAAAAAGAACTAGTATTTTACATCACATAATAGAACTCTGGACCAGAAGCTCATAGTAGAGTGAAAGAGAAAAGTAGCCAATGTGAACATATCAATTAGTAGTCATTGACAGATTAGTCAATTTTTTGCTCAAATTTTGGATACATTTAACACTAGGACATTAGCTAGATCCCATATTTGCATGAGGACACACATAATCTTAGGCATGGGGAGATGTTAAACCTATGTTTTTATGCCATTTTCATTGCCAACTGTTTAGTTTTTACTCATATTAATCCTCCATTTTTACCATATTATCACTCCTTTTACCCTATTTTTTATGTACATGTCATTCAAGAGATACAAGGTAGATAAATTGTTATTTAATAACTTTTTCATCTTTTTTTGGTGAATTAGGGGGGTTAAGATGTTGATTAATTACTAATTAGAGTTTACTAGTTTAGGTCTTATAGCTCTCGTAATAATCATGTAACCCACTTGTTTTTCAACATGGTTATGGGTCTCTAGAAGGGAAACAAATGTGTGTTCTCCTCTTGGACACCTCCAAATGCTTCCATGTCCATCGAACCAATTCCAACATGGACATGATGAGCGCCAACCTATGGTCAAACTTGTGGTCCACTATGCTAAGAACAATGTGTAGTCAATGAAATTAGTTGAAGGCAACGATAATGGATTCTCTTATTTCATCTTAAGTGATTTGAGTCTATATTGGCCAAGCTAATTACTAGATTATCCTTCCTTTCTCATCATGATATGTATTTGATGAAAACAACATATAGAATAAGGGATTTGATTCAGGTTCACCTGTACCTGTACCTATATGTGTGGTTTTTACGCTCATTTGTTTTCTTTCTAGTGCTTATATCCATAATGCGTTATTCCTTTGTAGAGAAGAATGCATTATTTTTGAAGATTAGTGAAAAATTGTGTTTCTCATTGTATTGCAAAACCACTCAACAATGAAAATATTTCCATTCTGTGTTACTAAGGAAACTTTGTATTATTAAATCCAATGATGAATAGTTTCTTTGTGAAGTATTGAATGATACATTAGATTGATATTATTTTTGATATTTTCTCACATGCTTTTCATTTGGAATATGATATCGTAAACCTATAGAAGAATAGGATTTATTGAAGAAGGAAAATTGAGATTTGCTTGGTAGACCAACTTACACCTAAGTGAAAGATTGTATTACATGCTAGATAAAGTGTTTCTTTAATTGACCAACCAATTAGTGATATATCTGTAGTGTTTTAATTCCTTTGAGTTCTCTTATGTTGAAATAGTTTGTCATAATTTCAATCTTTTTCCTTATAAATTAGACAATCTATTTCATGTCCCAAACCATTCACATATGGTGTTAGTATCTCACAAGTTTACACACATGGATTAACAATTTAATGTCTATGATTTAAGCTAATTAAATTGACCAACGTTTTTGGTGTTGTTTCCAAGGATATGCTAAAAGGGACTAGCACATTCATAGCTCATTTTTCCTACATATTTTAAATTTCAGAGTTTGTTGTGTGTGATTTTTTTTTTAATATACTAGCATTCTAGACCTAGTGAGATATTGAATGGTAAAACACAAAGACACACTCACTCCAGAATTTCATGAAGTATAATAGCTCCACACATTCACTTTAATAAGTTTGCTTTCTCCTTGATTCTAAGGATATGCTAGTGTTGTATGAATAGGGATAGAGATAAAAGATGTATATTTACAAGAAAAAGTAGAGTAGTTACCTCAAATAAAAATACCCCTTAAAATACCAACTTGCTGGTAGGAAATTTATAAGAAGATGACCAACAGGTAGGACTCTAGTGAAAAATTTAAGGCATGTTGTAGGCAACTCAAGAAACCAAAGATCTACAACAAGTGGAAACACATAACTAATAGTATTTTTAGTCGATCCTACAATGGAAGAAATATTGACAGGTGAACCAAATCAACAATCAAAACCAGAACTGATTACAATCTTGTTAGAAACCCAACATTTCCACACATAAAGACTAAATATAGCCTTTTCAAAGGAAAAAATATGGCATAAGGTGAAGGTGAAGTGTATGTAAATGGAGAAGGTGAGGCATGTACAAATGAAGAAGAGAAGAAACTTTTGGTTTCCCAAATGTGGACTCTACCATAATAACACACATGAAGAATATTCCTCCATCAATCTTGCATAATTTTCACGGTGTGATTAGTGAAGATCATGATGTGTTTTTTTGTGATTTTGACGTATTATGTCGTAGCTATGACTACTCAAATGACGCAGAAAACTCAAACTGTTTCTTGCCACCCTCAAAGATTCAACCTTGCGTTGATTTATGGGTCCGGGAGGAAATACAATTCAGACATGGGATGGGAAGCATATGCCTTTTCTTAAAAAATATCGAGAGTATTATAAGGCCATGGATTTGAGAGAAGAGATTTTTAATATGATAAAAAAAGAAGAAGAGAGTTTGGAAGACTATCTTGAAAGGTTTGTGTACAACCTCCAAAGGTCAAAGAAAAACAAAGTTGATCATGATACTGTGATGACTATCTTTTTGAGAGGCATTTTTGATGAATTTATTATTTTGATGGGATGTGGAGATGTATCACAACTAACCTTTACAGAGATCAACGACCTTTGCAGGAGGTATTATTGAAGTTAAGCCAAATTTGGTGAGGGAATTAGAGATACTTTTTCTAAAGCTTCCAAATATTCAACGAGTGGTGTGACTAAGGCTGAATTAGGACATTTGCTAGAAAAATTTAAGACTAATAAGCTAAAGAGTAAACTCAACTAAATATAATAAGATGAAAATTGAAAACCATCCAATTCTACAAGAGTACATAGATGTATTTCCTAAGGAAATAGCGAGACTAGCTCCCAAAAGAGACATCAAATTTTCAATATAACTTACACCATGAGCAGTACCTATGTCTAGGGAACCTTTTAGAATGAGCACACCTGAGTTGGTGGAATTGAAGATTCAATTAAAGGAAATGTTGAACAAGGGGTACATCAAGCCCACTATGTCTCCATGGACAGCACCAACTTTATTTGTTAAAAAACAAGATGGCACCCTCAGATTATGCATTGATTGTAGATAAATAAACAAGATGACTATCAAGAACAAGTATCAATTTACTAGAAGTATTGACCTCTTTGATTAACTAAGAGGAGCCATGATATTTTTAGAAATAGACTTTAGGTATGAATATCACCAATTTAGGATCAAGGATGAGGATATCTATAAAATTGCATTTAGGACTAGGTATGGGCACTATGAGTTTGTGGTGTTTCCATTTGGACTTACAAATGCACTAGCTACCTTTATGCTCTCGATGAATAGTATCATCAGTGAGTCTTTAGATAAGCTTGTATTGGTGTTTATTAATGACATCTTAGTGTAATAAGGACCAAGACGGAGCTTGAAGAGCACCTCAAGATGGTATTGCAGGTGCTATGGGAGCACCTCCTTTATACAAACTTTAGTAAATTTGATTTCTTTCAATCATGAGTGTACTATTTGGGTCATTTCATTTGAAAAGGAGGAGTGGCAAAAAATATTGAGAAGACCAAGGCAATCATGCCTATCCCTCAAAATGCATCAAAAGTGAGATCCTTTATGAGGTTGGTAGGATACCATAGGATGTTTTTCCAAGGGTTTCAAGGATTTTGTAGGTTTTAACCCCATACAGAAATTACCTGCACACAAATTCTAAAACACAGAAAATAAATAATGCGAGAGCAGAACACATAAAACACATATACATAGAGATTTTCCCCTGGATCCCTAAACCGGGACTACCAACTTGATTTTTCATTAAGTTCCTTTCAATGTTACAATACATATTTATACATGCCGAAGCATCCAATACCATGGACCGAAAAAACCATCGCGTCCAATACCATGGACCGAAAACCATCGCGTCCAAAAAAACATGTGCGAAAATCATGCACAAAACCATAGGTGGTTCCGCCCAACCTAACATAGGGTCCAAAACCAAAATTTTCTGGGGCGCTGCCCCGGACCCCATAAAGTGCGGTTACAGGTGCCCCTCAAACCCCTTGTGACCTCCCCCCATCTAACCCCCGGTTAACTACGTGGGCTAGTCGTGGAAAGAATATAACACGACCCAACATTCTCCCACTTGTTGTTTTCTTTCCACAGGGGGCCACAAGAGAGCTTAGTCATTTATCCAACCTTGCAATGCCCATTGTTTCTCTACACCAAGAGAACTTCTCAGAGCTCACAGATTTTGTCAATGCATCTGCAGTATTCTTCAAAGTGTCCACCTTTACCAGCAACACCTTTTTTTCTTCTATCATATCCCTCACAAAGTGATACTGAACATCAATGTGCTTTGTCTTTGAATATGCAAGGTTCTTTGCCAAGAAAATTGCACTTTGGATGTCACAGTCTATCCTTATAGCTTCTAGTACTAACCCCATACTTGAACACAATCTCTGCAACCAAACTGCTTCCTTGCTTGCATGAGTGGGTATTCTGCCTCTGTAGTTGATAGTGCCACTACAGATTGTTTCTTACTCCTTAGTGTAATAAGGACCAAGACGGAGCTTGAAGAGCACCTCAAGATGGTATTACAGGTGCTATGGGAGCACCTCCTTTATACAAACTTTAGTAAATTTGATTTCTTTCAATCATGAGTGTACTATTTGGGTCATTTCATTTGAAAAGGAGGAGTGGCAAAAAATATTGAGAAGACCAAGGCAAATTTTCAATATAACTTACACCATCGTGAAGCTATTGAAATCATAAAACATCCTAGTAACCTTAATAGGGATGGAGGCTGGGACATTAGTAAAAACTGGAACTCTCTGCTTAAAAAAAGTCATTCCCCCCACCCTCTGCATTCCCCTTCCCCCTCCCATATTTCCTTGTCTTAAACTTGCCCCTCTCTCATCCTTAATATTCATGCTTCCGTTAGAATTGATGTCCTGTAGCCACCAAGGTTTATCTTTAATCATAATCATATTTGAAATCTAATTAAATAATAAATCAATTTATATCGAGGTCAGTTAAGCTATATAGTCCAAATTAATTAAACAATGCAAAACCTAATGTATTAACTTTATTAATTAACATTATGGTCAAAATTGAAAAACAATATAAAACCAAATTAATTAAACATCATATAACTAAATTAATTACTCTATACAAATATAAAATAAGAACTATATATCCAAGTTAATTGAACATTAGAATCCAAACTAATAAAACAAATATATATAAACCTAGTGCATTAATCAGAGTTAATCAAACAATAAGCATCTAAAATAAAACAAAATAAGACTATTCTAATTAAAGCAACATAGATTTATGCAAATCATTCAATATAAAACTTTATTAATAGTTATAATAATAACAATAGAAAACTAAATCAATTAAAACATCATATAACTAAGTTAATTAATACAAATCTAAAATAATTACACATACATAGATAAATATATATCTAGGTTAATTGAACAATAGAACCTAAGCTAATAAAACAAACATATAAAACCTAGTGCATATAATCGAACAATGAGCAACTAAAATAAAAAACAAAATAAAAACTATACTAAGTAAATATACAATATAATACTTAATTAATATAATACTTAAATATACAATATAATACTTAATTACACAATACATAGATAAATAGATATCTAGGTTAATTGAACAATAGAACCTAAGCTAATACAACTAATTTATAAAACCTAATACATATAATCGAACAAAAAGCATCTAAAATAAAAAACAAAATAAAAACCATACAAATTAAATATACAATATAATACCTAATTAATTATACAATATTCAAATCCTTCATGTAAATTTTTTTTTTTTAAAGAATAGTCAATTAAAATTAATAAAAAACCTAACAATGTACAACGACAAAGCCAGGGCATATCCAATTAGTAGCTTAAAACAAAATGAAAAATTTAATAATTTAAAATGAGCCATGGTCGGCTAAACTCCCAAGCTGTCATCCTTCACCATATTTATCGCAAATTCTTTTTCCTCTTCTCTGTATATCATGTCCTGATGATGAGTCTTGCTCTAGACTCGAAACGTCGACAGAAAAAGATGAACACTGTGGATGATCCGAATTCAATCTCTCAAAAACCACTCCACAGAAACCTGCAATCCAAAATTGTTTCTTACTCATCCAACTGACTGCATATCCAAATAGGTTAAACACATACCCACTTGTAAATCTTCTCTGATCTAGATCTCCAGCCCAGTCTGCATCAACAAAGGCACAAATATCCAACACTCTTTCCAATCCTGGTCTTCCTTGGTAGCACATACCATAATTACTAGTGCCATGCAAATACCTGAAAACCCGCTTCACTGCTGTCCAATGCTCCTTTCCTGGTTTTGACATAAACCTCCTCAATACTCTCATTGCATGTGCAATGTCTGGTCTAGTACAGACTATTGCATACATCAGGCTATCGACTGCACTTGCATATGGAACACGGACATGTCCTCTTCCTTTTCCTGTGTCTTGAGACATTGTTCAGCAGATAACCTCACACCTACAAGGATAGGAACCTTCACCGGTTTACTATCGTGCATATTAAACCTCTACAGTATTGTCTCGACATACTTCCTCTGGTTTAACCAGAGCTTCCTCTTTGCCCGATCTCTTTTAATTTCCATGCCCAAAATATAGTTTGCAGCACCAAGATCTTTCATGTTGAATTCGGAGGACAATTGAGTCTTCAAATCCTGGATAATTTCTTTGTCATTTCCAACCAGCAACATATCATCCACATACAAGACCAGATAAATAACACAGTCAACAATTAATTTAAAATACACACAATGATCTGCTTTGCTTCTGGTGAAGCCAAGTCCCCGTATAAATGTATCAAATTTCTGATACCACATTCTTGGTGACTGTTTTAACCCGTACAGAGACTTCTTTAACTTGCATACCAGTTCTTTCTTACCCTTCGCTGCAAAGCCTTCAGGTTGCTTCATGTAGATCTTCTCTTCCAAATCCCTATGTAGAAATGTTGTCTTCACATCCATCTATTCTACCTCAAAATCAAAAGCAGCAGCAACAGATAAAAGTAATCTAATAGAAGTTACCTTGGCAACAGGAGAAAAAATATCACCAAAATCAATTCCTGGCACCTGGGAATAACCTTTTGCTACCAACCGAGCTTTGTATTTCTCCACTTTTCCTTTTGCATTTATCTTCTTTTTGAACACCCATTTGCTACCAATGGGTTTCCTCCTAGCCGGCAACTCCACCAGATCCCAAGCCTCATTTTTGTGCAAAGATGCCATTTCATCAACCATGGCCTCTTTCTAGAGTTTTCCATCCTCTGAATCCACTGCTTCCTTCACAGTTCTGGGATCATCATCAGTAACAGACAAAGCAAAATTTGAATAGAAAGTAGACGGACTATACCTTTTTGGCTGCCTTCTTTCTCGAACTAATCTTCTCACAGCCAGATTTTGTGGCTCTTCATCTTCTGATTCCTCCTCTGTTGTAGAGTCTGATTCTTCCTCCTTTAGCTCAAACTCTATCTACTCAGTTTCCTTTGGTTGGACTTCATGTTTCATAACATCTTTCACCTCTCTGAACACCACATCTCGATTGTACATAACCTTCCTTGTTACTGGGTTCCAAAGCTTATAACCCTTTAAACCATCCTTATACCTAATAAAGATGCACTTTTTAGATTTACTATCCAACTTTGTTCTTTTCTCCTTTGGAACATATACATATGCATCACATCCAAATACCCTCAGATGTGAAAGAGAGGGTTTCTTACCAGCCCATACCTCTTGTGGAGTCTTATCCTCCAACGCTGATGAAGGTGACCTGTTGACCAGGTAACATGCAGTATCCACCACCTCTGCCCAGAATTCCTGTCCTAACTCAGCACCACTGAGCATGCTTCTTGCCCTTTCCATCAATGTCTTGTTCATTCTTTCTGCAACTCCATTTTGCTAAGGTGTATATGGAGTAGTCTTTTGCCGTGCTATACACACTTATGGAGTAGTCTTTTGCCGTGCTATACCACACTTATGGAGTAGTCTTTTGCCGTGCTATACCACACTTCTTGCAGAATTCTCCAAATTCCTTACTGCAAAACTCTCCACCATTATCTGTCCTCGACACCTTTATCTTCTTCTCTGTTTGGTTTTCCACTAGAGCCTTAAATTCTTTAAACCTATCAAAGACTTCAGTTTCTTCTAAAGGAAATATATCCATGTATTCCTTGAGAAGTCATCTATAAATGATACATATTACACAGACTTACCCAGTGATGGAACCTTCATGGGTCCAAACACATCACTGTGCACAAGCTCTAATATATGTTTCGCCCTCTTACCACCAGAGGGGAATCTCACCTGATTCTGCTTCCCGTATACACAATTTTCAGAGAAATAAAAATCCAGAGAGCTATTACTCATACATTTACCATGAAGTATTTGAATGCCCTTCTCTCCAATATGTCCAAGCCTTTGATGCAACAACATGGTCTTTTCTCCAAAGACCACTAGATTTTCAGCTCCACTTTCAGGAACCACGGAACTGTTGCAGCCATCAACAACAGTGCTACCTTGCAGCTTGCATAGAGTTCCAATCCGAATTCCCCGCATCAATACCAGTGCTCCTCGAACCATCTTGCAGGTATCCTTCTCGAACACTATTTTTACACCTACATCATCAAGATTTCTTACAGAAATTAGATTTCTGGCCAATGCAGGAATATGTAGAACACCCAGAAGTGTTCTAACTCTTCCACCTTGCAACTTCAACTTTACATTTCCGCGACCAACGATTTTAGCCTTCCTGTCATCCCCCAAGAAGACATCACCACCATCATATTTTTCATACTTGTTGTTAACACCCAGGTTGTTCCCTATGACTCCCAAGGGAATACGGCCGGGGTAACCACTAACCAATCTTTGGATTACGGTTTCTAGCCAAACTGTAATCATAGAGGGCTCTCTCTTTATGATTTGTCTCTGTTTTGATAATGTCTTAGGATAGCTATTATGCTCAGGTTTTTGGTTTATGTTTTGGTTGAAGGACTTCTTTCAGTGCTTAAGATGTAATGTTCAGACAGTAGTATATCATTGGGCAATGGAGTCTAGAGCTGTGAACTGTTTTGAAATGCTGGAGTGAGAAAGTTCAGACTGCAGGGCCTATTTGGTATCTCAACAAACAAAATTTAAACTTAAGTGGTGATGTATGGTCAGCCAACGGAAAGCAATTAAGAATTCTCCATTAAGCTGGTGATGTGAAAGTGAAACATGTTGCTCAGGAGCAGACTTGAATTCCTGAAACAAAGGTCTCTGTGAAAGATATATTCTGATAGTGTAGCAAGTAAGAATTACACTTATCAAGATTATAACTGAAGAAAACATTCATTAACAACATAGATTGAGCTCAGGGTATTGCATGAATAAATCCTGAAGGCTATTCTTTTTCTTTGTTGCTAAATACTTGGAAATTAGAAACATATATGGATTGTAAAAGATTGGAACACATAACAAAGAGAGTTACAGAAAACTTATTGTATTGTGAGGTACACAGGAATCCTGCAGTTTTCAACAAACACCAGAACGCATTCAACACTTCAGAACTTTGAGAAATTCCATCACTTTGTTTATTAAACTCTGAAAAGATTACAGCATAAGAACTTCTTCAAGAGAAATCAACAACAACCCCTGCAAGCTTATGCGAGGGGCAAATATATACAAATGGTAATACAAAATATCTATGGCGTTGAGTCATCTGAGAAATAAATATTTCACCAACTTTGTACATAACAACAGATAAAAAGTTATTGATGTCTTCAATACATCATAAATGTTCATTTACATCAGTCAGAAGATATTTTGGCCTTTGGAGGCCACTGAGTCGGTTGGAATGATCTGCTTTAAATGCTGGAAAATGCGCTGATGTGGCTGCTCCGCTGTAACTTTTCGGCCCTGTCACCTGTAGCTGTCCATCTTGACTTGCTGGCTGAGACTTCTGCTGAGTTGGCTCAGCTTGTATCTTTTCCTGCATGCTGATTTTACTAGCTTTTCCTGTGCATGCCACCTTGTATTTTTTGATGCAAAACCCGAAGAATGGCTTCCTGGTCTACAGGATCATTTGTATTGCCTTTGTCCACCATTCCTGTGTGGGTAGTTGATGCCTGAGAATTGCCTCCATAGTCTAATCTGCCTCTGTGTATTTATAAAAGTTAGGAGGCACTTCAAACAGGTGTTTTATCTCATTCATTATAAAGAATAAATTCTCTACTCTGTTGTAGAGACTTTGCCCTGTAGCTGGCCCTGTTTCTTCTGAGGTGCTGGGCCTTTCATTGATCTAACTTGTGGCAAATGTATTGACCCTCTTGGCATACTGCTCATGGGTCAGCAGTTTCCCTGCACTGTTCAGTAAGCCAGGGAGACCTCGGTTCTGTAATACCACAAATTTGTCCATAAATCTGTTTACCTCGGTCTGCATGTCTTGGGTCCTTCTCTCCAATGTCTGCACTAAGTTTCTTAGTGTAAGGACCCTTTTACCAACATAATAGTCTCAGTTCTGTTAGGAATTCCCATGGTTGCTAACTGAGAACTTGTTCTGTTATTGAGCACATTGACCATCCTGGTGGCAATTTCAGGCATATTGCCTAGAGCTGCCCTTGATCTCTGAATCTCCTTCTGTGCCTTTGTGATGAGCTCCAACTACTCATGGATTGTGTCAATGTACTGCCATTGGTCAGTAATAGACTGGCCAATATTAGCCCATAGTACTGTCTTGATCTCGGCCACCACTTTATCCAGTTGGAGCTCCTTTTCTAGCTCCTTTATTCTGTCTTTGAGGATTTTTATTTCCCTGCCCTTTTCTGCCACAGTCTGCTTGGACTTGTCATATCTTTCATTGACTTTGGCTAGTTTCTCCCTGGCCTCATTCAATTCTGTCATTTGTGCTTCCAAGGCCTGAATCTCATTTCTCATCTTTTGCATGTCCAGGCTTGGGGCCTGCTCTGTCGTTGGTGGTGGTGCTGAGGTGGATGTTGCTGCCTGTTTTGTTTGTTGAGGAGGAGGAACAGTAGTTGGGGCAGCTTCCTCAAGGTTAATTACTTCAGGAGGAGGCTGGGAGGTCTGACCTTCTTCTTTTTGCTTCAAAGCTGCCTGTAATGCTGCCTGTGCAGCCTCGGATTCTCCCAGCTTTTCTTGAGTCTGGATTAGCTGCTTATATAGAGATACCAGCAAAGTTGTGGCATCTTGATCATGCCTTTGCTGGGCAACTTCATCTGTTTGAGGGTGAATTGTGGCTGGCATTTTGATCTTTCTCTTCAAAGCTGCCATGTCTGCATCCCTCAACTTCAATATTTCCTGTATGCCCTTGATATCCTTGGGATCATGCCCAATCTCTATAATTATATCTTCTAAGGACCTTATTCTTTTGTCCTTTGCTTGAGAGGATGCTCTCTCCAACTCAAGTTGTGCAGCTGTATTATTAAGGCTATTTTCTAGCCTATAATTGTCCAATGTTTTGTCTGCCAAGGAGGCATACACCATCTCACCCGTTTGCTTATGTAATTCAATTTTGTCCATTGGGTGGATGTCCTTGGCAAGGACCTCAAGGTTGGTCCTTATATAATCTGCAGGGGACTGGGGCTGTGCTACAGCTGGCAAGAAATGACTCATGATCATTTTGCCTTCACTAAAATCATACGCAGACATCAGTCTTTACTGGTTAGTGGGAGCCATTTTCAACAAATGATTGTATAATTGTATCTTTATTGGCTCATTCCTCATTTTTATGTCCATGAACTGCTGTTTGATTCCTCCTTCAACTTCTCTTTGGTGGCTTGAGGAGCTGACTTCTCCTCCTATTGTTCTGTCTTGTCCCTGCTGGAAGGAGCTAGCAGATGCTTCTCTGGTAGGTGGGCCCATGCCCAAAGACTGCCTATTGGCATTTCCTCCTCAGAGAAAGGATTCAATCTCTGTCTCTTCTCACCATGACTTATTGATGTGGTCAAGGGAGTCTCTCTGTCCCTTTTTCTGCTAGTATCCTCCTTTTGTGGAGTTTGGAGGATTGATGCTTCAGCTGATGTTTCTTGCCTAGGAGGCACCGTGTTTTGTGCTTGCTGTTCCGTGAAAATTGGGGCTTCCACTGCCCCTTCTTCCTGTGGGGGCTGCTCTTTGTCATGCTGCCCTTCTTCTTGCTGTAATTCCTGTTGTTGTTGTTGTTCTACCTGCTGCTGCTGTTTCTGCACCTTCTCATGAGGTGGCTGTTCGGTCTCCATTTCCTTTTCCTTGCCTTTGCTAGATATATCTTCAGTGGCTTTGGGTGCATGCTGATTTGCAATCGAGGAGGATGCAACTGCTCCCACTTGTGTGCTTGGAAGGGAAAACACCTGTGAACAAAGTTCAAGGTCAGCCATCTTCTTTAGATTCCTCACCGCTCTTTGATTCAGCTCTTCTTGTGTAACAGGCTCTTCTAGGGTTCCTCTCCTCCATTTTACTTGGTTTGCATGTTTTTCAATGTGAGGAATCTTTACATGATCATAGCCAGACAGCTTATATTTGAGCCTTCTCAAAGTTATGAAGTGATTGGGGTCATAAGGTTTCCAAAGGAAACTGGTTTGAAGGCCAAGGGACTCAAGCATCCTGTCTGCTTCTTTCCAACCTTCCTCCCTCTGGTTATAGACAAAGTGGCCAAGTTGGTTCCTGACTTTCAACTGTGCTTTCTTGCCTTTGCTTGAAAAGTGAAGCACATCAACATTTCCAAATTGCCTGAAGTATTCTAGGGCAAACAGCCTCATAGGCACATATTTGGGTAGTCTGTAGGGAGGCAATTCACACCCATATATCCTGATGACGGTGTGGTTCTGGTAAAAGTACCAGTCCCTAATGCTGTATGATTTGGATAACTGCAGGATCCTTTGCATGTCATCAGTGAGCCTTGGAGGAGGTGAGCTCATCAACATTGACATAGCTGGGTGGATGAAGAGATCTATGAACTCACAATAAGTATAAGGAGACTCGAATCTACAGTGGAAAACAGAGGACCAATAGACCACTGATCTTGGATTGCCTTGGGCATCCACTCTTTTGATTGGAAAAGAGAACTTCTGATGTTGATGATATAAGATTAAGTGGTAAATGTAAGAGGTGTATTTGAACACTCTTTCTCTTGCCAGGTTCATTAGTTGCTCATGTATTTTGTCTGCTATATAGGTGGCATAGTCATAGCAGATAGGAGACTTGCCAGGAGCAAACATGAGCATCATTACCAGCACAGTTTGATCAACAAACTCAATTGAGTTGTAGCCCAAAATGGGACTAATCATGTCTGCAAGATCTCTGCCCAGTTGGTTGAGGTATACTTGATTGATGGGAGGGTACTTCACAGAGTCAGAGTCAATGTACAGCTGATTCAATTTGGTGACCTGAGCATCTGTCATTCTGGCTCCTTGATTTATCAGGTCTACAAGTGACAGAGGGACCAGTTTCTTCTCAGTCCTGAAGCAGAGCATATCTTTGATAGCTTCTGGGGTGATATAAAACACAGCTGAGCCTGAAGGGTCAAGAACTGCCCTCTGAGTGGGGTCATAGTTTTCAGCACACAGGTGGATCAAATCAGGGAATTGTCTAACCTGAGGGAGCTTGAAAATAGGGAGGAAAGACTCCCATATGCCCAGCACATCTGTTCCAGTCTCATGCTTGGCCTTCAATTCATTGAGCAGGTGGATGTGGAACTTGGTCCTCATCAGCATTTCCTCTGAAATCTGATAGTCCATGTCTGCCAGAGGCTGCCATTCCAATTGTCTCTGAGGGGCATTCAATGGAGCAACGTTCAACGCTATAGGAGCTACTAGTGGATCCATGATTTCTCCTAGGATTATGGATGGAGTTGCTATGCAGAGCAACACAAAGGAGTTTTCTTCGACGGAGAAATGTGAATTATTCAGGGATAAAGGATAAATGATCAGCTGCAGCAATTGAAATACTGCTTTAAGGTAGAGATAAGACTAATGTCTGGTCTGAGTCTTTCTTTTATAGCAAGTAGGTGTAATTTGAGTAACTGGTTCGCGATTGCGCGAACAGAGTGCAGTCTTTGGTGGAATTTAGGCAAACAAGGCTCGGCTGATGATTTTCGACCCTTCAGATGTAAATGGGGACTAGGCTCAGGGATTTTGCCGGCGAATTTGCAAGTTTCTTCGTCTTTTAAGCTTTTTGAGGGAATTCACAGACAAATTAGGCGCATGAAGGATTTATAAGGGTAAATACCTGGTAAACAGCGAGCAACGGTCACGAATGTATGTAGAAATGGCGCGCCGGAGGCCTCCAAATCGATTTCAGCAAGGTGGTGCAAGTTTGGACGTAAAAAATCATGCAGAGAAAGCAACAGCGCTTTGGCAAAAAGTAAAAAAAACGCGAAAAATCGACCAAAATATGGACTTTTGGCATATTGGCGCGTTTTTTGGATGACGTCAGCATGACGTCATCAGGTGGGGTCAAAGTCGGATGACGTCAGCATGACGTCACCGGGTGAGGTGGCAGGCTGTGATTGGTCCACGGATATGATGAAGTGGCAGACATATCAGCGCGGGGGCGGACGAAGGAGCTGACGCGACGGCGGGGTGGCACTGACGTGGTGATGACGTTGGCCGGGCGGATCGACCGAAACCGGAAGCGGTTAGCGGTTTCTCATCGCACCGCTTTTGATACGGAAGCGGAATTGTCAGGCGTACCTCCAATGAGCTGTGGGGATGACGCGTGGCGGAGGCCTGACGTCACCTTCTGACAGATATCGGAAGGTATCTGTCGGACGTCGGGGCCGGTCCGATATGGATGAGGACCGTCGGATCAAAGGGGTCCGATCCGACGGTTGACAGATCAGTGAGATGATCGGACAATACGGAAGGGGGCGGGATTATTTTAATATTTCTTTCGGGATCTGTGCTTGTTGGAAACCTCTTGGGATATGGCGGATTTGTAAAGGTTTTTCAATGCCCTTTTAATATAAAAATAATGCGGCGCCCATACTTTGGATAAGTCAAAAGGTGGGTTTTTGTGCGCTTATTGCAAATGCAGCGGGTTATAGGTAAAAAAAGGGTTTTCATAAGGTTTGCTTAGCAAATAAAGGTTTTAATGGGCCAAATGAATTCAGAAGAGGGGAGGGGGGGTAGACTTAGGTTTATCAAAGTGACCAGATGTCATTTTGATCCCTGACAGAGAACATATGGCTATAATGCCAAGGGGAGGGATATTTATACAATGCTTGGGGTTTATACACCATGGTGTTATAATACTAGGGAAAGGGTAACATAGGGGGTTTATACAATAAAGTTAGGGGTTAATATGGATGAAAGGAGTGGATGAGGGGAGATAATACTAAGTTTATTTGAAAATAACTTAGCTTAGGGAGTAGATCAAAATGAAAAGAGTTTTAGACAAGAAATGTGGCTTTTAAAGGACTAAGAACCACCATAAAACCACCAATTCTTCCATGAATCTCAAATGATGATGGGATATTAGTTATGAATGAAAAAGGGGAAAATTTGGGAAGTTAGACATGCTTCTTTGCTTGCTGCAACCTGATGGAGAAGAAGGACTTCTCAATCCATTGATTTTGCTTTGTGAAATAGGTTAGCACACCTTCAATTGTAAGGAATGACACTTCTGCAACCCCATCTGCCTACCCATCTACTTGCCTAGCATTTTTTGTTTCTTCTTGGAGGGTGCACTTAGACTTGCAGACCCTTATTTGCCTTTTCTTTTCTTTGGCTTTTTCCTTTTGATTTTCTATCTAATTCTACCCTTATTGCTTCCAAGGTCCCAGATTAAGCAGTTGGGAGCCTTACTTTCTCTACCTGAGCTACTTGTCTGCCAAGATTAAACAGTTTGGACAGACTTCCTTCTCTATTCTACAACTGGAAATTTAAAACATGGCATGATCCAGATTAGGCTGTTGGACCATCCATCAAAATTGAGTCTATATCAAGCTATATGCACAGCTTGTCTTCTCTTGGAAATATGTGATCTTTGCATCATCAAAGCAGAGCATATTTGGACCTTTTCATTGCCAATCATGAAATATAAAACCTATTGATATAGGTAGCTAACAGTGGATCCACATGGGGATGGTTTTTCATTTGAAAGACCAAGAACAACAGGTCAGATTGCCTTGCCCCTTGACTGCTTTCACCAATACTTGCAGTATGCTGCCTTAAAATGCCAAAATTGTGCTCTTCCCATCTTGGTAGATCTCTGATCCTATTTGCCTTTTGCTGATAGTTAATAAACTTGGAAAAACTTCATTTTTACATCCTTACAGGGAGTAATATATACACTTGAATATATACAAAGGAAACTCATGTTGTACTTATGGGCAGTAGTCAAAATAGTGCTTCAGCATCCTGCCATTCACAGGACCTTCATCCAAGTCAGTTTCATTAAGACTTTTAAGAAAATAGGTGTTGTTTCCTTGTACTGCTTGGACAACAAATGGTCCTCTCCAAAGGGAATCAAATTTTCCATGTTTTCCCTTATCCTCCCTTCTTGAATCCCATTTGAGGACCTTGTCACCAATGTTGAAATCTTCTGCCTTGGTTCTTCTGTCAAAGGCCTTTTTTAATTTTTCTTGTAAAGCTTGAACTCTGCTGAAAACTTGGTCTCTAGTTTGCTGTAAACATATTATTTGATTGATCCTTCTTTGCATATCATTTGGTTCAGCTTGGCTTTCTTGAAGAAGTTTCATAACAGGAACTCCTAGTGATGAAGGGAATTTGGCTTCTAATCCATAAACCAACTCATATGGGCTGGTCCCAATTGATCTCTTGGTCGTTAGTCTATCTGCCCATAGGGCATTCACAAGTTTCTTATGCCAATTCTTTTTGTTCTCTTCTAGCACTTTCTTTATAATGTTTACCAGGCTTTTATTTGATGACTCAGCAAGGCCATTTCCTTGGGGATAGTATGCAGTAGAATGGCCCAAGGCAATGTAAAATTTGTGGCAGAAATTCACCATCTTCTTGGATCTGAAAGCAGCAGCATTGTCTGTTATTATTTTGTCAGGACAACCAAATCTAGCCAATATGTTATTCTCCAAAAACTGAATGATTGTTGAATCATTTGCTTGTCTGCATGGAGCAGCTTCAATCCACTTAGTGAAGTAGTCTGTGGCTGTTAAGATCCATCTATGTTGGCCTGAAGATGAGGGATGAATTTCCCCAATGAAATCCAAGCCCCATTGTTGAAAAGGTCTTTCTGTTGCAATAGGCCTTAAGGGAAGTGGCAGTAACTGTCTCTTTCCCTCAAACACTTGACATTTATGACACGAGGTAGTGAATTTCTTGACATCAGAGAACATGGTGGGCCAGTAGTAACCAGCTCTCAGTATTTTATCCACAGTGGACTTCCAATACAAGTGTCCACCACAGTCAGCTGCATGAAATTCTTTTATGATTTTGTTAGTCTCATTCTCAATTAAGCAGCTTAACAATATCCCTTCATGGTTTTTCCAAAGTAAATTGCCATCCATCACACAGAATTTAGAAGCTTTCATTTTTAAGAACCTACATTTAGTTCTGGACAATCCTGGGGGAGCACACAGGTTTTGTAACACATAACATATATCAGAGTACCAGGGGGATTGTTCAAAGGCTACATTGATCTTTGGAGTCGCCAGCTCCAGTTCACTGTCCAGCTGGTTGATATCTAAGGCTTGGAAGTTTGCTTCTGTCATTAGTTTGGCCAAACCTTGCCCTTTTATTAGTTTTGTAGGTTTTATCTCAATATCAAATTCCAAAATGTTGGCAATCCACTTTCCTCTTCTGCCCTCTAAATTTTCTTGGGTGACAATGTCTTTGACAATAGGACTTGGTACATAAGCTATAACATGGGAATAGAGGATATAAATCCTAAAGTCCTTAATGGCTTTAACCAAAGCATAAGCTTGTTTCTCCATGATTTGGTATTTTAGGGGAGCATCTCTAAGAGCTCTACTAAAGAAAGCAATGGGTTTCTCATTTCCTTGGTCATCTTTCTGTAATAAAACAGCAGCAATGGTATGTTGGGAGGCAAAGGAAAAAATGATGAAATCTTTATCAAATTGAGGATTTGTTAAGACTGGAGTTTGAGTAAGGGCCAATTTTATACCTTCAAAGGCCTGTTTTGCTTCAACAGTCCATTTCACTTTTGAATCCTTCTTTAGCATGTTATTTAGCAATCTGATTAATTCTGCTAAGTTTGGGATAAACCTTCTCAAGAAATTGATTTTTCCCAAGAATCCTTGCAACTCTTTGATATTTCTTGGGTGGGGCATTTGTAAGATAGCCTGTATCCTATCTGGGTCAATTCTAATGCCATCTTTTGAAATGATATGTCCTAGTAGCTTACCTTCCTCCAAACCAAATAAGGATTTCTTGGGATTCAAGGAGATTCCATATTTCCTACATGTTAGGAAGATCTGTCTTAAATGTTTCAAATGTTCTTGATCTGATTTTGAGAAAGGTGTAAGGTCATCTAAGTAAATGACAAGAAAGTCATGAATCTCCTTGGAAAAAGCAATATCCATTGCTCTTTGAAAAGTTGCCCCTGCATTTTTCAATCCAAAAGGCATTTTTACATATTTGAAAGTTCCCCATGGGGTTGTAAATGCTGTTTCGTCTTGATCATCAGGGTGTACCAGGATTTGATTGAAACCTGAGAATCCATCAAGTAATGAGATCCTTGAGGCCCCTACCACTCTTTGGAGAATGTGATCCATCTTGGGTAAGGGATAGTTGTCTTTGAGGGATACTTGATTCAAGTTCCTAAGATCCACACACAGCCTTATTTCACCAATTTTCTTTCTTGTAGGGACTAAGTTTGAAATCCACTCAGAGAATCTGATAGGTGCTATGATGCCTGCCTTGAACATTTTCTGTACCTCTTGTTCCATTGCTGGGAGAAGCATAGGATTGATTCTCCTCAATTTTTGTTTAAAGGGTTTTTGATCAGGCTTGAGAGGGATAGTATGCTGGATAACAGAGGTATCATAGGACTTTAGATCCTCATAACTCCATGCAAAGACATCCTGGAACTCTTTAAAGAGGTCAATGTATTTAGGCTTCTGATCAGGAGGTAAAGATGCAGACAATTTTATTATTTTGGGCTTGTCAATGGTACCAATGTTGCATTCTTCAATGGCTACATTTAAGGGCTGCATTTTTGGTTTTCTGGGAATATCATTTGAATCAAAGATGTCCTCTAGTGGAGTTAGGCCTGTTGGCAGAAAATTTTCTTTCAGCTCTATGATTTCAGCTCCAACATTGGCCACTTCTTCACAACTGATTGGTCGAATTTGATGAATGTTTTCCTTGTTGAAAATGGTTGGATGTAGTATTCGTTCTGCTGTTCTAGGTGATATTGGGTGAATAACCTGTTGAAACTGTATTTGTGATTGACTTGCTCTGTCAAGTATTTGTGATTGACTTGCTCTGTCAAGTATTTGTGATTGACTTGCTCTGTCAGTGTCAATATTTAATCCTGCAAATTCTTGTTGCAGCGTTAAAAAATTGTTTATTTGCATATCATCCTCAAATACTTGCCAATCTTTAACATTGTTTGGAATGGAGGGTCTGTGTTTTATCTCAGCTGTGAAACAATTGTTAGGTTCCAATGGTAATTTGCAAGTACTAGCAAATGTGGCCAAACTATGAGCATGCAGATTGTGGGTTCTAGGAATTTTAGTGATTTGGAATTCAGAGAAAAAGTTTAGTACCTCAGCAACAGCAGACCTATAAGACCTTAGTCTTTTGTCATTGGTGACAAAATTTCCCTTCACTTGTTGGATAACTAAATCTGAATCTCCCATGATTGAAACCCTGGCAGCTTGCAAGAACTTTACTAACTTGAGGCCTAGTAAAAGAGCTTCATATTCTGCCATGTTATTAGTACATCTGAAGTTTAATCTATAGGCTCTGCCTTCTGCATGACTGTTTTCTTTATTGTGTACCCAAACTCCAGCTCCTGCCCCTAATTTGTTGACTGAGCCATCAAATTCAAGGAACCATAGAATATCTTGTTGTGAAGGAGATTTAATGATCTGTTCATGGCCTGGCAATGTAAGTTGAAGTTCTAGTTTTTCATCTGGCTTGTCTTCTAGGACAGTCTCATCATTTGATTGAATATGCTTGACAACTAGAGCAGCAGCAGTGTCTAGTGATTGATTGACTGATGTTTCATAGGTGGTAGTTCTTTCATTAGTGTCTTCCTTTTGTATGAGTATCTTGGTTTCAACATCATTTTTTGAGAGAGTTGTGCTGTCATTGAAGAGAATGTATGAGTCTATGTCTGAATGGACAGCGTATATGGGAAAGTTTTGAGGCTTTTCTTCACTGCTGACCATGTATTTCATGAGTGTTTCTCTGTATAGTCTTTTTGGTTTCCCAAAAACAGAGATGGTGGCATATGACATGTCTAACTGCAGGGAACCTTGAAGTTTAGCCCCCCATGACCTTGATAACAGCATCCCATACTTGGGTGGGATGCCAGCAACTACAACATCCATTATAATTGTTTTTCCATTATAATTGTTTTGTTTGGGTACTGAACAAGAGACACACACAGATCTTTTATTAGACCTAAGCACTTGACTTGGCTAGAATCAAAGGAGAACAGGTCCTTGTATGGTCTGGTAATATCCAGGTTTAGTCTTTCCATGACTGATTTGGGCATTAGGTTGTGAGAGGCACCTGAGTCAAACATTGCATTGTGTAATATCTTGTCATGAATATGTAGGCTGACATAGAAAGGCAAAATGCCTACGCATGCTATCTTTCCATCCACCTCTGGGCCAAAAAGTAGCTCTGGGGTATCATCCAACACATTAACATCGTCTTTGTTGCTAGTAAGTTGGAGGGATTTCCTGATTTGTTGTTTGTAAATGCTGTGTTTGGCTAATTCTGAGAGAGGAATTGCTATCTTTAATTTACTAATTTCCGTTTCTAGGTCAAAGGATTTTTCAGATTGGGTCTTTTGGCCATGGATGGCATTCCTTTCCTTGTTCACTAACTCTTCTTCTTGATTCTTATCCTGATTTTGAGGCTTGTCTTTTTTACTCATCTCTTGAGGAGTAACATTTAAATTAGGGTGAGAGGATGAAGTAGCCATAGGCTGCTGTTTTAAGGACAATGGTTCAGTGATCTCTTCAATAATTACTTCTTCTGCAGGTGAATTTGTTTTGTCATTAGGCTCTGTGACTATGGCTTTTTTAGGCTGCTGATTATCCTTTATCTTTTCAGGCTGATTTATATTCACAGTTCTGCTCCTTAGCTTGTATTGTTTATGGACTTCATAAACAGCAGTGTCATAGCCTTGTTTAAAGTCAAAGGATTCCCCTGATTTGATTGGGAACAGCTTGATTACCTCATCCTCATGGTCTTCTTGTGTTAAGAAGACTTGAATTTCACCATCCAAACCCATTAAATTAATCTGAGAATCTTCATTGGGTTCACTTGATGTGGAAGTTTCAGCATAGTTTTCTTGGAAAGGGGGTCTTATGTCTTGGTCAGCACTGGCCTTGCAAACGTTTGGGTTTTGAGTTCTCCTAAAATTTGGATTCCTAGGAGGGTTGTTTTGTGGTGCTTCCCATGATGATTTTCTCTCAACCGATTCCACACTATCACCCAATCTTTTCATTCCATTGAGTATTGCATCCAGCTTTTAATCAAAAGCAGAGGGTTCTTCTTTGAAGGCTGTTCTCTTTTCCAACCTTGCTCTGTTTCTTTTGGCAATCAGGTTAGCTTCCACTGTGACAACAACCTTTTGGGCCTCTGCAAGGGTTTGAGGGTCTCTCTCCTTCAACTGATAGGCCATGTCAGGGTCAAAACCATCAGGAAATTTGTACAAGGCCAAATCAGGGGGAGGTCTTAAATTTTGCGGGATTGCATTATATACATTGTTGAATCTTGCACAATACTCTAAAACAGTCTCTTGGGGACCTCTTTTGATAGTGTCATATTCACCAAGTATGTGCAGAGGATCCTTCTTCTTCTCCAATCTACTGGTAAAGGCTTGATAAAGCTCATCAGGAGTTGTGATGGAATTTGCATTTAGGGATCTAAACCAAGTTCTTACATCCCCAGTTAGGCTTTGAACAAACATCCTCATTCTCACACTATCATCATCTATTTCATAGGTCTCAAAATGGTCTTGCATCCTTTTGGCATGCTGAGTAGCTGTCAAAGGGCCAGTGGAGTCAAAATATGAGATTTTGGTTTAGTAGTCTTGGGGTAGAGCTGCAGCATTAGCTGGTATTTGCAAGGGTGCATATCTGTTAGCCATATTCACAGGGTTTAAGGGGTTGACAGGGATGAATGGGACCGGGAGGGCTGGTATAACAGGGTTAATGGGAGGGGTAGAAACTAGGATATTGGTTAAAGGAGTATGTGCAGTGGATGAAGGTGTGAAAGGAGGGCTTTGAGATGTAGAAGGGGAACTGGGGGAATCAAGGGTAGATCGAAACAGAACCTTGATTGGAGTTGGAACAAGGTTTGGATAACCTGTTTCAGGAGTTGAATCAGCAAGAGTTTGTTGTCCCTGCTGCTTCCTAATGATCCTAGGGATTATATTAGGATTTTCAAAAACAGCTGGTGGTTCTGGGTCAGGGTTTGACCTAGTATGTCTGGTTTTCCTTTTAGGAGCCAGTTTCTAAACTTCTTTTTGGTATTTTGCAGGATATTTTTGTGTCTACAGAGGCCAGACAAGATTTTGAACTTACTGTATATTTTCCAAAGCTAGCAGCAAAGGGAATGAGCAGCTTTCAAGAGATAAACAGAAATTAGAAAATCTTGAGGAAGTCCCCAGTGGAGTCGCCAATTATGTTAACACCCAGGTTGTTCCCTATGACTCCCAAGGGAATACGGCCGGGGTAACCACTAACCAATCTTTGGATTACAGTTTCTAGCCAAACTGTAATCAGAGAGGGCTCTCTCTTTATGATTTGTCTCTGTTTTGATAGTGTTTTAGGCTAGCTATTATGCTCAGGTTTTTGGTTTATGTTTTGGTTGAAGGACTTCTTTCAGTGCTTAAGATGTAGTGTTCAGACAGTAGTATATCATTGGGCAATGGAGTCTAGAGCTGTGAACTATTTTGAAATGCTGGAGTGAGAAAGTTCAGACTGCAGGGCCTATTGGGTATCTCAACAAACAAAATTTAAACTTAAGTGGTGATGTATGGTCAGACGGAAAGCAATTAAGAATTCTCCATTAAGCTGATGATGTGAAAGTGAAACATGTTGCTCAGGAGCAGACTTGAATTCCTGAAACAAAGGTCTCTGTGAAAGATATATTCTGATAGTGTAGCAATTAAGAATTACACTTATCAAGATTATAGCTGAAGAAAACATTCATTAACAACATAGATTGAGCTCAGGGTATTGCATGAATAAATCCTGAAGGCTATTCTTTTTCTTTGTTGCTAAATACTTGGAAATTAGAAACATATATGGATTGTAAAAGATTGGAACACATAACAAAGAGAGTTACAGAAAACTTATTGTATTGTGAGGTACACAGGAATCCTGCAGTTTTCAACAAACACCAGATCGCATTCAACACTTCAGAACTTTGAGAAATTCCATCACTTTGTTTATTAAACTCTGAAAAGATTACAGCATAAGAACTTCTTCAAGAGAAATCAACAACAACCCCTGCAAGCTTATGCGAGGGGCAAATATATACAAATGGTAATACAAAATATCTATGGCGTTGAGTCATCTGAGAAATAAATATTTCACCAACTTTGTACATAACAGCAGATAAAAAGTTATTGCTGTCTTCAATACATCATAAATGTTCATTTACATCAGTCAGAAGATATTTTGGCCTTTGGAGGCCACTGAGTCGGTTGGAATGATCTGCTTTAAATGCTGGAAAATGCGCTGATGTGGCTGCTCCGCTGTAACTTTTCGGCCCTGTCACCTGTAGCTGTCCATCTTGACTTGCTGGCCGAGACTTCTGCTGAGTTGGCTCAGCTTGTATCTTTTCCTGCATGCTGATTTTACTAGCTTTTCCTGTGCATGCCACCTTGTATTTTTTGATGCAAAACTCGAAGAATGGCTTCCTGGTCTACAGGATCATTTGTATTGCCTTTGTCCACCATTCCTGTGTGGGTAGTTGATGCCTGAGAATTGCCTCCATAGTCTAATCTGCCTCTGCGTATTTATAAAAGTTAGGAGGCACTTCAAACAGGTGTTTTATCTCATTCATTATAAAGAATAAATTTTCTACTCTGTTGTAGAGACTTTGCCCTGTAGCTGGCCCTGTTTCTTCTGAGGTGCTGGGCCTTTCAGTGATCTGACTTGTGGCAAATGTATTGACCCTCTTGGCATACTGCTCATGGGTCAGCAGTTTCCCTGCACTGTTCAGTAAGCCAGGGAGACCTCGGTTCTGTAATACCACAAATTTGTCCATAAATCTGTTTACCTCGGTCTGCATGTCTTGGGTCCTTCTCTCCAATGTCTGCACTAAGTTTCTTAGTGTAAGGACCCTTTTTACCAACATAATAGTCTCAGTTCTGTTAGGAATTCCCATGGTTGCTAACTGAGAACTTGTTCTGTTATTGAGCACATTGACCATCCTGGTGGCAATTTCAGGCATATTGCCTAGAGCTGCCCTTGATCTCTGAATCTCCTTCTGTGCCTTTGTGATGAGCTCCAACTGCTCATGGATTGTGTCAATGTACTGCCATTGGTCAGTAATAGACTGGCCAATATTAGCCCATAGTACTGTCTTGATCTCGGCCACCACTTTATCCAGTTGGAGCTCCTTTTCTAGCTCCTTTATTCTGTCTTTGAGGGTTTTTATTTCCCTGCCCTTTTCTGCCACAGTCTGCTTGGACTTGTCATATCTTTCATTGACTTTGGCTAGTTTCTCCCTGGCCTCATTCAATTCTGTCATTTGTGCTTCCAAGGCCTGAATCTCATTTCTCATCTTTTGCATGTCCAGGCTTGGGGCCTGCTCTGTCGTTGGTGGTGGTGTTGAGGTGGATGTTGCTGCCTGTTCTGTTTGTTGAGGAGGAGGAACAGTAGTTGGGGCAACTTCCTCAAGGTTAATTACTTCAGGAGGAGGCTGGGAGGTCTGACCTTCTTCTTTTTGCTTCAAAGCTGCCTGTAATGCTGCCTGTGCAGCCTCTGATTCTCCCAGCTTTTCTTGAGTCTGGATTAGCTGCTTATATAGAGATACCAGCAAAGCTGTGGCATCTTGATCATGCCTTTGCTGGGCAACTTCATCTGTTTGAGGGTGAATTGTGGCTGGCATTTTGATCTTTCTCTTCAAAGCTGCCATGTCTGCATCCCTCAACTTCAATATTTCCTGTATGCCCTTGATATCCTTGGGATCATGCCCAATCTCTATAATTATATCTTCTAAGGACCTTATTCTGTTGTCCTTTGCTTGAGAGGATGCTCTCTCCAACTCAAGTTGTGCAGCTGTATTATTAAGGCTATTTTCTAGCCTATAATTGTCCAATGTTTTGTCTGCCAAGGAGGCATACACCATCTCACCCGTTTGCTTATGTAATTCAATTTTGTCCATTGGGTGGATGTCCTTGGCAAGGACCTCAAGGTTGGTCCTTATATAATCTGCAGGGGACTGGGGCTGTGCTACAGCTGGCAAGAAATGACTCATGATCATTTTGCCTTCACTAACATCATACACAGACATCAGTCTTTGCTGGTTAGTGGGAGCCATTTTCAACAAATGATTGTATAATTGTATCTTTATTGGCTCATTCCTCCTTTTTATGTCCATGAACTGCTGTTTGATTCCTCCTTCAGCTTCTCTTTGGTGGCTTGAGGAGCTGACTTCTCCTCCTATTGTTCTGTCTTGTCCCTGCTGGAAGGAGCTAGCAGATGCTTCTCTGCTAGGTGGGCCCATGCCCAGAGACTGCCCTATTGGCATTTCCTCCTCAGAGAAAGGATTCAATCTCTGTCTCTTCTCACCATGACTTATTGATGTGGTCAAGGGAGTCTCTCTGTCCCTTTTTCTGCTAGTATCCTCCTTTTGTGGAGTTTGGAGGATTGATGCTTCAGCTGATGTTTCTTGCCTAGGAGGCACCGTGTTTTGTGCCTGCTGTTCCGTGAAAATTGGGGCTTCCACTGCCCCTTCTTGCTGTGGGGGCTGCTCTTTGTCATGCTGCCCTTCTTCTTGCTGTAATTCCTGTTGTTGTTGTTGTTCTACCTGCTGCTGCTGTTGCTGCACCTTCTCATGAGGTGGCTGTTCGGTCTCCATTTCCTTTTCCTTGCCTTTGCTAGATATATCTTCAGTGGCTTTGGGTGCTTGCTGATTTGCAGTCGAGGAGGATGCAACTGCTCCCACTTGTGTGCTTGGAAGGGAAAACACCTGTGAACAAAGTTCAAGGTCAGCCATCTTCTTTAGATTCCTCACCGCTCTTTGATTCAGCTCTTCTTGTGTAACAGGCTCTTCTAGGGTTCCTCTCCTCCATTTTACTTGGTTTGCATGTTTTTCAATGTGAGGAATCTTTACATGATCATAGCCAGACAACTTATATTTGAGCCTTCTCAAAGTTATGAAGTGATTGGGGTCATAAGGTTTCCAAAGGAAACTGGTTTGAAGGCCAAGGGACTCAAGCATCCTGTCTGCTTCTTTCCAACCTTCCTCCCTCTGGTTATAGACAAAGTGGCCAAGTTGGTTCCTGACTTTCAACTGTGCTTTCTTGCCTTTGCCTGAAAAGTGAAGCACATCAACATTGCCAAATTGCCTGAAGTATTCTAGGGCAAACAGCCTCATAGGCACATATTTGGGTAGTCTGTAGGGAGGCAATTCACACCCATATATCCTGATGACGGTGTGGTTCTGGTAAAAGTACCAGTCCCCAATGTTGTATGATTTGGATAACTGCAGGATCCTTTGCATGTCATCAGTGAGCCTTGGAGGAGGTGAGCTCATCAGCATTGACATAGCTGGGTGGATGAAGAGATCTATGAACTCACAATAAGTATAAGGAGACTCGAATCTACAGTGGAAAACAGAGGATCAATAGACCACTGATCTTGGATTGCCTTAGGCATCCACTCTTTTGATTGGAAAAGAGAACTTCTGATGTTGATGATATAAGATTAAGTGGTAAATGTAAGAGGTGTATCTGAACACTCTTTCTCTTGCCAGGTTCATTAGTTGCTCATGTATTTTGTCTACTATATAGGTGGCATAGTCATAGCAGATAGGAGACTTGCCAGGAGCAAACATGAGCATCATTACCAACACAGTTTGATCAACAAACTCAATTGAGTTGTAGCCCAAAATGGGACTAATCATGTCTGCAAGATCTTTGCCCAGTTGGTTGAGGTACACTTGATTGATGGGAGGGTACTTCACAGAGTCAGAGTCAATGTACAGCTGATTCAATTTGGTGACCTGAGCATCTGTCATTCTGGATCCTTGATTTATCAGGTCTACAAGTGACAGAGGGACCAGTTTCTTCTCAGTCCTGAAGCAGAGCATATCTTTGATAGCTTCTGGGGTGATATAAAACACAGCTGAGCCTGAAGGGTCAAGAACTGCCCTCTGAGTGGGGTCATAGTTTTCAGCACACAGGTGGATCAAATCAGGGAATTGTCTAACCTGAGGGAGCTTGAAAATAGGGAGGAAAGACTCCCATATGCCCAACACATCTGTTCCAGTCTCATGCTTGGCCTTCAATTCATTGAGCAGGTGGATGTGGAACTTGGTCCTCATCAGCATTTCCTCTGAAATCTGATAGTCCATGTCTGCCAGAGGCTGCCATTCCAATTGTCTCTGAGGGGCATTCAATGGAGCAACGTTCAACGCTATAGGAGCTACTGGTGGATCCATGATTTCTCCTAGGATTATGGATGGAGTTGCTATGCAGAGCAACACAAAGGAGTTTTCTTCGACGGAGAAATGTGAATTATTCAGGGATAAAGGATAAATGATCAGCTGCAGCAATTGAAATACTGCTTTAAGGTAGAGATAAGACTAAAGTCTGGTCTGAGTCTTTCTTTTATAGCAAGTAGGTGTAATTTGAGTAACTGGTTCGCGATTGCTGGTGAGCTCCAGTATTGTAGCAATAATGCTACAACTCCTGGGGCTTCCTGTCTCTTAATTTTATCAACCCGGTAGTTCGTACAAACTTGGAAGCGGCGGTGCTATATGCACAAGTACTAGCTCTTGTCGCAGCTGTCACTTGGTCAGCTGGCACAAGTCTGCTAGGGCTCAAGCCAACTTCTATAGGCTCTCAGAAGAAGCTTGCTAATTGATGGACGAAAGCTAATCTCAAAGGAAAGCTACTTTACTTGACAAAAATGAACTGAAAGCAAAACAAAGCATGTAAACCTAGGAAACCCTAATTTAACTAGTCTGACCTCTACAATGCAAGGAATGTAAATGCAACTTCTACCAATGCTGTCACTACCTCTAATAAATGGAAATGCATGGATCTAAACTACTTGCATCATGAAAGTTATGTTTTTGTATTTTTCCTTTAAGTGTGTGGAATGATGGTGATCTTGTGCTAACTAGGGTTTGGTTGTGCAGATGGGATGGAGAAGGAAGGAAAGCGTGGGATAAGTTGGGGAGGCTAGGAGAGGTCCCTAGGGATCCTTAGCATCCATCCACAGAGGTTCCTCGCATTCAGATGCTCAACAACCGAGAGAGTGGCCTCCTACAGGATGGCTGTGGAGGATCCTACAGGATACTCTATTTTCTACAGGATGTCTACAACTGGCTACAGGATGACCTACCGTGAGTGTTTGGAGTGATGGAGGAGTAATGGAATGGTAGGGGGAGATGTGTAAGGTAGGAATAAGGCTGGTGATGGCTTTAGAAGTGAAAGAATAGGATGGGAAGTGAGTGTAGGGAGTAGGTTGGAAGGTAAAGGGCTATGTCAACGAAAGGGCTAGAGAATGGAAGTACGTGAGGAGTGAAAGACTTTGGGAGATAACAGAGCGGAGCAGAGGTCAGAGATGTGTTTGCATGCGTGATCAAGATGGAGGACGAAGTAATGGAACGAGAGAAAGCAGTGTAAATGGAACAAATGCTTGTGAGTGTCACCAAAACAAGAATGCTTCAACCTGAGCTACCTGTGACATAAAATCAATGAACAGCAATATAAATTGTGAAGGAAACTCATGCATGGCAGTGGAATGAAGAAGCAATGCTAAATATGAAAGTGCATGAATGGATCTAAGTAATGCCTCAGCCTACTTCCAAACAACTACAGCAGTTCTAACTGATAAAACCAATTTGTTTGACTTCTACAGGAAATCTAAATCAGCAGCTATACTCAAATGCATGTAAAGGAAAATGGAAATGAAATGCTAAAGGAACAATATTGATACAAAGGAAGGAGGCCTGAGCTCTCAGGTTGGGCCCAACCCCGAGAGCTTTAGGCTCCTTTAAAAACTCAAAATCTGATCCAAAACTGCTTGCTTTTATTCATAATCAAAAGTCTAATGTCATGCCAAAACTGGCTTACAAAGAGAAAAAACCAAATTGACTAACTAGCTGCTACGAAATGACTAACTACTAGCTACCAAAAATGACTACCAACTAGCTAACAAAAATGACCAACCACTAGCTAACCAAAATGAGGCCCCAAGCCTTCTTATTTATACAATTTGAGGACCCAACAGTCCTCCTAAAAGTTAGGGACTTGGCTGCCCAAGACTTGTAGTTAACAGCAGTCCAACTTGACTTGCTTGGCTGCCCTTGAGCTCATTGATTTGGTGGCCTTTGAACTCCGAGCTGATGGTGGAGAATTCGAGGTAAGGGTCCATAAATGAGGGGGACACCTTCCTACAAATCCTCTAGCTTGTTCTCCCACGAATTTGGCTGCCAAGTGCTCATTAAGACCTTCAATTTTGTCTCCAAGTTGACCAACAAGGCTACACAAAGCACCCATTAGACTTGTTGGCATAATGACTAACCAAATTCACTCTATTAACATAAAAATAATCAAAAACATGCAATAAACAAATGAGAATGGTGGACTAAGTCAAATTAGGAGGTTGAATGAGCCCAAATAATTGTACATTTTTGGGGCTCATCATCACCCCCCTACTGAAAGTGTTGCTCATCCTCTGAGCAACCAAATCTCTCCCCTTGTCTTTGATGGCCTTGGTGACTTCCTTGGCTAGCATCTCGGCCGATTTCTCCTTTGGCTTCCCGCTTTTCAGACTTTCCTGTAGAAACTGTTCTGTCTTCCTGTAGAAACAGACTCTGTCTTCCTGTAGAAACAGACAGCACCATTATATCTTGCTCGGTTGTGGGTGATTTTCCTTTCATCTTGGTTGTGGCTATCCTTCATCTTCTCCCCTTCTCTGCTCCTCTTCCTCACTGTTAGAAGGACTGATATCATAGGTGAGGGCTTTCATTTCACTTTCTGCTATCAAGTCCCTAAAGACTTCCCAATTTTGTTTCTAACTGCATGGTGTTGACCAAAAGATTCATTATTAGGATCATATTCAGCAATGGAAGAGGCATGCAAATTCCCCTCTGGTGTATTCTCTCTTTTCTTCCTGGCAGCTTGTTTGAGGAAGGCCAATACATGTGGGAGCAACACCATTATGCTGTGCATTGTTGTGGGCAATATGACTCTACTTGAGAACCTGAAAGTATGCCCTTGCCAACATTAGCTATCGCTGAGTGGTTTTCCATGCGTGGTCTTGCATTTATGATTTCATCCACAGCCCTGCCATGCCCAAAATGTGAAATTTCCATTCTCTTTAGATGAGAAGGGTGATCTGTAATGAATAGCCTGCTAGCAGTGCCTTTGTTATTTGTCAGCACAGAAATTCCGAAATAGCAAATTCGAACACTGCAACCAATACTCTAAAATTAGTGATGGAAATCCATTCATACCTGAACACGACAAGATTGATACATTACATTCTCCTTCACTTGGACAACAAGCCAAGCTGATCATGACCTTTCACTCCAAATTAGAACAGCCCATCCACTTTTCTTTCACAAGACAATCTTAAGAAGAGCACATTCCTCCAGGCCTGCTTTCTCTGGACTTCCATAGATATTGAGCATATTAAGGTTTACAACAAAGTCCTTATAAACATCTCACCAACTTTAAAGGGTTTCCTTTATCAGGTTAACTATCAACTTGCTCATTTAAAGTTGGTTCAATCTGACCCTCGAATCTTTAATGCCTGAATGGCTGGAAAGGATTCTTTGCTTCCACTTTTAGACTCCGCAACTTCTTCCAAACGTTTCCAGATCAGTTCACGTTTTTCTTCATTTTCTTTCGCTTTTGCTTGCTTTTCTTGAAATATGCACCGACACTCATGAGAAAGGTCACTATCCATTTCCCTGAACATCTTTCTCACATTCAATGTCAAACCATGAACTGTCTGGTTCCAATGGCTCTGAGTATTCTTTTCCAAAGCTTCATAAATTAGTAGAAGAAGAACACTGCGATTTTGAGCTATCAAACTGACTATATGGTCATTGTTCCACAAGGAGAGAGCTCGTATTTCAGAGTATGTAACTTCACAAAAAGGGAAGCAATACCTGAATTTGAATACACTTCGAGTGAATCATGTTGCAAGTGCAAGTTGACCAACAGCTGAGCGCTCGGATTTCTGCGTGATTTTTTTGGAGTGAGGTGGCACATACGTGTGCTGGCCCATGCAACTGTTGTCTCCACTACAGTGTAATTATGAACTGTAGTCCTTTGCCTGTAATCACTTACCATCAAGCACGCTGTAGTTTAACTGTTCACCACTGCCCGTTTTCAATTTTCTTCCTGAGTTGGCTGAGCACACGTGGCGTATCCACCCACCGAGCGCTGTTGAACTAGATGAGGGTGTCCAGTTGGCTGGCCACCGATTCTCTTAACCACAACCATCTCATTCGTTCATGCAATGCTTCGAATTACATTCATGCAACAGAGGAACAAGGTTAAGTCACGTACCTGCAAGTCGTGCGTGGTTGCTTTGTGAAGCGTCTTGCTGCATGCATGTGTTGATCTTCATTTGCTGCATGTATGGTAGCTTGATTGATGATTTATGGCTGTTTTCTCTTGTGCAGGTGCCCTCTGGACGGATGCATGCAACAAAAGTTCATTTCCACGTTCAGATTTGCACATTCAAGCTGCTGTTGCTGCATCTTCACCAAACCAGAACTTCTTTTTGCCATTTCTCCCAAACGGCAAACCGGATTGAGCTGAAACTTGGTGGGCATGTTCCTACCATCATGATGCATCTCCCATAGCAAATTCGTGATCAATGGATGCACGGATTTCGAGAAAATTGGAAAATGGCTGAAGATTTCAGAGCTCGATTTCTCGGAAACCGTGCATCGGAATTGGCTGAAACTGCTTGGGTAGGCTACTATCACCCACGTGCATCTCCCCATGAAACAGGTTTTGAAACGGATGCACGGTTACGGAGAAAATGCAAAAATGGCTGATGGTGATGGAGGCTAATTTCTTGGAAACCGTGCACCGGAATTGCATGAAACTGCTCAGGCATGTTGTCATCGACCTTGTACAATCCCCCATAAAATGGTTTGTCAAATGGATGCATGGTTCTCAAGTTATGGCAAAAACAAATTCTGCTCTATGTGTTTTTGGCTTCAAGGCGTTTTGCATGTGGTTGCATGGTATGACAAAATGAATTTTTGCTGTGATGCAGGTATGGAGATGATGGAGGATGAGTTGGAAGACTGCAGGAGGACTCTTGAACCTTTGAGGAAGCTACCATGCTTGCAAAACCACTTTTTGAAATGCATGCCTAGTTTCCCACAATTTCTACAGGAAGATCCTGTAGAAGCACAATGAGAGGCACAAGGAGGTGGACGAATGATGGAGAAAGGCAAGGGATGGACACACAAGTGCTTGTAGGCCTAATCAGCAGATTCCCAACATTAGTTTCATTTTTGAGATTGAATTTGGCTCGTCCAAAGGTTCTACAGGATGTTTCCTGTAGAAATATAGAGCATCCTGTAGAAAACACAGTTTTGAGGAAAGAAGCATAATGACATGAAAAGAATGATGGAAAAGGGGTGAGGAGTGGAAACATAGATGAGTGTAGGCCTCATGGACATATTCCAAGCCTTCAGGTCCTCTTTGGAGATCAATTTGGCTTTTTTGTAAGCTTCCTGTAGAAGATACGAAACTTCCTGTAGAAGGCACAAAAACTCCTTTGTCTTTGATTTGAGTGCTCCTCCTATCATGAAACGTCCTCCTTTAACCTGCAATGTCATTGCTGCAACATGAAATGGAGATTAGCTTTATTTTTCTTTTTCTTTTTCTCTTTTTTTTTTTGAAAAACAACTAGGGCGCCTCATGGAGGTTTTCACCCTAATTGCCTGCCTTGGGCGCCTCCAAGGGAGGTTTTCACCCAAAGATCTTTTTCTCTTTTCTCTTTTTTTCAACCCATTGACCGCCTCATGGAGGTTTTCAATCAATGAGCCAACCTAAGGCGCCTCCGAGGAGGTTTTCACCTTAGATTTCTATTTTCCTTTTTTCATTTTTCATTTTTTTTTTTTTTTTTTTTTTTCTACCCTACCCTACTTGAAAAACAAAATCATTTTCAAGTATAAGAATACTTCCAATGGAGCCATGTGCACATCGAGATTAGAGAAAAAATGATGTGAAGGCTCAAAATGCATGCTTGGACAAGTATCCAGATCTCAGAGACCAAATGATCTGGCGTTGAAGGGATCAAACAAAACTGAGGAAGAAAGTACTGCTGCAACTTAGTGACCTTCTGAAACCATATCTCAATATAGCTTTGATATCCTTGGTCATCTTGCTGATTTGGATCATTCTTCATGTCACCTTCTATCATGACCTTCTGATCTTCCTCTTTTTGCTGATCTTTCTCTTGAGTACATGGAGGATTTGATGGTGACTATGAGGAAGCTTTCTCGATCTCTGATTCTGATCTCTTTTCTTCATTAAGTGAAGCCCATGGTTCTTTGATCTCCTCTTTTGAATCTTCTTTTGCTTTTGGTCCTTCAATGCTTTCAAGATGATCTCTTTTTTGCATTACTTTTCCTGAGCTTTGGTGAACATCATTGAGCTCACGAGGAATCATTTGCACATGTTGTGCCTCAGCTTTGCACTTGTGTTGAGCTACTCCAATGTGTGGGTTTGGAGATGATGGTACGGGTAGTTGAGTGGAGGTGTGAAATTGAGATGGAGATGGATGGCATTGTGGTTGGGTAGGAATTTGGGGTTGCCTTGGTGGAGGAGGAGGCGATGGTTGTGGATGAGCAGGTGGTGGAGGACAATGAGCGAGATGAGAGTTGTACTGGGGCCTCCACTCCTGATAAGGTGCATTCCACTGAGGCTGTGGCTGAGCATAAGAGTGAAATGAATGAGCAACTGGTTGGGCATAATATGGATCTGTGAAGGAACAAGGAGAATATGACCAAGGAGGAGGTGTAGACCAGGAAGGATGAGCAGGGGGATCCCAAGAAGGCATGAAAGTGGCTTGATAAGGGTCAAAATAGGTCTCGAGTATCCCTTGCAGCTCCTGCTGGTAAGATCTGGGTCCATGTGGCCTCCTTTGGTTCATATAATAGAGTGATTCAGTGGCTCCCTTGGCTCTTTGATATGTAGCTTTGATTCTGGGCAAGGAAGGGCACTGATCTGTAGGATGGTATTCTTCACAGATGAAACACACTTCTAGGGAGTGCATTGGACATTCGTTCCTAGGATGCTTTTTAAGGCACCTAGGACAAAAAATGACCAAAGCCCTCTTGGCTTCTTCTTGCTTCTTTTGGATCCGCAAGGTATCCAGTTGCATGGCAAGAAACTGCCTCATGTCACTCTTGAAATCTTCGATCTGATTTGCAAATTCATCTTTGGACAAGATGTTGCTCCCAACATCTCTACTTGTAGCCATTTGCTTTAGAGGAATGTTTCTTCTTCTTCTCCCCTAGAGGTTCTTCAGATATGTCTTGATGTCCACCCAGGGGTTTTTCATCACAGCCATCGAAGAAGAACGTTGGCTGTGTGAAGCAGTGGGGGTGTTGTGCAATCATTTTTCTAACTTATCTCTACTCCTACAAGGCATGAAATAGATTGAACTGCAACTAACTATCTTGCGAAATTGAAATGAAAGCAGGAAAGGACTAATCTATTTTGCTCAAATGAAATTGCAAGAATGAAATGCTAGTCTACGCTTGCAGAAAGGAAATTGCGGAATTGAAAGGCTATTCTAGGAAAGCAGGAAATGCTAATCTATGAAAGCAGGAAAGGCTAATCTATGAAAGCAGGAAATGCTAATCTAGGAAAGCAAGAAAGGCTAATCTACTTTTGCATAAATGAAATTGCATAATGGAAATGAAATAAACTACTTAGAAGAAGGTTGTAGTAGAAAATAGAAGAATAGCAACAATCACCAATACTCTGTCGCTTCCCCGGCAACGGCGCCAAAAAGATGGTGAGCTCCAGTATTGTAGAAATAATGCTACAACTCCTGGGGCTTCCTGTCTCTTAATTTTATCAACCCGGTAGTTCGTACAAACTTGGAAGCGGCGGTGCTATATGCACAAGTACTAGCTCTTGTCGCAGCTGTCACTTGGTCAGCTGGCACAAGTCCGCTAGGGCTCAAGCCAACTTCTATAGGCTCTCAGAAGAAGCTTGATAATTGATGGACGAAAGCTAATCTCAAAGGAAAGCTACTTTACTTGACAAAAATGAACTGAAAGCAAAACAAAGCATGTAAACCTAGGAAACCCTAATTTAACTAGTCTGACCTCTACAATGCAAGGAATGTAAATGCAACTTCTACCAATGCTGTCACTACCTCTAATAAATGGAAATGCATGGATCTAAACTACTTGCATCATGAAAGTTATGTTTTTGTATTTTTCCTTTAAGTGTGTGGAATGATGGTGATCTTGTGCTAACTAGGGTTTGGTTGTGCAGATGGGATGGAGAAGGAAGGAAAGCGTGGGATAGGTTGGGGAGGCTAGGAGAGGTCCCTAGGGATCCTTAGCATCCATCCACAGAGGTTCCTCGCATTCAGATGCTCAGCAACCGAGAGAGTGGCCTCCTACAGGATGGCTGTGGAGGATCCTACAGGATACTCTATTTTCTACAGGATGTCTACAACTGGCTACAGGATGACCTACCGTGAGTGTTTGGAGTGATGGAGGAGTAATGGAATGGTAGGGGGAGATGTGTAAGGTAGGAATAAGGCTGGTGATGGCTTTAGAAGTGAAAGAATAGGATGGGAAGTGAGTGTAGGGAGTAGGTTGGAAGGTAAAGGGCTATGTCAACGAAAGGGCTAGAGAATGGAAGTACGTGAGGAGTGAAAGACTTTGGGAGATAACAGAGCGGAGCAGAGGTCAGAGATGTGTTTGCATGCGTGATCAAGATGGAGGACGAAGTAATGGAACGAGAGAAAGCAGTGTAAATGGAACAAATGCTTGTGAGTGTCACCAAAACAAGAATGCTTCAACCTGAGCTACCTGTGACATAAAATCAATGAACAACAATATAAATTGTGAAGGAAACTCATGCATGGCAGTGGAATGAAGAAGCAATGCTAAATATGAAAGTGCATGAATGGATCTAAGTAATGCCTCAGCCTACTTCCAAACAACTACAGCAGTTCTAACTGATAAAACCAATCTGTTTGACTTCTACAGGAAATCTAAATCAGCAGCTATACTCAAATGCATGTAAAGGAAAATGGAAACGAAATGCTAAAGGAACAATATTGATACAAAGGAAGGAGGCCTGAGCTCTCAGGTTGGGCCCAACCCCGAGAGCTTTAAGCTCCTTTAAAAACTCAAAATCTGATCCAAAACTGCTTGCTTTTATTCATAATCAAAAGTCTAATGTCATGCCAAAACTGGCTTACAAAGAGAAAAAACCAAATTGACTAACTAGCTGCTACGAAATGACTAACTACTAGCTACCAAAAATGACTACCAACTAGCTAACAAAAATGACCAACCACTAGCTAACCAAAATGAGGCCCCAAGCCTTCTTATTTATACAATTTGAGGACCCAACAGTCCTCCTAAAAGTTAGGGACTTGGCTGCCCAAGACTTGTAGTTAACAGCAGTCCAACTTGACTTGCTTGGCTGCCCTTGAGCTCATTGATTTGGTGGCCTTTGAACTCCGAGCTGATGGTGGAGAATTCGAGGTAAGGGTCCATAAATGAGGGGGACACCTTCCTACAAATCCTCTAGCTTGTTCTCCCACGAATTTGGCTGCCAAGTGCTCATTAAGACCTTCAATTTTGTCTCCAAGTTGACCAACAAGGCTACACAAAGCACCCATTAGACTTGTTGGCATAATGACTAACCAAATTCACTCTATTAACATAAAAATAATCAAAAACATGCAATAAACAAATGAGAATGGTGGACTAAGTCAAATTAGGAGGTTGAATGAGCCCAAATAATTGTACATTTTTGGGGCTCATCAATTGCGCGAACAGAGGGCAGTCTTTGGTGGAATTTAGGCAAACAAGGCTCGGTTGATGATTTTCGACCCTTCAGATGTAAATGGGGACTAGGCTCAGGGATTTTGCCGGCGAATTTGCAAGTTTCTTCATCTTTTAAGCTTTTTGAGGGAATTCACAGACAAATTAGGCGCATGAAGGATTTATAAGGGTAAATACCTGGTAAACAGCGAGCAACGGTCATGAATGTATGTAGAAATGGCGCGCCGGAGGCCTCCGAATCAATTTCAGCAAGGTGGTGCAAGTTTGGACGTAAAAAATCATGCAGAGAAAGCAACAGCGCTTTGGCAAAAAGTAAAAAAAACGCAAAAAATCGACCAAAATATGGACTTTTGGCATATTGGCGCGTTTTTTGGATGACGTCAGCATGACGTCATCAGGTGGGGTCAAAGTCGGATGACGTCAGCATGACATCACCGGGTGAGGTGGCAGGCTGTGATTGGTCCACGGATATGATGAAGTGGCAGACATATCAGCGCGGGGGCGGACGAAGGAGCTGACGCGACGGCGGGGTGGCACTGACGTGGGTCTGACGTGGTGATGACGTTGGCCGGGCGGATCGACCGAAACCGGAAGCGGTTAGCGGTTTCTCATCGCACCGCTTTTGATACGGAAGCGGAATTGTCAGGCGTACCTCCGATGAGCTGTGGGGATGACGCGTGGCGGAGGCCTGACGTCACCTTCTGACAGATATCGGAAGGTATCTGTCGGACGTCGGGGCCGGTCCGATATGGATGAGGACCGTCGGATCAAAGGGGTCCGATCCGACGGTTGACGGATCAGTGAGATGATCGGACAATACGGAAGGGGGCGGGATTATTTTAATATTTCTTTCGGGATCTGTGCTTGGCGGAAACCTCTTGGGATATGGCGGATTTGTAAAGGTTTTTCAATGCCCTTTTAATATAAAAATAATACGACGCCCATACTTTGGATAAGTCAAAAGGTGGGTTTTTGTGCGCTTATTGCAAATGCAGCGGGTTATAGGTAAAAAAAGGGTTTTCATAAGGTTTGCTTAGCAAATAAAGGTTTTAATGGGCCAAATGAATTCAGAAGAGGGGAGGGGGGGTAGACTTAGGTTTATCAAAGTGACCAGATGTCATTTTGATCCCTGACAGAGAACATATGGCTATAATGCCAAGGGGAGGGATATTTATACAATGCTTGGGGTTTATACACCATGGTGTTATAATACAAGGGAAAGGGTAACATAGGGGGTTTATACAATAAAGTTAGGGGTTAATATGGATGAAAGGAGTGGATGAGGGGAGATAATACTAAGTTTATTTGAAAATAACTTAGCTTAGGGAGTAGATCAAAATGAAAAGAGTTTTAGACAAGAAATGTGGCTTTTAAAGGACTAAGAACCACCATAAAACCACCAATTCTTCCATGAATCTCAAATGATGATGGGATATTAGTTATGAATGAAAAAGGGGAAAATTTGGGAAGTTAGGCATGCTTCTTTGCTTGCTGCAACCTGATGGAGAAGAAGGACTTCTCAATCCATTGATTTTGCTTTGTGAAATAGGTTAGCACACCTTCAATTGTAAGGAAATGACACTTCTGCGACCCCATCTGCCTACCCATCTACTTGCCTAGCATTTTTTGTTTCTTCTTGGAGGGTGCACTTAGACTTGCAGACCCTTATTTGCCTTTTCTTTTCTTTGGCTTTTTCCTTTTGATTTTCTATCTGATTCTACCCTTATTGCTTCCAAGGTCCCAGATTAAGCAGTTGGGAGCCTTACTTTCTCTACCTGAGCTACTTGTCTGCCAAGATTAAACAGTTTGGACAAACTTCCTTCTCTATTCTACAACTGGAAATTTAAAACATGGCATGATCCAGATTAGGCTGTTGGACCATCCATCAAAATTGAGTCTATATCAAGCTATATGCACAGCTTGTCTTCTCTTGGAAATATGTGATCTTTGCATCATCAAAGCAGAGCATATTTGGACCTTTTCATTGCCAATCATGAAATATGAAACCTACTGATATAGGTAGCTAACACTTGCAGAACCACTCTCTATGGGGAGTGAAGTGAAAGGATGCACCTGAGTCAATCAACCATGCCTCATGATCTACATGTGTACTTGAAGAAGCCAAGTACACATCCCCACCTTCATCTGAGTTGGTTTTCGCCTCTACAGAAGGAGCCTCATTAGATCCCTTTCCTTTGTTAGGAGCTTTAGATTTACAGTCCCTTTTGAAGTGGCCTTCCTTTCCGCATTTCCAGCACACCACCTTTACAAGTTTTCCTAGAGATTTAGACCTCCCTCTAGATTTAGATCTCCCACTCGATGACTTATTTTTGTTTATGTTCTGGGACCGTCCTCGTATAGACAAGGCATCACCATTTTGGCTCTCCATATTTTTCCGTCTCATCTCCTCCGTTAGCAAGGCTAAGACTATTTCATCAAACTGCAAGGCAGTTACATTACTACCTATTGCAATAACCAGACTATCCCATGAATGTGGTAGAGAACACAACAAACTGATGCACTTATCTTCATCTGAAATTTTAATATCAACAGATGCTAACTGACTTACCACAATATTAAATGCATTCAGATGCTCTGTCACCGAGTCTCCATCTTTCATCCTTAGGTTATACAGCGTTTTCCGTAGGAACAATTTATTCACCAGAGACTTAGATTGGTACAAAGTCCCTAACTTGTCCCACAAAGCCTTTGTTACACAAACATATTGTGCTCTTTGCCTTCCAATCCAACTTCTTCCATTCTTCATTGGACACTCTCGTTGGTTTAGTACCCGTATCTACCACGATCCATTGATTTTTATCCACCAACAGATCCTCCATCTTGAGTTTCCACAACTCAAAACTCTGACCATTAAATTTCTCGATCTCTATCTTTCCACTACTCGCCATCTTCTTTCACCACCAGAATCGATCTCGCAGATCTCCCACTGAACAGGGTCTACCACAAGCCTGAGCGAAACCCCTCAGAAACAAAGGCGTCCCCTTGAAGCCAAATCTGCTCTGATTCCAAATGTAGGTTTTAACCTCGTACAGAAATTACCTGCATACAAATTCTAAAACACAAAAACCAAAAAATGCGAGAGCAGAACACATAAAACACATATACACAGAGATTTTCCCCTAGATCCCAAAACCAGGACTGCCAGCTTGATTTTTCATTATGTTCCTTTCAATGTTACAATACATATTTATACATGCCGAAGCATCTAATACCATGGACCGAAAAAACCATAACGTCCAATACCATGGACCGAAAACCATCGCGTCCAAAAAAAACATGTGCGAAAATCATGCACAAAACCATAGGTGGGTCCGCCCAACCTAACATAGGGTCCAAAACCAAAATTTTCCGGGGCGCTGCCCTGGACCCCATAAAGTTGGGTTACGGGTGCCCCTCAAACCCCCTGTGACCTCCCCCCCTCTAACCCCTGATTAACTATGTGGGCTAGTCGTGGAAAGAATATAACACAACCCAACAGATTTGACATCCTTGCAATTTTTATTTATTTTATTTTTAAAATTTAAATTGTGTTTTTTTGCTTATATTATGGTCCTTTTGAGGAGATTCTCTTTGTTGGTATTATGAGGAAGTCACTTTTGAGGATGAAATTTAGAATCACTATTCATGGATACCCATTGTGAGGTTGGCAGTGATCAACAAAGATGTTACAAGCTTTGTTGTAAAGGTTAAGAACATTTTCTCTTATGTCATCTCGTATGATTAATTTGGATTCCTTGTTGGTAGAGGGATCCGTGAAGCCACATGGTTGGCCTAAGTGGGTCTTCATTCAATAAAATAAAATTAAAATCTTCCATCTATGGTTTTGAAGTAATATCTCACCAAGGCTTATGATAGAGTGAGTTGGATTTAACTTAAGTTGATACTTTTGCATGTGAGGTTTAGTTCTTCAATGATAAATTTTATTATGAGTTGTATTTCATATATATTCTTTGTAGTTCTCATAAATGAATTTTCTTCAAATTTATTTAGACTTAATAGAGATTTAAGATAGGGATGCCCCTTATTCCTTTAACCTTTTTTTTCATTAGTTGTAGAGGGTTTGAGTAGGTCTATTAAAGAAGCAAAGCTAGGGTAGGGTCCATAAATGGTGGTACTCTAGTTTAACTCATCTACTTTTTGTGGATGATGTTGAACTTTTTACAAATGGGAGTATGAGGTAAGTTAGGAAGTTATACGAAACCTTGGATTTGTATTGTATGACTACTCATATGGAGTTGAAGTTTCAAAAACCATCAAGTTATTTTAATGGGTCGGGTGTTAAGGATGTTCAAAGGTGATCATGATTTTTCCCTTCAAAGTTATTAAATTTAATTAGATTTTTAAAGTATTTGAGTTATCTTTTGAAGCCAAATGGCTATTAAAAGAGAGATTGGGCTTCAATGCCAAGGAAAACGAAAGTTAAGATAAATCATTGATGTTATAGGTGGTTTTCTTTTAGAGGCGAACTAACTCTAATAAAGTTTATTTTTGAAGCAATTGTTGTCTTCTAGCAATCTTTGGTTGATATTCCAAAATGAATTTTATAAAGAGTTAGGAGGTTATGTATAAGATTTCTATGGTTTGGGTCTAAGGAGGAAGGGAATATTCCATTACTCAAATTATAGTATATAGCCAAGTCAAAATAGGAGGGGGGTTGGGTGTTGAAGAACGTCCATTCTATTTGGTACATGCTTTGTAACTAATAATTTATGGAGGGTATTTTCAAGGGATAGTTTGTGGAGGATAACAATTGATTAAAAATACATAAAGCTAAGGGCTATCATAGAATAAATCAAGAGTCCATGGAAAAACACTAAAAATGTTTCCAATCAGTGAAAGGCCCTTGTTTTGGATTTTCCTCTAATATGCTAACATTTGGCTTGGAAAGTTGGTAATGGGGAACATGTCAAACTAGGTATTGATACTATCATCGATTGTGGTGTAAATATGGAGCTACGGGAAGATAAGATTATTGATATACATGACATACATTTATTTTCTCTTCATGATGTATGTGATCCTATTTCCATTGACCATTGGTCTCAAAGATGGTTATAGGCATGGTTCTTGGGATTGGGAAGGCTTCATGTAGATTTATAGATGGCTCATGCTAGTCTTCTACGGGGTCAAGTTCCTTTAAGGGAGGAAAATGACTCTTTAGCATGGGATTATAATAAAGTTTGGAGTGAATATTTAATGTGATTGGCTTATAAAGCAATTTTCATTTATGATCCATAAGAGCTTGTTTGGTGGTAGGATTAACTATGGAAATTATAGGAACGAAATAAGAACAAAATTTCAAGTGGTTGGCCCCAAAATATAAGTTCCTAACTTGGGTTGTTTTCAAGAGAATACATAAACAAGGTCAAGTTATTAATATGTTGTATACGTAAATGAAAGAAGATATTATCTAATTATTAGTTAATTGTCCATAGTCTCAACAACTATTAAAGGATGTTGAATCATTCACATGTCTTCAAAATGTATGAAATGGGGACATTGTTGAAGAATATTTGATGACATGGTTTGGGAAAAAGAAATTAAAAGCACTTAGGGATTTATCTTGCTTCATGTATTAGGGGACTTGGTTGGTAGGAAACTATCTTTGAAGAAAAAATAATTCCTTCTTTTCAATTTTTTTATAAGGTAAGCACTATGGTTCCTTCGATCCAAGTGGTTTCAGATCTGAATCCACTTTATCAAATGTGAGGGTTTTATGCATTTATGGTAACTAACTTTTAGTTATTAATTGGAAGAGTGGTACTAGCTCAATGTAAGATATCTAGCTTAGGTTGCTAGGAGATGTTTTATAGGAAGTGACCACACTATTTGATTATATATCCTTCATTCATGTGTTCAAATAATTGTACCAAGAAGTTGTTAGGTCATAAAAAAGGATCAAAATATTGCTATGGGCTCTTTATTTTCAAGATTTTGGACTTAATGTCCTAAAATTTTGTAGAAATTCCCACTATATATCAACAGATTATGCAATATACTAAAACACAATACAAGATCTACTTCTACAACACTTTGCAGAAGCTTAATCGAATATGAGCAAGATCAATTGAACACATATAATTGATAAGAAGAAATCAATCACACATAACACAGAAGAAATAACCCGGGGAAAACCTCGGCCTAAAACCCCAATCTTTGTATTATCATACAAGTGGAAATATAGTCTGGATTACAAAAAGAATTAGCTCACAAGCTATCCTGCTCTCTCTGCAACCCCTCTGCTACTCATAGACAGTCAAAGGCCTCTCTCAAACCTTCTCCTCTGCCCTCCAAGCCTCCTATTTCTTTGCGCAATTTTGATTGGGGTCCAGTGTAGCCACTTGTGTGAATTGGCCTCTTCACACACTCACTAACCTCTGATCCAACTACGCAGTCCTAAAGGAGATAAATCCTCATCATGGATGAGCTTCCTTTATAGGAAAAATATTCATCCAACTGATAGTACACTGTCCCTTCTCTGATCTCAACTGGGTCTCTGTCTGAACTGACATGCATGAGTTATCCATGAGTGAATACTCAGTTATCTGAAATACACTAGTTACATACATGCAAGCATTAACTAACTGAACTCTCATTAATTTAACAAACTGTTAAATTAATCTAATTGGACTTGACTCAGTTAACTGAGCCAACTAATTACAACTAAAATTAGAAATCATCCTTATCTCTTTAACAGATGGATAAATTCCTCAATTAATAGATAAATTGTTGCATGTCCTCCCTTAGACTTCAAGTTTGTTTTTCCTTAACTAATTAACTCAAGATGAATTAATTAATTTATTTTCAAACAGTTGTTAAGTTCAAATTGGAATTTTACTTCCTATGTTTAGTCCAGGGACTGACTAAAATAGGAATCCATCCTGAATTGCTAAAAATAGCAATTTTATTTTTAGCACTTCCATTTTTCATTTCCTGTTGCTCAATCCAACACTCGTACCCAAGCTGCTATTTATAGCAGTGCTATTTTTAGCACTTCTATTTTTAGCGTTTCTTGTTGCCATTTTCAACAAATTTGTTGTTTTTGAGGTGGTACTTTATGGTTTTTGTAGTGCTTTCTTTATGTTAGGTTCAAGACCTTATAGTGGTGTTTTTATGCCAGGTATCTTTTTGGGTTTTTCTATATGCATACCTTTTTTTAATAGTGTGGTTCACTATAGTGAAGATCGATACTAGCTATTTCTATGGAAAACCCATATGTGTGCACGTGAGTCAGTTATTTTTTATGTAGAAATTACTCCTAAGGAGCCTATATGTCAATCTCAGTGGGTTTGTAACCTGGGTGAGGAGGATAAGAGAGACTTCTCCCTACCACTTGAGCTACACCCACTTGACTTTTGTATATGTATATTTAGAAATGTTAATATGTATTTATGGGTATTAATCTAAAACACAAATGTAGGGTTTTTAATTTTTCTTGTTCATTTAAGGTCTTGGTTAGTAAACTTTATGTGCCTCTTAACACCTATAAAATGGAATTTCCATTCTCCCATTGAATAGAAATTATGATGTTTTTTAGAAGAAAATGGTTTTTTGTTACGTGCATTTGACTTTGTATTCTTAATGAGTAACATTATCAATATTCTAATCACTAGATTTGGGTCGATTTAAGAAGGGCTAATCAATATGAAGTTATGCTCACAAAGGTTAAGATGCCATTTCCTAATGTGGTGGTAAGCAATGTGGGCAAAATGAATGTATAAACACTCATGGCTATTTAACTGGGCTTGAGACTATGTCACAATCATGTGATGCTTCAAGTTCAATGTTAATTGGTATAAAAAATTAGCTTCATTTTGCTAGCTGCCATAGGAAAATACTTATATTGGGGTCTACCAACTTTTTTTTGTCATTCATTCAATGCCATCTATGGATTTATATATGTAGATTCAACTCACTATTATTAATTTTTTTTTCTAAGATGTTTCTCACATTCTCTTTCAATGAGATGGACTAGAAAGTTATAGTTAAAATTAATTATCTTAAGTTATTCACCTATATAATGTTGTCTAATGTTATTAGGTGTTAGATTATTAATATTAGTGTTATTGTTGATCAATTTGAATTCCGTAAGATGTTTCAAGTGACTAACATGACACCATATTTTTCGGTGAACAAATTTATTTTGGCCAGGCAATATACATGGTGACAACAATGCTTTCTAAAAGATATGTCTTCGAAAATGACATACTAAGCAAAGACAATAAGTCATCAATGTTGGCAAATTGTTCATGTGATGAGCTTCTTGTGCACTATGGGTTATTGATCACATCTAACTCAATGGTTACTAATGTCTATTTAAACTATACCACCGACCCATAAATGTCTAGAGACATAACCATGCCCCTCAATTTCTTCTCAATCTAATGGTCATTAAGAGATTCTTTTTATATATCACCATTACACCTCATTTGAGTGAGCCATTAAACCTTTCATTATAATATTGTAAGAGCTCAAATAAAAACCCTAAATGTTATTGGCTTCGCTTTGTTTTAACTATGAATATATATCTCTCAACCTCCATTAAATACTTCTACCAGATATTAATTAATACTTAACTTCATAAAATATAAAACAATCTAATCATATAACAAACTTCAAATTTTCTTTTCTATTGACATAATTTAATTATATAAAAAATCAAACTTCCATAATTTTAAAGTTTTATATAAATTCTCCCGTGCTTCAAATAACATTCCTTTATACGTTGTGAATTAAATATCATTCTCTTTTTAATTAAATACCATGAATTTAAATAAACCTCTTCATTAATTATTTCCAACCTATCCTAAATCACTTTTAAAATACTTTTTCCATTTCAAAATTTGAACATTAAATATCTAATCAGTGTCTTCAACCTTTTTCTTCAAAGGGATTGACAAAATCCTATCGATTAAAGATCTGATTGTTTATTTTCAACTTTATTTTTGAAAAATATTTTTTAATTTCTATGATTCTCAATAAAAATTAAATAACAAAGTTTATAAAAATAAATTAGCAACTTAGATCCCATTTGTCGTTCTGCTTTTTGACATATAAGGTTTTGGGTATCAAATGAGATGGAAATGGACCTCAAATGCTCAAACCCTGTAAACCTGATCTTTCTTTCCATTCCCATGTTTGTCAGATCAGATCAATGGCCCTTTCTGAAACGGAAGGAACGATTTATAGCAGTTACAAAATGTTTATAGCGTGATCTATAAGCGAAGCTTTTCACAGTGCTGTGAAGTGTAAGTCTTTCCCTTTTTGATTTTTCTCTGAGTATTTGATTATGTTTTGGCGGTGGATGGTCATTTGACGAAACCAAGTTTTTCGATCCTGTCCTGGGTCGATTCCAGTAGAGAATAGGTGGGGTGCTTGTTATTTTTGCCTTCACATTTCATGGGCATCATGAACACGGGTTGGCTTGGCACTATTGGCACCAGCTGATGTTGATGGGTTGGTTAAGACAGAAAATGCCAAATCCGTCCATATCCTCTGTGTTGGTAATTTTGTTTTAGGCAGGGTGAGGGGACTGGAGAGCTGTGCAACTGTTGTGCAACCTTAGGGATCGTAGGTTTTGTGATTAAAGATGCTCAAACCCAGGGGAAGACGTGGCTTACAAATGTTGACCGAGTTCGTTTAAATGGTGTAATGGTATGGTTGCATTGTGATAGCATCTTTGTTATAAATGGTCTGTAACAACTTTAAGGGCAGTAATGTCCTCTATGATGCTATTTGGGTCACAGTTTTTAAAGATTTTAAAAATCTTTGATTGTTGTTGCAGGGAACAAGAAATTATTTGTGGCATTGGCCGAGTTGTGAAATGACGGTCGTATTCCCTACTCGGAGGAAGGATTTGACACTGAGAAGTCCATTGAAATACAGCCCCTCACTGGACAAGAAGCGTGGATGTTTGCAAGAATAGCTCTCAAAGAGGACCGTGCTCCTATGGAGTTGGAATACTCTGTTGCGGACGAGTAGAAATGTTTTCCTTTGGCATTAGACGCAGTGTCCGCAGCAATGAAGGGCAAAAGCTATGTAGATGAATGGGAGATTTCTTTACCTTTGATGAAACCCTCAGATCCATCTTTTCCACACACTCATGCTCCCGTTGACCAAGAGCTGTATCAGCGATTAAAATGGAGTTATGATTCCTCGCCCCTTTCAAACGTCAAGATTTGCTTCTTCTCTTCTGCTATGCTTATGGGTGACGCAGAGTCGATGTGGACAAATTAGTACAAATATAGATTGCCCAAGGGCTTGCTTTGAGCAAAAAAGGGAACCTATTTAATGGGCATGGCCATTGGGCGCAACTATGGAAATCTTCAGGGAGTTTGTGGTTTGTTTCAGAATTTAAAAAATAAGGGGACTTAGGAACTCATGGTGGCATTGTGATATTCAATATTTGTCATGCTTGTATTAGTAAGTTGGCCTTATGAGAGGTGCATAACACAAAAATTGGTGTACGTTAGGAAAATTTCTTTCGACTTGGAATATTGTATGAAGTTCATTTTATGGTGATGAGGCATTGCTCACTGCCAAAGAGTCTGAATTTGCATGATTGAAAAGCGTTGCTTGGATGATGCTACATGCACATGATTACAGAAAAAAACTAGGTCTATGTGTTGCTTGTCTGTCAAACACGGATATTGGATCTGATATTACTGCCACCATTCATAATTTGACATATGACTTGCCTGCATGGTCTGTCAGCATATATCCCATTGCAAGAATGTGGCATTCAATACTGCAAAGGTGAGTTGGTTTTCCTTGGTTGCATGAAGGTGGATTGAATTGGCATTGAACTGTTACCCATCTAGCAGTGTTCCTAATCATCATTTTGTGTATTGCATAATCATCTCACATTTCTGAAAAGCTCTACTTTTGTCTGGGATAATTTTATTGGGCTATGAAGGTGGTTATTATTTAGGTGTTAAGATTTAGAAAGCCCGTGTTCATCTATTGGTAGAGAAAATTAGGACACCAAGCAAAAGTTATCAAGCAACCATCAATATGGTGTTAATATTTAGAAAGCTCGTGGTTATCACACGAAGCAACATTGTGTGCTTTTCTTAAATATTTACAACCAAGTGATTAGGAAAGTTGAGGTAAACTCTCTTGCTGATTCATTATTGAATCACCTTTTATTGAGTACTTGGCACACTCCCTTTGCTGGTTTTTTTGTTTTGTCCAGTATATGTTGGTTGATTATTGTCCTGCTAATACTGTTGTCAATCTAGGAGTGTACCAGTAGTGAGTTTGTGTATTTCCCTGTTTTTTCTGATGGTCATAACATGAATTACAGAGCAAACATGAAATACTGTGATACTGTTGAGTAAACAATGAATAGGAATCAGTCCTGTAGTGTGCTGTGTTAAGTTTCTGATTCATTGTGTATACACTATATAGTCAACTAATTTAATGTATATATGAAGTACTGTTCCATTAACTTATTAAGCTATATGTGAAGGGCAGTTATTACTCTGTTCATGTAAATATCAGCAGTTGTCAGGTCCAAGGTGTCCCCATTGTGAAATTATTTCAGTGATTTGCTTCAGTACAACATGGCATCACATATTTAAGGAATTGTAGTTTTAACGACTCACTGAACATATTAAATCGCAGAACGAAAATTTATGATAATGGCAATAATGTGCTAGTGGTTTCATGAAAACTATTTTAAATATGTATGGATAGTCTTTGATAAAGGGAGTGCATAGTCTGTCTGGGCGGTCTTGCATCTCTATTCAAGGTGGTAGTTTGTATATTTCCCTGTTTTTTCTGATGGTCATAACATGAATTACAAAGCAAACATGAAATACTATGATACTGTTGAGTAAACAATGAATAGGAATCAGTCCTGTAGGGTGCTGTGTTAAGTTTCAGATTCATTGTGTATACACTATATGGTCAACTAATTAATGTATATATGAAGTACTGTTCCATTAACTTATTGTTGTTACTCTCTTCATGTAACTATTGAATATAATTCATAGTTTAATCATTAATGATCATTACTTGATTTTATTTAAACGTTCTACTTTAAAAATGCTCTTACTTCTATGTGTTAATACACAGAAAGATGTTCCAACTGGCGACGCGAACAAAATCGCTCGGGATCTTGTTAAGCAAGTGGGCATGGCACACCTGGTTACCACAGGTTTTCTTGTAGTGGCAAATATTTTGGAGCGGTACGAAGCAATCTCTACAAATAAAGGAGCCTGCTTGTCCCTACTTAAGGAGATGGATAAATTGGCCCGACATGTTAATGAACTTCGAAAACGGCCTGAATTGAAGGAATCGATGGTGGATTCTATCAGGGAAGCAATAGCGTTGATAGTTGAAGCCTCTATCGCTTGCTGCACTCAAATTAATGCTACAAAATTTTCTAAGTGAGTACTCACTTAACATACTTTAGTCTCATTCATTAACATTGTGTAAATGGATGCTAAATTCTAAATAAATTCGACCCCTTTTATCAAATAGTCATCTAAATAAATTTCTTAAGGCAGGTTTTTCTCAACTACTGTGAATGGAGAAGAGTTGGCTAAATTTAAAACAAGGTTAGCAGAAACAGACACCCATATGCAGAGAAATTTTAATCTATGTCTTTACGATGCCATTGTGCGCCGACAAAAACCTATGGAGCTACAGTATCCAGAACATCCTAAAGACGCAGGTAAATTGCGTACTGTTGAAAAAGATGTTATTTTAAATATTTGTATAGTTTTGGAGTTTATAGAGGTTTATGATCTTGTGTGTTTAAATATGTTGCAACAGTTGGAATCGAAAAACAATTGGAAAAAGTCATCGAACTGCTAGAGTGTGGAAGTGATGAAAATGCTGTAGCAGTAATCGTGCATGGCTTTGGTGGCATGGGAAAGACTACCCTTGCCGATGCCGTGTTTGCACGGCTGCTTAATGCAGAAATAGAAGGATATAAATATTCTTATGTTAGATTGTTTGATGATATAGCATCACCTCCAAATATTGTAGAGTTGCAAAAATTCATAATAAAATATTTGAAGATGGGAGAAGAGCCAAAAGAGTTCCAAAGGTACGAGGAAGGACAACGACAAATTGTGAGCATCTTAGCGAAAGAGGTGGTTTTAATTTATATAGACAATGTTTTGCTTGAACAAAACCGAAATGCACTTGAAAAGCTTCTCCCTAAGAATATGGGGAATGCAAGAAAATTGAGGTTGCTTCTGACTACAAGGGATAAAGATGCAGTGAGAATAAGAGGAGTAAAACCGGTATTCTACCGTATTGAAGGCCTTCCCCATGAAAAGGCATTGGATCTTTTCAAGAAAGCACCGCATGGTGATAGTCTGCAGCAACTACATACTCACCAGTTGAATGACTTAGTCAATATATGTGAAGGAGTCCCGAAGCTTATGATGGTGGTAGCAGGATTCATCAATGAAACCCTCAGATCCATCTTTTCCACACACTCATGCTCCCGTTGATCAAGAGCTGTATCAGCGATTAAAATGGAGTTATGATTCCTCGCCCCTTTCAAACGTCGAGATTTGCTTCTTCTCTTCTGCTATGTTTATGGGTGACGCAGAGTCGATGTGGACAAATTAGTACAAATATAGATTGCCAAGGGCTTGCTTTGAGCAAAAAAGGAAACCTATTTAATGGGCATGGCCATTGGGCGCAACTATGGAAATCTTCAGGGAGTTTGTGGTTTGTTTCAGAATTTAAAAAATAAGGGGACTTAGGAACTCATGGTGGCATTGTGATATTCAGTATTTGTCATGCTTGTATTAGTAAGTTGGCCTTATGAGAGGTGCATAACACAAAAATTGTATTAGTAAGTTGGCCTTATGAGAGGTGCATAACACAAAAATTGTGTACATTAGGAAAATTTCTTTCAACTTGGAATATTGTTTGAAGTGCATTTTATGGGGATGAGGCATTGCTTACTGCCAAAGAGTCTGAATTTGCATGATTGAAAAGCGTTGCTTGGATGATGCTACATGCACATGATTACAGAAAAAACTAGGTCTATGTGTTGCTTGTCTGTCAAACACGGATGTTAGATCTGATATTACTGCCACCATTCATAATTTGACATATGACTTGCCTGCATGGTCTGTCAGCATATATCCCATTGCAAGAATGTGGCATTCAATACTGCAAAGGTGAGTTGGTTTTCCTTGGTTGCATGAAGGTTGATTGAATTGGCATTGAACTGTTACCCATCTAGCAATGTTCCTAATCATCATTTTGTGTATTGCATAATCATCTTACATTTCTGAAAAGTTCTACTTTTGTCTGGGATAATTTTATTGGGCTATGAAGGTGGTTATTATTAGGGGTCTGATTGGTCAGGTGTTAAGATTTAGAAAGCGCGTGTTCATCTATTGGTAGAGAAAATTAGGACACCAAGCAAAAGTTATCAAGCAACCATAAATATGGTGTTAATATTTAGAAAGCTCGTGGTTATCACACGAAGCAACATTGTGTGCTTTTCTTAAATATTTGCAACCAAGTGATTAAGAAAGTTGAGGTAAACTCTCTTGCTGATTCATTATTGAATCACCTTTTATTGAGTACTTGCCACACTCCCTTTGCTGGTTTTTTTGTTTTGTCCAGTATATGTTGGTTGATTATTGTCCTGCTAACACTGTTGTCAATCTAGGAGTGTACCAGTAGTGAGTTTGTGTATTTCCCTGTTTTTTCTGATGGTCATAACATGAATTGCAGAGCAAACATGAAATACTGTGATACTGTTGAGTAAACAATGAATAGGAATCAGTCCTGTAGTGTGCTGTGTTAAGTTTCAGATTCATTGTGTATACACTATATAGTCAACTAATTTAATGTATATATGAAGTACTGTTCCATTAACTTATTAAGCTATATGTGAAGGGCAGTTATTACTCTGTTCATGTAAATATCAGCAGTTGTCAGGTCTGAGTTGACCCCATTGTGAAATTATTTCAGTGATTTGCTTCAGTACAGCATGGCATCACATATTTAAGGAATTGTATTTTTAACGACTCACTGAACATATTAAACCACAGAATGAAAATTTATGATAATGACAATAATGTGCTAGTGGTTTCATGAAAACTATTTTACATATGTATGCGTAGTCTTTGATAAAGGGAGTGCATAGTCTGTCTGGGCGGTCTTGTATCTCTATTCAAGGTGGTAGTTTGTATATTTCCCTGTTTTTTCTGATGGTCATAACGTGAATTACAAAGCAAACATGAAATATTGTGATACTGTTGAGTAAATAATAAATAGGAATCAGTCCTGTAGTGTGCTGTGTTAAGTTTCAGATTCATTGTGTATACACTATATAGTCAACTAATTAATGTATATATGAAGTACTGTTCCATTAAGTTATTTATGAAGGGCAGTTGTTACTCTGTTCATGTAACTATCAGCAGTTGTCAGGTCTGAGGTGACTCTATTGTGAAATTATTTCAGTGATTTGCTTCAGTACAATATGGCATCACATATTTAAGGAATTGTAGTTTTAACGACTCACTGAACATATTAAACCGCAGAACGATAATTGATGATAACGGCAATGATGTGCTAGTGGTTTCATGAAAACTATATTAAATATGTATGCAGTCTTTGATTAAGGGAGTGCATAGTCTGTCTGGGCAGTCTTGTATCTCTATTCAAGGTGGTAGTTAGGGGCAGAGGAGTTTAGTTTGCATACGAGATTGAAGTCCCTGATAGGCTATAACTAAAAACAGTCATACACAAACCTAACAATGGTTCCAAAAATGCTGTAATGGAGACTAAACTAGCATTTGCACTAGAAGTTGCAAAGAAAATGCCATAAGGCAATAGAAAAGAAACTAGTAGCTTGAAGTGTTTTGTAAAATCGATGCAATCTCTACACATCATTATAATGTTTCAAAATTATATATTTACAATGTCAAAGATCATTCAATCAACATTTATTACCATGGAAAAGAACAATATAAAGACCTGGAAAATAGGCTTGTGATGACCCTATGAGGACACAATCTCTACACATCATTATAATGTTTCAAAATTATATATTTACGATGTCCAAGATCATTCAATCAACATTTATTACCACGACAAAGAACAATACAAAGACCTGGAAAATAGGCTTGTGATCACCCTATGAGGACACAAATGAGAATGTTGAAGGTACTTTCCTTGGAAACAACTTTTGAATGGTGCTAGATAATATCTACAATAAACATATGATAGATATTGTTGTAAAAATCAATATTGGAAACAAGTTACAATTGTAATCAAAATCAATGTATCTATCTATCTGTTGACCCTGCCACCTACACCTACCTACAAGTCAGTGAGAAAAGCCTTCAACTCCACAAGGTGTGGTTGGTCGCAGGGAACTTAGAGAAGGGGCTGTCACACTAATCCCGACTCTCTCCGTTTGAGCTATCTCCTAGGTTAGCTAAGCGGGGTGGTTCCTAATGAAAAGTTAAGTTAAAAGATGTGAGTTTTTAGGAGAGTGTTATAGTGAAAATGGATTACTTTTAAGGATTTATTGAAATAACAATGCCAATCTAATATAATTAAAAACCATAAAAACAGTGCCTTATAAGGAATTTGCTCAACAATTTAAAGATATATTTGCTCAAAGTAAAATGCAGTGCTCTCAAAAGAGAAAACAAAGTAATCCTGAAATGTAAATAAAAATTGTTAGCACAAGATATGTAAGATACAAAATGCTTTTGAGATAATCAACTTTATAAATCAAAACATGTGAAACATATCTTGCCAAAACCCAAAAATTAGTAATTAACTTGGAAATGTAAAAGAAAAGAAGTGTCAAACCAAGACATCAATATGCAATTAGAATTGAAACATGAAGAGAAAACACTTATTTGAAATGATTACAATACTTGTTTTTGGAATAAACTTTGCATATGAAAACTCAAACCATCAAGAGACAAGTAAAGTAAATGTAATGGAAAGTGTTCTTGATTAATTTTATTAATTAGCTCTACGACAAGATTACAATTTAACTCTTCAATCCTCAGAGCTCACCATCGCCCAATGATATGGATCTCACAGTGAGGAGTCAATAGAAGAGTAGAGGATCCCTAAGATGTCTACTTCAACCAACTTATGTTAGAGGTAAAATTTTAATGAGGCTTGGGGCCTTCCTATACTAAAATGTCTAGATGAAATTCAAATTGTATTAATTCCCCAAATTAAAATAATGATACATGCAAATGCTTTAAAGAGATTGATTTGCAATGCTTGAAAATGAAATAGTGCTCAACATAAGTTGCAATTATAACTTCAATTGGAGGAATAAAATTAGCTTACAAGTGTTGCATGTGTTTCATCAATGAATTAAAATGATACAAGTAATTTGCTTGAAAGTAAAAGTTGTTTCAAATAGACAATGACAATAAATTGCTCCAATATTCAAGATAACAATGTATCATAAAATTGAAACATGTATTCAAGTGCTCATGAAACAATCTACAAAGGTAAATGGAAACAAATTAAAGTTTGTTAAGAATATAAAATGCTTGCATGTAAAAGATGAATTGCCCAAAGTAAAGTGTAAGCTTGTAGCTCCAAGCAACAATGAGAAAAAAATTGCAAAGCTCAAATGAAATTGTAACAAACTTTAACTTAATGAAATGTGATTATGAGGAGTGTAACGTGGTGACAAATCCCACTCCTAGGGAACGTGTAGCCTTGGAACAAGTGTTTGACAGACATGATGCATCAAAGAGAAAAGATGATAAGAAAATTGGCCTAGGGGAATTCATTGAAGTGAATATTGGTACCCCTCATGACCCAAAGGTTATTAAAATAGGCAAGGGTACCAATGAGCAAGAACAGAAGAATTTGATAAATTTACTTCATGAATATAGAGATGTTTTGGCTTTTACATATGATGAGTTGAAAGGTTATAGGGAAGATGCTACAGAACATAATATCCCTCTTAAGGATGAAAATGCCAAACCCTTTAGGCAGAAACTTAGGCAAATCAATCCTAAGTTAGCCCCCTTGGTACAAAAGGAATTACAAAAGATGCTTCAGGCTGGTATTATTGCTCACACTAGGCATTCTACATGGTGTTCAAACTTGGTTATTGTGAGGAAGAAGAATGGATCAATCAGGCTATGTGTAGACTTTCGAAATCTTAATTTAGCCTGTAAAAAAAATAATTACCCTTCACCTAATATGGAAACATTATTGCAAAGGGTAACAAGATCTGGAATGATGTCTTTGTTAGATGGATTTTCAGGATACAACCAAGTCTTGGTGAAGAAGGAGGATAGACATAAGACAACATTCACCACACCATGGGGTACTTTTGAATATTTGAAGATGCCTTTTGGATTAAAGAATGTTGGAGCAACTTTTCGAAGGGCTATGGACTATGCCTTTAAGGGTTTAATTGGGAAATTTATTGAGATCTATCAAAATGATTTAACTGTTTTTTTCTAAAAATGGAATTTCCCATATAAGCCACCTAAGGCAAATTTTTGATAGGTGTAGAGAATATGGAATATCCTTAAATCTTGCTAAATCTATTTTTGGAGTGACTGAAGGGAAGTTGTTTGTTCACATCATTTAAAAGGATGGGATCAAGACTGACCCTGAAAGAGTTGAGGCTATTCAAAACATTCCTTTGTCTCATAATATTAAAATCCTCCAATCCTTCTTAGGAAAGATTAATTTTCTTAGAAGGTTCATTCCAAATTATGCTGATATTGTCAAACCCATCCAAACCCTCTTAAAGAAAGATGTTAAGTTTGTTTGGGGAAATGAGGGTAGAAAAGGTTTTCGGAAAATAAAGGATTCTATTGTCAAAGCACCTGTTCTAATAAGCCCTGATTATTCAAAGGAGTTTTTGATTTTCTCTTTTGCATCCGAAGATACTATTGCTGGGGTGTTGCTTCAAAAGAATAATGAAGGGCATGAGCAACCTATTGCTTTTATGAGTAGGTCCCTCCAAAGGTCTAAGTTGAAGTATAGCACCATGGAGAAGTCAGCTTATGCTTTAGTCAAGTCTCTTAAATAGTTCAGAGTTTATGTGGGGTATTCTAGGATAATTGCATTTGTTCCCCACTCCGTTGTAAAGGATATTTTAGTCCAAGTTGATTGCTTAGGAACTCGAGCTAGGTCGGTCTCAAAGATTCAGGAGTATGATTTGGATATTAGACCTACCAAGCTTGTGAAAGGCCAAGGATTGGCCAAAATCTTGACTAAAGGAAATGAGAAAGCGATAGGAATGATTTGTCAAAATGATTTGGAATTAACTTCATCAGAACTTCAAAAATTGGGTCAACTTGAATGGTATAAAGACATTTATTATTTGCAAAATTTGTCATGTCCTAACCATTTAGTTGGCCATAAGAGAAGAGCATTAAGGCTTAGAGCAACTAAATATTGCATTATGAAGGATGGTCTGGGTTGGAGAAATCCGGAGGGGGTAATGCTTAGGTGCATTGATGAAATTGAAGCCAAAAAGCTTCTATCTGAGTTTCATTTAGGATTGTGTGGAGGGCATTATGCTGCTAAGACTACTACCCACAAAATCTTGAGGGCTGGTTATTTTTGGCCTTCTATTTTTGTTGATGTGCACAAGTATGTTAGAGGTTGCCAAGCTTGTCAACTATTCACTAGGAAGCAAAAGTTAGCCTCTTTGCCTCTTTAGTGTGTGGTCGTGGAGGCTCCCTTTCAATATGCGCACCGTACCCTTGGTCTGTTCTAGGATAGAATAGGGCAGATCGATCTTTTTTTAGCATATTTGCTTTAGGCAAGGTGTTTGGAAATTATTGTGATTGCTATTTTTATCTTTACCTTTCATGGGCACCCTGAGCATAGGTTGGTTTGGCAATATGGGCACCAGCTAATGTTGACGGGTTGGTTCAAAATGTGAAAAGTCCATATCCATCCACATCCTTTGTATTATGTGTTGTTGTTAATGTATATATTGTTAGGTCATGTTAGATATGTTCATTTAATGTGCTTGTCAATAGATGTGCATGTGATAACAGTTATTTGACATGAGATGTATATTAATATGAGGATGTGTGATGATGATGTTAGATTACAATGTTTGTGTTTTGTTAGATGTGATTTAGATTTGTGGGCTAGCTAATGATGTTTATATGTGCTAGAGGTGTATATAATTAGATGATGATAGTAAATTTGAGTGTGTATGTTAGATGATGTTTATGTTTATTAGATGGTTATCATCGTGATATTTATTTTTATGAAATAATATTTATTATTGATTATATATTGGTGAATTTATATCAAATTTTTATATATGAAATTGCATTCAAAAAGACTTACTTTAATAAAAAATGCGAAAATAGTTTTATAAATTACAAGGTTTAGTATGATTGAAACTATGATTGTAAAATTACGATAAATATTTTTCTATTGCTTAAATAGTTTATTCATATTCATTCTAACTTAATTAGTAAAATATTTCAATACTCACAATGAAAAAATAACTAAAGGTAAAATAATTTAGTTAGTTCTTAATAAGATGAAAATGTATAGTAGTTCTTAATAATACAAAAATCATACTATATTAGATTCAAAATTTTGACATATAGTATATTTGACTATTTGTTAATAAACAACTCAAGAAATATTATTTAAGAACTAATCTTATAAAATAATATAAACTAGGTTTCAAAATTCACTAAAACAAGGTGATGGAATATAATAGAATAAAAATAATGTCAAACTAACTCAATATAAACTTATGACAAATAAAATATTTGATTATTTCTTATTGAAAAACTCAAGAAATATTATTTAAGAACTAATCTTATAAAATAATATAAATTAGGTTTCAAAATTCACTAAAAACAACATGATGGAATATAATAAAATAAAAAGAATGTCAAACTAACTCAATATAATATTAAAAAAATGTTAAACTAACTAAATAAATTGTGTTAATATTGACTTTAATAAAATAAAACTAAAATATGTTAATGTTAACTAAATAAATTATATTAATGTTGACTTTAACTAAGTTTAATTTATAGATGAAAATTAAACTAATAAATATAAATAGTTTTATAAGATGAAACAACCATAACTATATTATAATATAACTACCAATCTTATTAAATAATATAAATTAGGTTTCAAAAATTACTTTAAAACAACCAAATAAAATATAATACAAAAGGAATGTTAACGTAACTAAATATAATATAAAAATAACATCAAAGTAACTAAATAAAAATTAAAGGAGTGTCGAAGCAACTGGATAATAATTTTTTTGATTCAATTATTCTATCATCAAAGTTGAAATAACATCTTAAAAAAAAACTATATAAAAACATTTAAATAATGTGGGCTCATAAACAATTTCATCTTCGATTTCATTGCATTTTTCTCCATTCCACGTGGTCAAACTTCCAGGTGTTTACCATATCGTTTTCCATTAATCGTTAGTCTTAACAAACTCAAATTTTGGGTCTGAAGTGAAAGGTTAGAAAGTAAAAATTAATCCATGGGCAACTTAGAGAGAAATTTGCATTTTAGAGACGAATGTCAAACTATTAAAAGATTAGAAATATGTGTGTATATATATATCTAAGAGAGTCTTTATACTAACCTTCCTCGAGCACCTAATCTTTTTTAAGGGCTAACATATATAATATATCATTATTAAATTTAAGTTTATTTGATCTATATTATGAAAAGTAAGAAAAAATTCCCTAAAAATCACATGACCTGTTTCGAACCATCCAGTGTAATTCATCGTCAAAATCTCTCAAAGTGCAAACCTATTTTTTGAGTGCAAAACTTGAGGAAAGGTTTGCACCTCGAGAGATTTGATCCCTCTTGGCGCTTGATAGATCCAGTGTTAAGATGGATCTAGGTTGGTTTCAGTCGTGTGCGGTCATACAAAATTTGCTGAACTTCTAATTATTTTGATAATTTTAAATATGCTAAATATGTCTAAGATTAATTTGGTCAATTTAAATTAAAATTTTCTCAGTTACCTCAGTTTGTTGTGATGAGAGAGACTGTTGGTAAATTGAATGATGAAAAATGTTGAAATACGAATTTGAGTGCAAAGTGTCAAAGTAACAATTTTGATAGATAAAAAATGGGAATACTAAGAATATAGTCACACCTATTAGTTTTTTCATTTTCTCATATCAATCATATGAAAAGAGTAGTTGGAATCATAGACCATTCAAATATTTAACTCGATCTACTGTAGTAAACAACATACCTTGTCTAATAGTACTTTTCTCCAAAGTCAACATTGTGACCCTTAGAGTGTTAAACCCCAAATAATTTTCAATGGTAATTATTTTCTATTACTGCATTGGAATGCAAAGTAATTAACAATGTTGAATGATGGAAAATGAGAATAATAGGAATGTAGCCAATTATAAATAGTTTATAGCTTCAAGAAGCGAACATTTGGGGAAAGCAAACATTTTATTTAGGATGAAAATTCAAATATTGTATCTAATGTTGAATAATTTTCATGTGCTTACATTGAGAGAGAGTGTGTGTGTTTTGCGAGTGAGAAGGAGAGACAAGGGGAGATAGAGATATAGATGGGGGAGAGAGGGAAGAAGAGAGAGGCAAAGAAAAGGAGGGAGGAAGATATATATATATATATGGAAAGAGAAATGTTAGAGAGAGAAAGAAGGGGAAGAGAGAGAGAGGGAGGGGAAAGGGATGGAGGGAGAGAGATATATAGATATAGAGAGAGTGTGCATGTTTAGGAGTTGAGATAGAGAGATAGAGAAGGAGAGACACTGGGAGATAGAGATATAGATGGAGGAGGTAGAGATGTGCTTACACTGAAATCAATGCACATTATTAACCTAATTACTTTGAAATTTATGTACATCAGACATCTTGTTGCATTAAATAAGAAATCAACATCTACACTAAAATCAATACATGTAGTGCAAACAATCAAATGGGATTGGAAATCAACATCTATACTAAAATCAATGCATCTAGTGAAAGAAATCAAATAGGACTAGAAATAAATATCTACACTGAAACCAATGCATCTAATGCAAGCAATCAAATATGAGTAGAAATCAACATTTATGTTGAAATCAATGCATCTAGGTAAGGTATTAAATATGATTAGAAATCGACATCTACACTGAAATCAATGCATCTAGTGCAAGTGATTAAATAGGATTAGAAATTAATATCTACACTGAAACCAATGCATCATGTGCAAGAAATCAAATAAGAGTAGAAATCAATATCTACACTAAAACCAATGCATCTAATGCAAGCAATCAAATATGAGTACAAATCAACATCTACGCTGAAATCAATGCATGTAGTGTAAGGTATTAAATATGATTAGAAAACGACATCTATACTGAAATCAATGCATCTAGTGCAAGTGATCAAATAGGATTAGAAATCAATTTCTACACTAAAACCAATGTATCATGTGCAAGCAATCAAATAGGAGTAGAAATCAACATCGACACTGAAATCAATGCATCTAGTGTAAGCTATTAAATAGAATTATAAATTTTATTCTACACTGAAATCAACGCATATAGTGCATGTGATCAAATATGATTATAAATCAACAACTACATTGAAATTAACAACTATATCCACAAGCCTGATCTTTGACCTCCACATGCTACAAAGGTCACACTACAAGTCTTCTATAGGTTGCAAGTCTGCTAACTCAATTGTGATTTTCTGAGATTGTTTATTTTGCTCACTGTCAAATATTGTAGGATACTTGGTGTATGGTTATCACAATGGTACTACTCCAATACAACTGGACTGGAGTTTCAATCTCTGGAATTTTGTACCAATAATCACATCTTTTTAATTACCATGATTTAGACCCACAACTAGCCAAAATCATTGCTCTGATACCACTGTAATATTCCTAATAAGAAAAAAATAATGAATAGCAAAGAAAAATGCTCATGACAACACCCAGAATATTGCACCCACACATAAATATCAAATACACATACATTGGTGCCAAAAATATGTCTTTTATTAAATATTGAGTTGAATGAGTATAATAAAATCAAGGGAAGAGGAACTTGCCAGCTTGCTACAGCAAGCGAAGCCAAACCCAGGTTGTGAAAACTCTACCCACAAGTTGGATGATCTTCCCACTAATTCACTATGTTGACCCAGATATTTTTGTTGTTGCTATTGGTAGATAATGGAGGGAACTCTCTTTGCAATGCTTAGAAATTCTTGTAAATTCAGTTGGTGCTCCTTATCAAGCAGCGCGACAAAATGAAAAAGAGAATTGGCCTCAATCAAACCCCTAAGAAAACCCACAAATGAGGTGTACTGCCCAGTTTCTTTGCATATACACGCTACTCAGATTTGTTGTAGAATGCCCTCAAAATGGAGCTCCACCTCTCACAAATTTCCCTATAAATTTCTCCCCCAAATTCCTTATGCCACCAATTCTCAATCTCCCAACTCCTGTTGCTCCCTAGCCTCTATATGATTCTGCTAGTGAGGGCCTGTGTAGGCCCCATAATACAAAATTTTGGCCTGTGTTAAGCCCTGGGTTTCTCCTTTACAAACCACACCAAAACTTTAGCAAATGCCTGACCCAACCACTTTCTGATTCCCCGAAATTTTCCCTACACCACAATTGCTGTCTCCCACTTGTGTGAATTTCACCAATGCCCTAGCCACATGCAAATCTAGAAATGAAGCTTTTGTGACAACTTTGGAATGGCTCCCAAATTTCCCAAAGGCTCCCTTAGGGTGGCACTCATGGTCCACCGAAGGAGGAGTTGAAATATCCGCCCGGAAATATCCTAGTACTAAACAACACTATGTTTTCTTGGCTGAGCAACTCAAGCAAACAAAATGTTTAGTTGTAAAATTGTCAAAAGGCCCCGAATGTTGGCCCTCCTCTCTTATTTATACTTGTTGACTCATTTACCCTCCTTGTGGGCCCCTTTTCCCACTAATTCTATCTCCTTCCTCTTCTTCTCTCTCCACTAGTGTGAGCTTCCTAAGGGAGTGTGAATTCCTTCTTTGTGGGCCCCCACAAACCATTAAGGAATCGATTTTCTCCTTCCTCCTAAGTCCCATATGCCAAAATTGTATCCAACGTCCGAAATTGAAGAATTTCAATATGCCTTAGAAATTTGTGAAATTTGGGACATCACATAGAATCTTTAGGGCACAAGGCCAATCGACAAATAAGGTTCAAAGCCATTACAACAATATACTTGTTATGAGCTCAACATGTCACTTGCGAGAATTGAAATTAGATATTAAATCTTGAGGAAAAAGCCCAAGTGCTTCCCTAATTTTGAGGATGTTACCTAAGGTAAATCCTAGAGTCTTCAGGGCACAAGGCCAATCAACAACAAGGTTCAAATCCATCACAACAATATACTTCTTATGATCTCAACATGTCACTTGCGGGAAAACACATTGCAGTATTTATAATAACAACTATATATGCACATATACTAAAAACTCATTTTCTTTAACTATAAACTAATGAAGGATACAAAGCCCACATCTGATCAGCCATCTCCCATGTAGTTTCATTGGGCCCAAAGTGCTTCCATTGCACTTTAACTTTCTCTATTGCTTGGTTATGGAGCATGATTTGTTTCTTCTGCAAAATGCACTTAGGTTCTCGCTAGAACTCTCCCTCTGGTTCCACCTACAATACAAACCAATCAATCACATGATTAGCATCTTGCACATATCTATTAAGCAATGAAACATGGAAAACATCATGGAATTTTACTGTTGGCAGTAGTGCAAGTCTCTAGGCCACTGGTCCAATCCTCTCAAGGATCTTGAAAGGCCTAGAATACCGAGGTGCCACTTGGCACATGAGCCAGTCCTCAAGGAGCTCCTCTTTGGCTTGATGTGCAAGTACACATGCTCCCCAACTTGAAACTCCTTGAATGCTCTATGTTGATTCACATAACTCTTCTTCCTATCTTGTGCTACTTTTAAATTCCACTTAATAACCTGCATCTCTTACTCCATCTCAGCCAACATATCTGGTTTAATAAACACCATGTTCATTAGATCATTCTAGCTGATGGGAGTGTTGCAACTATGCCTGTAAAGAGCTTCAGATGGACCCATCCTCAAGGATTCTCGATACCCATTATTATATGCAAACTCTACCATTGGAAGATACTCCTCCCACTTCCTCTGCTGATGTATGACATACATCCTTAACATGCCCTTAAGAATCTTGTTAACCCTCTATGTCTATCTATCAAGTGTGTGGAAGATAAGTTGTACTGAAGGATAACTCTGTCCCCAAGCCTGCAAACAAATCCTCCCAAAACTAGGAAGTGAACTTGGCATCTCTATTTGATATGATCTTCTTGGGAACACCATGCAATCTCACTATCTCCCGGATGAATATCTGAGCTACCTCACTAGCTAAATTCATAGACTTCACTGCAATGAAGTGAGCTACCTTGCTCAACCTATCAACCACAACCATGTTGGAATCATGCTGATTTGATATCCTTGGCAAACCTGTAATGAAGTCCAAAGAAATGACCTCCCATTTCCATTCTAGAATCAGAATAGGTTGTAACAAACCATTTGGATGCTTGCATTCATCTTTCACTTGTTGATAGTCGAGACATCTAGAAACAAACTCAACCACCTCTTTCTTCAAATTCAGCTAATAATAGAACTTCTTAACATGAAACTCCCTCAAGATAATCTTCTTGAGTTCACTGTTATCTGGCACATAAATCCTGTTCTAGAATCCGACCAAGCCATCTGTTATGAGGTGATACTCCTCATCTCTATCACCTTCACCATGTTGTTGCAACCTATGCTTCAACTTTTGGTACCTATCATCATGTTTCCCTACCTGCAAGATCCACTCCTGTAAACCTATCCCATAAGAGCTCACGAGTCAAATATGATTTAATTGCACTCTCCTACAGAGAGCATCTGCAACCCTTTTCTCCTTTCCCTTGATGCATTTGATCTCAAAGTCAAACTCATTGAGGATAGTCAACCATCTAGCTTGCATGACATTCAGATTAGGTTGGTCAAACAAGTACCTCAGTCCACTATGATCACTCATCAGAATAAACCTCCTGCCAAGAAGATAATGCCTCCACATATTCAATGCATGAATGATAGCTGCCAACTCAAGATCATGAGTCACATAGTTTTTCTCGTGCTCATTCAACTTCATTGACTCATAGCATACCACCTATCCTTCTTGCATCAAAACTCTGCCAAGTCCTTTCTTGCAAGCATTTGGAAGCAAATGCTTCAGCTGCTCAAAACTAGTTGCACACTCCTCATTCCATTCAAACTTCTTTCCTTTCTCTGCAAAGATGTGATAAGATATCTAATCCTTGAGATGTTCTTGATGAACCACCTGTAATAACTTGGTATTCCCATGAATGATCTGGCCTAATCCACATTCCTAGGAGTTGGTCACTCCTTGTTAACTTTAATATTTTATGATTCCACAGTTATACCTTCCTTGGAAACAAAATTCCCCAAGTAATGAACCTGAGACTAAAAGAAACTACACTTTCTAAGCTTGGCATACAACTGATGCTCTCTCAACAATCTCATCAATGAACACAATCACAAACTTTTCCAATTAAGGACACAATAAGTTGTTCATCAAGCTAGAGCATTAGTAAGACCAAAATGAACCACTACAAACTCATAATGCCCATACCTGGTACGGAATGCAGTCGTGTAGATATCTTCTTCTATGATGCACACTTGATGATATCCTTATCTCAAATCAATCTTTGAAAAAAATGTTGCTCCCTTCAGTTGATCAAACAAGTCATCGATATGCGGCAATGGGTACTTGTTCTTGATGATCACCTTGTTCAACTGCCTATAATCAATGCACAATTTGAGAGTACCATCATTCTTTTTTACAAACAACATTGGTGCACCCCAAGGCAACACACTTGACCTTATGTATCCTTTATCAAGCATTTCCTTAAGTTGCAACTTCAATTCCACCAACTCCAGAGTACTCATCCTGTAAGGTTCCTTTGATGCTAGTGTTGTTCTTGGTACCAACTCAATAGAGAAATCCACTTCCCTTTGAGGTGGTAAATCTGAAATCTCTACAGGAAACATAATCTAAAATTGCTGCAAAACAAGATCCTTCTTCAAGACTTCCTCATCCTCAACATCCTTTCCTTTTTCACTATAAATATGCACTATAAACAATACACAACCCTTCCTACAACTGTGTTTATCTTGCATGGTTGTAACCATTCTTACTGATGTGGGCTTCTTCTTTACTTGCAAAATTCTCTTTTCTCCATCATCATCTAGGCACTCAATGGCCTTCTCATAAAAATCTACCTTGGTCTTGTGAATAAACAATCAATCCGTGCCCAAAAGCATGTTATATGGACCCAAGGGAAGCACATTTAGATGTGCTCATGTAGGCATACCAATAAGCTCAATTGGAAAAGATGTCACCCAATGATGAACTCTTCTCTTGCTCCATGTAGCCAACTACACCAACCAAGATTCTACATGCACTTCTTTACTCAAATGACATTGATCCAATAGTTCAGGACTAACATAACTATAATTAGACCTAGGATCAATCAAAATGGAAACAAATCAATCACAAAACTTACCTTCATCTCAATAATAGATGCCTAATGATGTTCCTGCATGTTATTAAGTGTTGCATAGATATGAGGAATGCTCTGACCAACATCCCCAACTTTTTGTGCCTCCTGGGCACTATAGATTTGAGGCCTACCACCCTTATACAAGAGAAAATCCTTCTTTCGATAATCCTTGCCATAAATCCAACACTGCAATGGTCCCCTATCGTTACCTTTATTTTGTTGTTCTTTAGGCCGAGATCCATTTCCTTTCTCAACTGCATTAAAATTCTTATAAAGAGCCACCTTTTCTTTCTCACTTCTATCCTAGTATTTTCCCTGCTTCTGAGGCCATTTTCCCTTAGTCTTCTCATTTCCTTTCCAGTCATATTTATTCTCAGGCTTGCACTCTGACTACTCATAACAATGCTTCAATTTCTGGATGGCTTACTCTAATGACCGAGGTTCATCAAACTCAAACTGGTCTCTGAATTCTACTAGAAACCCACTGATGAACCTTTGAATATTCACCTTCTCATCCTTAAGGTAAGATACATACCTCAAAAAATCCAGGAACTTGCTAGTATACTCATCATTTGTCATAGAACCCATCTTCAACTCGTAGAAATCCTTGGCCCTGTCATCATAGTATCTCTCGGACAAGTATTTCTCCTTGTAAACTCTCTCAAACTCATCCCAAATCAATTCCTCTTCTCTAATGCTTCATAAATTCCTCACATCCTCCCACCAGATATATACTTTCTCTTTTAGACTAAAAGTGGTTATCTTAGCTTTCATGTTCTCCGAATAGTCATGCAATCTGAAGAAATTCTTCATCCCAAGTAGCCATGCTTCTCCATCCTTTGATTTATTCATCTCTCCATTAAAAGTAGGAGGCATGACTTTCTTAAACTCCTCTAGAAATTACTCACTCCTCCTTTTGTGTTGGCAGCGATGATAATGTTGTCTCTTGGAAGAAGAACTAGAGTAAAACCCATACATACCATTCCTCCTGTTGGCAATAATATGCCACTCCTCACTATATCCTCCTTGTCCAACTCGTGTCTCCTCTTAGACTTGCAACCATCTGCTCCATTAGTCTTATCCTTCGGTCTATTTGCATGAATGTTCCCCATCTTTCCCCATCTGTCCTTGCTTCTGCAACTCTGAAAGACTTTGTAGAATCACTGCATTAACCTCTGCCTACTTTTCCTGAGCTTTGGAAATCCTTTCCTATGCCTCAACCAATCTATTACTATCTTCTCTGCAACTTCTTATCTCTACCCTTAAAATCCTCAATGTATTTGCTAGATCAGGAAAATACTCTTCTCCTTGCTTCTCAACTGACTTTTCCCATTCCATGGAATTCACGTTAGGCTTGTAAGGGGAGTCATGTGAACTATAGTCCACCATTCTGCTCTTCATATTTGGCCTTCTCTTTCCTACAAACATGTCATGTTATATAAACCAAATATAAACATAAACAAAATAAAACCTTGGTGAAGTTTAGGGGACGTTATTACATCTACACAAATCAATCTAGATTAGCACAATACATATACATACAACATGACATCTACACATCAACATCATGCATGATGATGCCAGGCTACAATAACAACCACATGCATGATAGCCATAACCATCACAATGCATGTATAACAATACACATGTAGCCTATCCAATCCAAGTGTTTGAACCTAGAATCTCAGATATCAATCTATAATGCCCCACCCCACATTTACCCACTTTCACAAGCTCTCCAGTGTAAACATGAGTCGGGTGCTACTAGACATGACCTGACATCCAAGTTCCAGTTATGGAAATGGGGCCCACAAACTGAAAGCTTATTGCCATCCCTTAGGGACTATAGATCACTCAGGGCCTGAGAACCACCCCAGGTGATCAATCCCTGAGTTGGAACTCTTTTTCACTGATCTAACTCCACAACTGCACCCTTGAGACATAGTGAATGCGGTTATGAAGCTCCAACTATACCCACAAGCTCACCTACATGTGATTATGACCCAATTTTTTTAGTTCCTGTGCATGCGGTCGTGATATCTATGCCACTTTTCTAGAAAAGCCTCCAGACCACTGCCCATAATTGCCTGTAAGTTTCCAAAAACATAAATAAGGTGATAACAAGGCTAACCATTCAAAAATTGAACAAGATCTTGACAAAAACATGACTAGTACATGATAGAAATTTCTTCAAACATATGCCAAAACATATAAGCTACAGGTCATGAATGCATATCTGATCATAAATTTCTGAACTTCATCTAAGAACCACCAAGAAGGCCCAATGCCCTCTCAAGCTAGCTATAAAAAAACTTGTTATCCCATGCATTCATCAACCATTCAAATACTTATCAAATATTAAATAAGATCCATAGCTAGAGCACATTAAATAACCATGCATATAACTAGAATAGGAACCAAGACAAATCTGCCATAAAATAAACATAATAACAAATACATGTCTCATTAATTACATTATAAGAAGAGCTCATATTAACTTATGCAAAATCAAACCAAGTCAGGGACTTCTTGATCAAGTGCTTAGTATTTAGCTCAAAAATCAAAGTTCTCAAAATGGCTCGAAACCTAAACGAATGCATCCGTCTCGGCAAAACAATCCTAACACAACTCGTTTCATTGAAAACCGAGTTCGTATGAGGAAGTTATTGAGTTCTATTCGCTTTTCCAAACATGAGAAATTAAAAAAAATGCACAGTCACTACATAGTCAACAGTCCGTGTTGTTGATGTGGCAAGTGACTGTGCAAGGTCAAAGTTCGGTCAACATCCAATCAAATCTCGCCAAGTGTCATGTTCTTATTGGTTTTCAGGTGCGGTGTGTTGGCAATTTTTTATTGTTTTAGAATAGACCAATGAGGAGGGGACAAGTGGCAAGCCCGGAGGTCGCCACTTGTCCCTCCCCAAAGGTCGGCTCCGCGCGCATTCTACCAAAATTATATGGCAGGCAGGGGGGGGGTCGAACCCAGGACCTGCTCTGCAGCAACAAACAACCTTACCGCTACACCATGCATTAGTTCTTAACATACAATGTTGTCCGCGCACCTCAAGATGGTATTACAGGTGCTATGGGAGCACCTCCTTTATGCCAAGTTTGTAAATTTGATTCCTTTCAATCATGAGTGTATTAGTTGGTCATTTCATTTCAAAATGAGTGGAAACAAATCTTGAGAAGATCAAGGCAATCATGGAATGGCCTATCCCTCAAAATGTATCAAAAGTAAGATCCTTTATGAGATTGATAGGATACCATAGGAGATTTATCCAAGGGTTTTCAAGGATTTGACATCCTTGCAAATTTTATTTTATTTTTTGAATTTACATTGTGTTTTTTCTTCTTTTATTATGGTCCTCTCGAGGAGATTCTCTTTGTTGGTATTGTGGGGAAGTCACTTTTGAGGGATGAAATTTAGAATCACTATTCGTGGATACCCATTGTGAGGCTGGGTGTGATCAACAAAGATGCTACAATCTTTGTTGTAAGGGTTAAGAAGATTTTCTCTTACATCATCTTATATGATTAGTTTGGATTCCTTGTTGGTAGAGGGATATGTGAAGCCACATGATTGGCCCAAGTGGGTCTTAATTCAATAAAATAAAATAAAATCTTCCATCTATGGTTTTGAAGTTATATCTCACCAAGGTTTATGATAGAGTGAGTTGGATTTAACTTAACTTGATGCTTTTGCATGTGAGGTTTAGTCCTTCAATGATAAAATGTATTATGAGTTGTATTTAATCTATATTCTTTGTAGTTCTCGTAAATGGATTTGCTTCAAATTTCTTTAGACTTATTATAGATCTAAAATAGGGATGTCCCCTAACTTTTTTCTTTTGATTAGTTGTAGAAGGTTTGAGTAGGTCTATTAAAGAAGCAAAGTTGGGTTAGGGTCCATAAAAGGGGTCATAATTGGTGGTACTCTATTTTAACTCATTTACTTTTTATGGATGATGTTCGACTTTTTACAAATGAGAGTATGAGGGAAGTTAGGAAGTTGTAGGAAACCTTGGATTTGTACTATATAGCTACTAGTATGGAGTTGAAATTTCAAAAACCATCAGGTTATTTTAATGGGTTGGGTGTTAATGATCTTCAAAGGTTGATCATAATGTTTCCCTTTAAGTTTATTAAATTTAATGAGGTTTTTAAAGTATTTGGGTTATCTTTTGAAGCCAAATGACTATCATAAGAGAGATTGGGCTTCAATGCCAGGGAAAACAAAAGTTAGGATAAATCATCGGTGTTACGGGTGGTTTTCTATTAGAGGTTAGCTAACTCTAATAAAGTTGGTTTTTGAAGCAATTCATGTCTTCTAGCAATCATTGGTTGATATTTAAAAATAGATTTTATAAAGAGTTAGGAGGCCATGTCTTAGATTTTTGTGGTTTGGGTGTAAGGAGGAAGGGAAATTCCATTACTCAAATTGTAGTATATAACCAAGTCAAAATAGGAGGGGGGTTGGGTGCTGAAGAATGTCTATTCTATTTGGCACCTCTTTTGTAACTAATAATTTATGGAGGGTATTTTCAAGGGATAGCATGTGGAGGATAATTATTGATTAAAAATACATAAAACTAAGAACTATCACAGACTAAATCAAGAGTCAATGGAAAAAAAAAAAAAAATGTTTCCAATCACTGGAAGGCCCTTGTTTTGGATTTTCCTCTTATATGCCTACATTTGGCCTGGAAAGTTGGTAATGGGGAACATGTCAAACTAGGTATTGATACTATCATCGATCGTGGTGTATATATGGAGCTACTAGAAGATAAGATTATTGATCTACATGGCATAAAGTTCTTTTCTCTTCATGATGTACGTGATCCTATTTCCATTGACCGTTGGTCTCAAAGATTGTTATAGACATGGTACTTGGGATTGGGAAGGCTTCTTGTATATTTATAGATGGCTCATGCAAGTCTACTAAGGGGTCATGTTCATGTAAGGGAGGAAAATGACTCTTTGGCATGGGATTATAATAAAGTTGGGGGTGAATATCTAATGTGATTGGGTTATAAAGCAATTTTCATTTATGATCCATAAGAGCTTGTTTGGTGGAGGGAATACCTATGAAAGTTATAGGAACGAAACAAGACAAGGGTTTCAAGTGGTTGGCCCCAAAAGATAAGGTCTTAACTTGGGATGTTTTCAAGAGAATACATAAACAAGGTAAAGTTATTAATTTAATGTATAAGTCAATGAAATAACATATTCTCCAAATATTAGTTAATTGTCTATAGTCTCAACAATTATTAAAAGATGTTGAATTATTCACATGTCTTCAAAATGTATGAAATAGGAACATTGTTAAAAAATGTTTGATTAAATAGTTTGGGAAAAAGAAATTAAAATCAGTTAGGAATTTATCTTGCTTCATGTATTAGGGGATTTGGTTGGTAGGAAACTATCGTGCTTCATGTCTTTGGGATTTGGTTGGTTGATATCAGTTAGTTATTAATTGGATGAGTGGTACTAGATAAATGTAAGATATTAATTGGATGAGTTAGTAATTAGCGTTGTTTTTCAAAATATTTTTTAATTTTTATGATTCTGGATAAAAATTAATTAATTATATATAAATAAATAAATAAATAAAATTTATAAAAATAAATTAACTTAAAATCCCATTCGTCGTTTTGCTTTTTTGACGTATAAAAGTGCAATACCACCGACACAGAAGGAGACTGCAAATTAGGAGGTTTCTGTTCTATTAGATGAGATCGTCGAGTGTGCAAATAGAACGATGGAAATGGACCTCTGGATGATCTCCCAGATGCGGAATTTCAGGTAAGGTTTTTACAAACCCTGTAAGCCTGATCTTTCTTTCCATTCCCATGTTTGTCAGATCAGATCAGTGGAATGGAAGGAATGATTAATAGCAGTTACAAAAATGTTTATAGCGTGATCTATAAGCGAAGCTTTTCACAGTGCTGTGAGGTGTGAGTCATTTGAGTCAACCAAGTTTGTCGATCCTCTGTCCAGCGTATAGAATAGATGATGGGGACACCCGATTCTGGGTTGGTTCAAGGAGAGAATAGGCCATATCCATCCATGCCATCTATCTCTTTTAGCATATTTGTTTTAGGTAGGGTGTTGGGCAGCTGATGTGCTTGTTGTTTTTACCTTTGCCTTTCATGGGCATCAGAAGCATGGGTTGGATTGGCAATAATGGCCCCAGCTGATGTTGACGGGTTGGTTCAAAGTTCAAACTGGGAAGAGGCCAGATCCGTCTATTTCCTTTGTATTTCTATTTTTGTTTTAGCCAGGGCGAGGGGACTATAGTGCTTTGCAACTGTTGTGAAACCTTTGTGATTGTAGGTTCTCTGATTAAAGATGCTCAAGCCAGGTGCAGGTGAAGACACGGCTTACAGACGCTGACCGAGTTCGTTTAAATGGTGTAAAGGTATGGTGGCAAGGGGAAAGCATCTTTGTTAAAAATGGTCTTTAACAACTTTAAGGGCAGTAATATCCTCTACGATGCTATTTGGGTCACATTTTTTCAAGATTGTAAAAATCTTTGATTGTTGTTGTAGGGGACAAGAAATTCGTTGTGGCATTGGACGCGTTGTGGAATCAAGGTCGCATTTCCTACTCCGAGGAAGGATCTGATACAGAGAAGTCTATTGAAATACAGCCCCTCTCTGGACACGAAGCGTGGATGTTTAATAGCTTTCAAAGAGGTCCATGCTCCTAGGGAATTGGCAGACTCTGTTGCGGACGAGTATAGATGTTTTCCTTTGGCATTAAACGCAGCATCCACGGCAATGAAGGGCAAAAGCTGTGTGGATGAATGGGAGATTTCTTTACCTTTCATGAAACCCTCAGATCCATCTTTTCCACACCCTCATGCTCCCGTTGATCAAGAGTTGTATCGGCGATTTAAATGGAGTTATGATTCCTTGCCCCATTCAAACGTCGAGATTTGCTTCTTCTCTTCTGCTATGCTTATGGGAGACGCAGGTTTGATGTGGACAAATTAGTACAAATATAGATTGCCCAAGGGCTTGCTATGAGTAAAAAGGGAACCCATTTAATGGGCATGGCCATTAGGCGCAACTATGGAAAACTTCAGGTAGATCGTGGTTTGTTTCAGAGTTCTAAAAATAAGGGGACTTAGGAACTCAATAGGGCATGCCAGCGAAGAGCTCATGATAATGTTCTTCGAGACATGGCAATTTATGTTTGAGTTCCTCACATAATGATTCAAGAGTATGTCTTTGAATCAAGGATTTGCCTGAAGAGATGTGCCATCTTTCTAGACTTCAATTATTTAACGTTTTCATTTCTGGACGTCTAGAATCATTTCCATCTAAGATTGGAGAGGTTAAAAATCTCAAGTATCTTAATTTAAACGGATGCTTGAATGAAATCTCTAAACTAAGCACTCTGTATTCAATAGTCAACTCCTGGATTAAGTGTGGAAACTGAAGTGCCTGGAGTTTGAAGGGTCTCAAAAATCTGACACATCTGTTTGTCAAATATTAAACAAGAATAAAGTCAGGAATTAAAAAAAGCATAATAGGGGATTGGCTGGAGATGAGGCACTTATGGTTGAAGTACAAAGAAAAATTATTGAGGTAATGAAGGATCTTCCTAGGACATGAAGAAGCTACCCAGGTTCATCATGGCTTGTTACCATGGGTATCAAACAATGGACTGTGGAATGATACTGCCCAAACTCTGTTCATGTCTTGACCATATATCATTGATCTTCGAAAAGATTTCCGACAGCCTCGGAGAAGCTATCCCATTTGAGTCACGGGAAACACTATTTTGCAAAGAGAATAAATTGAAACTGCCCCTCCAACAATTATTCAGAAAACTGGGGAACTGTAAGTAACTGTAATTCTTATCCTTAAAATTTCATCATTTTCTGTTCTAAATGTGATGGTGGTTAAATGAATGTATAAGATTTTTAATATGTATGACATTTTCTTATAAATTTTGGTTAACAATCGTTGTACAGGAAACCACAGTGGGGCTATTGGAGATGAGGAAGAGGAGCCACAGCCTTCGAAAGAAGATCCTTGTGGCAATTGAGCTTAGCAGCAATTCCCTGCCTTGCGGGAAAACCTGAGAATTTCTCGTTACGTCTTTCTCAAGAGATATTCAATATTTGTCATGTGAGTATGAATAAGTTGGCCTTATCGGAGGTGCATAACACAAAAATTATGTACATTAGGAAAATTTCTTTCAACTTGGAATATTGTTTGAACTTCATTCTATGGGGATAATGCATTGTTCACTGCCACAGAGCCTGAATTTGCATGATTGAAAAGAGTAGATTGGATTATGCTACATGCACATGCTTACACAAGAAAACTAATCTATGTGTTGCTTCTCTGTCAAACACGGCTGTTAGATCTGATATAACTGTCACCATTCATAACTTGACATATGACTTGTCTGCATGGTCTGTCAGCATATATCCATTGCAAGAATGTCGCATTCAATACTACAAAGGTGAGTTGGTTTTCCTTGGTTGCATGAAGGTTGATTGAATTGGCATTGAACTGTTACCCGTCTAGCAGTGTTCTTAATCATCATTTGTGTATTGCATAATCAGCTTACATTTCTGAAAAGTTCTACTTTTGTATCGGATAATTTTGTTGGGCTATGAAGGTGGTTATTATTAGGGGTCTGAGTCAGGTGTGAAGATTTAGAAAGCGTGTGGTTGTCTATTGGTAGATAAAATTAGGACACCAACCATTATCAACCACAAATATGGTGTTAATATTTACATAGCGCGTGCTTATCACACTAGGAACATTGTGTGCTTTTCTTAACTGTTTACAACCAGGTGATAAGAAAGTTGAGGTAAACTTTCTCGCTGATTCATCATTGCATCACCTTTTATTGAGTACTTGCCCCGCTCCCTTTGCTGTTTTTCTTGCCATTTGTCCAGTATATGTTGGTTGATTATTGTTCTACTAATACAGTTGGCAATCTAGGAGTGTACCAGCAGTGAGTTTGTGTATTTCCCTATTTTTTCCGATGGTCATAGCATGAATTACAGAGCAAACATGAAATACTGTGATACTGTTGAGTAAAAATTGAATAGGAATCAGTCTTGTAGTCTGCTGTGTTAAGTTTTAGATTCATTGTTTATACACTATATAGTCAGCTAATTTAATGTATATATGAAGTACTGTTCCATTAACTTATACAGTTATTTGTGAAGGGCAGTTGTTACTCTGTTCATGTAAATATCAGCAGTTGTCAGATCTGAGGTGACTCCACTGTGAAATTATTTCAGTGATTTGCTTCGGTACAACATGGCATCACATATTTAAGGAATTGTAATTTTAATGACTCACTGAACATATTAAACCGTAGAACCAAAATTGATGATAATGGCAATGGTGTGCTAATGGGTTCATGAAAACTATATTAAATATGAATGTATGGTCTTTGATAAATGGAGTGCATAGTCTGTCTGGGCAGTCTTGTGTCTCTATTCAAGGTGGTACTTTGAGGTGGAAGAGTTTAGTTTGCATATGAAATTGAAGTCCCGTATAGGCCATAACTAGAAAGCCATACACAAAGCCAACAATGGTTCCAACATGGCTGTAATGGAGTCTAAATTATCTTGTGGCTTTGTAGCCTCCTCTGGGTAACATTTTTACAGCATCGCTATCTAGTTGGTTACGTTTTTCTTCAGAGTAATCCTGTTGATCCGGGATACTCTCTAAATCATCCAATTCACAAGGATCCAACAAAGTCACTCTATGAAGGGTTGAATGGTAAAATTCCATAGCCCACCTGTGTATGCCCTGAAGAGAGGGCATGCCCTTCACATTCAAGTTTTATAGTACCATAGATCAAAGGGTACACTATTCTATACTATAATGCGCAGCTACTAATTCAGTACTTAGTTTTTATCGTTGTGAGATGAGAGAACATACGGAAAAGAATGGGAAGTACCTCTCAGTCTCACACCGATCATCTAATACTGGGTTGATGTCATTAATTCACTGTTTTTCATAGATGTGGCGTGTAACATGAGATAAAAGCGTGTGGAAAGTGGCATTGGGTCTCAAATTTAATGTGCAATATAACAGATGCGGCCAGATCTGACTGCCAAGGCCGAGGAAGGAAGCATTGATGTGATTGGAAGTTATGTATTCTGGAATGGGCATGAACCAAAAGAAGGCACTTTATGTTTCATTTCATAACTATCATACAAGTAATAAATACTAATTCTCAAATCCCATATTCAAAATAGTCTTTATGGTCGTTTTCTTTTCTGTAAGCTTCATGCTCTGTAGCTTGTGCCTTTTTGGATTGGTTTTTTATTCATGTCATTGTGCCGAGGATTGCTTCAATTTAGTCAAGCTTGTCGATATTGCTCAACGAGCAGGCTCTATGACATTATAAGGATTGGTTTATTTATTGTGGCTGAATGAATGGATTTTTGAGTTTGTTTTTTCTATGATGCAAGGGGATTTATCCCTCCTCTTCCCCTTCTCGAAAAAGGGTTTTTATTCATGTCATTGTGCTGAGGATTGTTGCAATTTAGTCGAGCTTGTTGAGATTGCTCAACAAGCAAGGGTTTATGTCATTATAAGGATTTGTTTATTTAGTGTGGCTGAATGGTTTTTTTTTTTCTTAAATGTTGCAAGTGTATATGCTCCCCTACCTCGCAAAAAAATCCGTGTAACTTGTGTCTTTGCATTCCGGGGATTTTTGGACCCTCAATCTGCTGGGGACTTCATCAAGGTCTTGCTGGCAGTCCACTTGTACATTCTTCTCCCCTGTGAGACACAAGGTGTAGGTTTGAATGCACATATACAAGATCCCCAATTTTGTATGATCCAAACTTGTTGTGCTTCACAGGATGAATGAAACTATAGGTGGTCCAATTCCGTTCCACTGATGAAGAGCTTGCCACTTGTTATAGCATACGAGTGGCAAGACATTGCAAATAAACATCATTTTCCCCATGACAAGTCCTCCATTTAACTAGGTTCATTGTCCTCATCCAAAACTGATATGTTTGCAAAATCCTCTAATCTAGCAGCAAAACAAGCAAATTCCTCCCTTGCGTTAATTTGTAAAGAAGTTAGAAACAACCTTTGAAAAGATTTCTTCACTCCATTGACCACTTCTTTGTCCCTATGTTTCGCCTTCCTCTTCCCATTCCTTTGAGCAATGAAATTTTTATCATAAAATTTCGGATTTAGAGCATGTGCCAAAGCGTGCAATGGAGTGTTAAAAGCCATTCCACTGTAACGGTGGACCTCAAATGCTCCACAATTAAAATCAACAAAAGGAAGAGCAAAAGCCTCTTGTGCAATAATTTCCACAGTGTTATCAACCATGTTATCAATGCAATTATAAAGCTCTTCCAAGAGAGGTTTGCCTTTGTCTACATCTAGGAGAAGATCATATACAAGTAATGTGAACTTGAGCAAGAAATCAATCTTGCTCCACCAATCTTCATCAATCAACACACTTTGCACCATACTTCTCCTCTTTGAATATGCCTCTCTCAACTAAGCCCAAGTTACACCCACACCATACTCGTTAATGCAAGTTTGACTTCAACAATGTGGTGCAACATGATGAAGTTTTAGGCATATTTTGTCTCAATAACTTTGAGAAACTCTATTTTGGAGTATTCTTGATATATTGATCGAGATTAGTGGTAGTTGGAGATGAATTTTATAATCTCCATAGCTTGCTTCATGACTTCCTTAATCCATTTTGTTTTACCTCAATCTCTTCTAAAATCATATTTAGATTATGGTCAATGCAATGAGTTCAATATATATGATTGTGCCTATCTCAACAATCAAACTTGCAACTTCAACAACTCATGCCAAGTAGAAAGCAATGTTTAAGTAATCAATTCCCCACTTGCTTGTATCAATCTTCATTACATGGATTTTCTAGCTTTGTGCATACAAGTAATCCCAATATAGCAGATGGACAAGATGAGTCATATCATAACTGATCTCTTTTACCAAGTATTGAGAAACATTTCAATGCCATCATTTTGAATTGGGTCACTAGTGGTTCACTTGTTGGATGTTTAATGCCTCCAATCAATCTTGCTTCATCAATCAACACCCTCTACACCATACTCTCCCTCTTTGAATTTGTTCGTCTCAACTTAGTGTTAGTTGCACTAACCACCATACTCATTGATGCATGTTTGATTTCAACAAGGTGGTGCAACATGAAGTTTGAAACATGTCTTGTCTCTACAATTTTGAACAACTCCAATTTGGAGTATTCTCAATATATTGCTTGTGATTGGTGATGAATTTTATAATCTATCTAACCTGCTCTATGACTTCTTAATCCATTTTGTTTTCGCCTCAATCTCTTCTAAAATCATATTTAGATTTGGGACAATACAAGGAATCCAAAATATGTGAATGTATCTACTCTTAATAATCAAACTTGTAGGTGCAACTCTTGCCAAATAGAAAACAATGTTTAAGCAATCAATTTCCCCTTTAGTTGTATCAATCTTCATTACATGAATTGTCTAACTTTATACATACAAATCTCCCAATATTAGATGGATGTGATGAGCCATAACTCACCTCTTTTACCAAGTACTGAGAAACATTTAAATGCAAACATTTTGATTTGGATCACTAGTGGTTCACTTGTTGGATGTTTGATGCCCCCAAATCCAAGTTAATGTTTCATGTTGAAGACGTTAGATCTTAGGATAGTATTATGATTAATAAATCTTAAAATGTAAGGCATTTGCAAGGCACGTGACCATAATCAATTGATGTTAAATACAAAGTCCTATTCTGATATTGAAGATACATAAATTTTCATCAAATAAAACTACGAGGAAATGACATCAACAATATCAACATGAATCTTCGACAATTGTGCACACACACTAACTAAAATGGAAAAATGAATACTACCAACATGTCACCATGAGCTTGATGAGGTATGAGCTTGAGCTTGTACAACCACATCACACATAGGCTAGTGGCTAGTTGCATTTCCATTGCGAAGACTTTGTAGAAATTTATAGTGAATAAAAGGTCTTATTAGTGAATAATAATTAAACAAGTAAACAAAGATATGAACATGTAGGAAACTCTAGAAAGACGAGTAGAATATTTGAATGAGCTTCTCTTGTTTTCAAGAATAATTTATTTTCTAGTGAATGTTGCCAACCATGTGAAAGTGGAAGCTTTATTTGATCTTTCCCCTCTTCGCATTGCTCTCAGTTCCTTGTACCCAATCTATCTACCGAAAAATAATTGAAAGTGAGAAAATGTGATTCATGTATAGAAAGAATGTGTATGCAAATATGTGGTCTTGTACATTTAAAATATATAAGATTCATGTATAAAAATGTAGCAAAATAAAATAAAGAAGCAATTTTATATTAATTATTTTATCCATCATACTCATGAACATTGCTAGGGCATCAATACTCGAGGATACCTTATTTAGATTTGAAGGTTGTCTTCCACATCAATTTGTTGGTTTTAACCATGTACAATTAATTGATGCAAATATAATCTTAGTAAAAACAAAAAAAAGATCCAATGACACAGGTACATTAACACATAAATATTGTTGTGGAATCCCAAATTCGGGAAACTAGAAATATTTTTTCAATATATTATCTCTTTACAATGTTACAATATAATATATATAGGTCATGGCATCAATAAACCATCAATCCATTAACCCTAGATTAGAATACAATTGTAGTTCCTTAACTAAAATTACAAAACCATGGGTTGAACCACCATGCACCACAAAATTGCTAAAAGTGAAAAATGTGTTGAAAATTGCCAAAAACAAACGCAAAAAATTGCCCATTTTTTTAGGGCTCTGCGACTCCACCTTGCACCTAGTGTAATGAATCACACATTTAGGTAGTTATGCAAAAAATATAATACATATCCAAAATTATCTCATTTCTTTTTTTCTTTGCATACAAGGTGATGTGAGAGCACATGATCAACAATCCAGAACGATATTGTTAATTATTTCTGTACGCAAAGAGAATTTCTCACATGTTTTGTTACTTAATCTACGACATTCTTCAAAGTGTTCACCACTACCAATAACACCTTCTTGTTTTCAATCATATCTCTCAGAAAGTGATATTGAACATTGACATGCTTTGTCTTAGAATTATAAACTTTGTCTTAGTTATATAACAATCGAAGCCTCATGGAATAAATCCCTCGCTCTTGTGAGCCAATGTGGCCATCTCCTATCGGTCTTATAGCCACCCATGGGGAGCACTATCCCATTGCAACATGTCTCGGGGAAGTGAAATGCTTGCTGCCAAATGGAATCTCAATAGAAGATTTGGGTGACCCTCCCTTGTGGGAACCCACGCTTCCCAGTTTGTGACCCAACTGCTAAACCCTGCAACTCTTGAGTCCCATAATAATCTCAAAGTGAGGTCACCATGTGGGCGTTGCACCAGTCTAGGCATTCTTGTGACTCCTTCGTGCTCTTGCAGATCCATTCACTCCCATAATCCTTTGTCACAACCCCAAATAAGGACGTCTCCATAGTGTTGAAGACTATCCTACCAAGCATCCCATCAAAGCCATCATTTACCAATCCTCATCGAGTCCTTGGCTGGAAGCAGGGAAGGCCCTCCTCAGCCTGTAGTGGTAATCTTGACAATCCCCAACCTGTCCTCTCGGGGAAGATGTCATCCTGTGACTATCATCTCAATGATCCTCCTAGAGAAAGGTGGTCTAGTGACCCAATGGATCTCTAGAACCTAAAGCTAGTTTGAAAGCCCATTGCTTCCCATTCCTGTTGTTTGCCACAGTGTAGTATCAATGTCCATTGGGAACCCCATGTGCCATACAAATAATCCCTGAGTGCGGCCAATAGATGGATATATGATACCCACAACTAACTCAGTGTATGCGGATATGCCCTCCTTCAACCAATCATCACCACTAAGTTTGCCATCTGCATCCTCGGTAATGTACCAATACAATGTCATAAGCCCAAATTCTCACAGGGACACTGCCTCAACTGTACACAGTATCCATTGCTCATGTAAGATCCTGACAAGCCCTACTGAAGTAGAGGTACATGTCTTCCCCATGATCAACTCCCCAAGTGTGGGCTCGGAGATGAACAATATACGACCCTCGCAGAAGATCACCTTATCTCCTAGACTTTGGCTGCTAACTCGCGTGCCGACCCTATTCCTCCACCGGGGACTCTCTATTGTGCCCTTGATGCCCTGAATCTCATAGAGTCGTCTTAGACAAATCTCTCAAGTCCTATTATCCAAAATGTGGGCTTCGATCAAACACAACAAGGCTCCCCGAGTGAGAGATGCCGGGCTTTGACGTGTATGGTTGAGAACTCATGTGGGCACTCTTGACCAGCCTCGTGATCAATCTGCTCTCAAAATTTGGGTATGTTCGCCTCAATGGCTTGTCTGACACTCGTCAAGGATTCTCCCTGCTAGCAGCACCCCTGGTTCTCAGCACAACCCCACATGACACTGCATATAACCATGTTTCCTCGTGCCCCCTATCATACAATTGCACCCAATTGTGCATCTCTGTGCACTACTGAACCCCACTACATATTGTCACATTGCCTCAAATCAGTCGACATCCCTCCTGCATCGATGTGTCCGTCACACTATAAGGAAATGCAGTGCGATGTGAACCACTCCTCCTACACCCTAGTGCAACCCTGCACATCACCACACACCATTGCACACCCTTGTACTCCTCTGCATATCATTGTGCACTGTTGCATGCATGTATACCTCCCTGGATGCCATGGTATAAAATTGAGTTAGTAAGTATAAGCTTGCACGCTATCAGTTTCATCATATCCACTCTCTTATTTCCATACCATCAGATGAGTGGACCTCCCCTCCTGATCCTCCCTAAGAGATCTGATAGGTGAATCTCCCTATTTGCCTATGGTAGTGTCACTAGGGTGTTGCTCCTCGGTGATCCCTGAGCCCCATATATCCATGGGGAATCCTCCTCTCCATATAAGGAACTATATGGTGGTCTACCAATGCCACCTCCTCTGACAACCTCCTGCCAAGGTACATTGATCATCCAATGACCCCACACACAACCAACGTGCCAAGACAACTCACATAGTTTTCCTGCTCCCTTGACAACTCAACCTATCACTAGTGTTGTCTGGAACTCTAATGGGAATATGAAAATGGGGGTGAGTCCAATCAATGGATCCACCATCCTACTAATACCATGATTGACCCAATCCATGAAGTGATGGGAAGACCCACTTGGATCTTAATGATGATCCAACCCTCGAGCCCCTCTAGAAAACCATGGCCCCTGCTGAACTATATCCCCAACCATGGATGTATTTAGACATCCTTCCGGCTCCACAAGGTACCAACTCAATACCTTTCACCATCCAACTCCAAGGGCACGATCGAATTCACATGTACCGGTATGTGCAACAACCTCATCCCCCTTTCCTTGTCCACACGTGAGATTTGACTAGGCAACTCCGCCTCTCTCTCTCCAACGTGCAAAGGTAACTCAATAATGTTGTAAGCTCCATCTATGTATGCATGAAGAGAGCTACTATCTGAACGTACTACAACTCAGTTGGATGCTTGTGCATTTGTATGCCCTCCATCAATTGCTGGCTCCCAAGATGGTTGCTCATCCTCCATCACGAGCTCAACATGGGCCACTAGTTGAATCTTCAAAAATGGCCCATCATGCACACTATGCTCCAATAAGTGTTGCTCAGGTTGAATCATCATTGGTAGCTCACCTTGCAAATCTCCTCCTCAGTCTTCTTCACTTATTTAAGCCATATGTTTCCCACCACACTCTCCCATCAAACATGGATGCATATCTGGGCTGCTGTCAACATCTCCATATGACGACTCATACTCCTTAGAGGCATCCTCATGAGGACCCATGGACTCAACAATAAAAGAAGAATCCTCATCAAAAGGGTCAGAAGGAATCTCCTCCTAATCATGTAAGTTGAGTGTTCCTCATGTGACTCTTGTTTAGCCATGGACCCCTCAACCTTGTACTTAATCAACGGACTTGAGTCCCTTGACTTTTCTTGTTTTTCTACAACTTTTGCAGTCTCATCCGCTTCTATGTCCTCTTTAACTTTATATTTGTGGTATGGTGTCCATGCTTCCTAACATGTGAAATATATATGATCTCTTCTCATTTGGTTTCGCTCTTTCTTGGGAGTTTTGGAGACTTATTTCGCTTTGGCTCCTCATCATTCCTTGATCTGAGCCCTTCAAAAATTCTCCTCATCAGATTTCTTCTGACGAGAGGTTCAACACAAAGGGTTGCAAACTGCCTCAATGGCTCCTCCCGAGCTAATAAATTTGCCACCAATAGAGAAAATATATTGCAATATGCTAGATCCATTGTTTAGAAACTCTCAGGTTCCCATCGATCTATAGATCGACAACCCTGATCTTTGATCCACCACACGCTTCAAAGCTCACATTATAAGTCTTCTACATGTTGCAAGTCTTCTAACTCAGTTGTGATTTTCTAAGCTTGTTTATTTTGTTCACTGTGAAATATAGTAGGATACTTGGTGTATGGTTGTCACACTGGTGCTACTCCAGGGCAATTGGACTAGAGTTTCAGTCTCTGGAATTTTGGCCCAACAATCACATCTTTGACATTACTATGATTTAGATCCAAACCTAGCCAAAATCATTGCTATGATACCACTGTAATATTCCTAATAGGAAATAAACAGTGAATAACATAGAAACATGCTCATGACAACACCCAAAATATTGCACCCACATAAATATCAAATACACATATATTGGCGTCGAAATTAGGTCTTTTATTAAATATTGAGCTGAATGAGTACCATAAAATCAAAGGAAGAGGAACTTGGGCTTGCTACAACAAGCAAAGACAAGCCTAGGTTGTGAAAACTCTACCCACGAGTTGAAGAATCTGCCCACCAATTCACTATGCTTACCCAGATATTTTCGTTGTTGCTGCTGGTAGAAAATGGAGGGAACTCTCTTTGCAATGCTTAGAAATTCTTGTAAATGTAGTTGGTGCTCCTTCTCAAGCAACTCCACAAAACCCAGAAGAAAAATAGCCTAAATTGAGCCCCTTAGAAAACCCAAAAAATGTGTACGACCCAGTTTCTCTACCTATATGCACTACCCATATTTGCTATAGAATGCCCTCGAAATGGATCTCCAACCTCTCACAAATTTCCCTATAAATTTCTCGCCCAAATTCCTTGCGCCTCCAATCCTCAAGCCCCCAAATCCTGTTGCTCGCTAGCCTATACATGATTCTGCCCGTGAGGGACTGTGCATGCCCCAAAAGACAAAATTTCAGCCTGCCTTAATCCCTGGTTTTCTCCTTTACAAACCACACTAAAACTTCAACAAATACCTGGCCCAACCACTTCCTAATTCCCTGGAATTTTCCTTGTACCATAACTACTCTCTCCCACTTGTGTGAATTTCCCCAGTGCCCAAGCCACACACATGCTTGGAAATGAAGCTCTTGTGACAACTTCAGAATGACTCCCAAATTTCCCAAAGGCTTCCCTATGGTGGCACTCGCGGTCCACCGAAGGAGTTGAGATCTCCGCCCAGAAATCTCATGGTGCTAAACAACACTATCTTGGCTTGGCTAAGAAGCTCAAGCAAACAAAATGTTTAGTTGTAAAATTGTCAAAAGGTCCCAAATGTTGGACCTCCTCTCCTAGTTATGCTCACTACCTCCTTTACCCTCCTTAGGGGCCCCTTTTACCACTAATTTGATCTCCCTCCTCTTCTTCTCTCTCCACCAGTGTGAGCTTCATAAGGGAGTGTGAATTACTTCTTTGTGGCCCCCCACAACCCACTAAGGAATCGATTTTCTCCTTTCTCCCAAGTCCCATATGCCAAAATTGTCTCCAATGTCCAAAATTAAAGAATTGTGAGACGCCTTAGAAATTTGTGAAATTTGGGAGATTACATAGAATCTTTAGGGCACAAGGCCAACTCACAACAAGGTTCAAATCCATTACAACAATATGCTTGTTATGATCTCAACATGTCACTTGCAGGAATTGAACTTAGATATTAAAGCTTGAGGAAAAACCCCTAGTGCCTTGCTCATTTAGAGGACGTTACCAAAGGTAAATCCCAGAGTCTTCAAAGCAAGGCCAATCAACAAGAAGGTTCAAAGCCATCACAACAATATACTTGTTATGAGCTCAACATGTCAATTGTGGGAATTGAACTTAAGTATTAAAGTTCAAGGAAAAACACCAAGTACTTCTCTTATTTTGAGGATGGTACCGAAGGTAAAACCCACAATCTTCAAGGCACAAGGCCAATCAACAACAAGGTTCAAAGCCATCACACCAATATACTTGTTATGAGCTCAACATGTCACTTTCAAGAATTGAACTTAGGTAATAAAGCTCGAGGAAAACCCCTAATTACTTCCCTCATTTTGAGGATGATACCGAAGGTAAAGCCTATAATCTTCAAGGCACAAGGCCAATCAACAACAAGGTTCAAAGTCATTACAACAATATACTTGTTATGAGTTCAACATGTCACTTTTGGTAATTGAACTTAGATGGGGAGGATAATAATCCTTCTTCCCAATCACCCAACATAAACCCAACTAATTCCCCTTACTCTATACATATTATTAGCTACACAATATTTTTCATGTTAACCCTAATAGAAAATATTTATCCATGGTCAGATGGTTGTAAGAATAGAATATTAGATATTATTTGGTTTGAATAATAAGAAATTTTGACTATTTTTTTTCTTGTCGATCAAAAGAACTACATTATATCATCATCAATAAATTCCAGAGTACAGAAATATGGTGCATGGACCCCTTAGGTTCATGACAGACAGAGGGGAGAGCAAGGGGTGCTAGAGATAACAGAAGATGCAACCAAATAACCATTTTTTCTGATAGGCTTACTAGCCTCACATAACAAAAAGATGACAAAAAAGACCAAGAACCTCAGATAATCATGTCATGGAGGGCGGTGAGGTAGAATTCCAGGGGGACCTGCAGGGAAGCCGACCTACTTATGCATATGGAAATCGATGTCTGCCACTTAGGCTTCCAAATCATGCAAGATGTCATTGAGGTGTCGCTGGTTGCGGCAAATACTCTCGAGCAACTCCAAAGTCTCATTGAAGCAGAATTGGATGTTGTTAAATTTTCCCACCAATTCATTCTAGTCTTCATAACGATGCTGTCTCATAATGTCTAGGTTGGCCTGGATGCCTCTTAGCTAATTTGCATTGGTTTCGAACGAGGTTGGAGCCTCCACTCTACCTAGTGAGCACTCACAAGCTTGAACGATCTCATTCGTTCGTTCTCCATTGATCACATCCTCTGAAGCCGAGCTCGACTCATAATTTGTTGTCCAACATGGCCTTGATTCCCTCCTCCATGGTGGAAACGCCCACACTTTCGAGGCATAATTGACCACTCCCAAACACTGCCAACCAGAATGAGCAGAGAGGATACAACCTCCCAAGGTGATCTAACCACCTGCACACTCCCAAACAACCACAAACAGTGCCACGCACTCCCCGCTTTGGACTTACAACTTTGACGAAGCTAGGCCACCCAACCAATCCACACAAGTACCATTTTGTTGAATCCCCTGGATGGCCCTCTTCCTCTTTCAGTCCTCGGCCATAACAGGGGGAGGCTAGTCACAAGTCTTTGCCCAAAATCACACAACCGCACTCCCAACGACTCGCTCAATTCCTCAATATAAGCAACCAAGAGACAGATAACAAGGAAATTATAAACTTCCCCACTACCAGTAACACCCCCTCCTTCGCTAAATTTTCCAAAGGGACTCGACAGAAGCTGGTGCCACTGAAGACCCTGACTCTCTGTAAGAAAATTAACTTCAGAAATAAAATGTAGTCACAAACAAGGCCACTCCCGCCACAAGGTAATGGGCAATGTCGACTTACTAACAACCACCGACGACAACAACACAGGGAAAAGCCTTAACCAGATGTAAACAATAATCTTGAGACTTTCGAGTACCCACTAGCCTAGAGCAACCCTCCTTCGCAGTACCTGAGGTTCCACCTTGCATAACCAAACTTAACACACCAGAGAGGAGAGGAACCTTCAAACGAACCAAGATCCCATATGAATGTAGAAAAGTCCATTAGAGAAGCCACATTACCAGAGTTCAAGCACTCCATCGAGGTCCAACTACCCCATGGCCCTCGCAAGCTCACTCGACCTTTAACACTCTCTTCTGTCACCCTAGACGCAAAGTTCATTGCCCAAGATACAACAATCATTACACTCTCATCGCCACATAATATAACAACCATAGGCGGGTCTGGAGAGTTTAATCGACCACCAACCCATCACATCACCTTATGCTTCTTGATGCCTTAACTTACTCTGTTCCTCATGAGGCGAACTCAGATGTGGTCTGACCAAGTGTTGGTACACCCCCACCGGGGTAAGAAATTTTGACTATTGAATTCAACAGTATTAAGCATAAAAACTTGTGTACATAAAGTTATTTGGTGTGATAGTTTGAATTTATTTATACCACTGTAAATTCATGTATATGATAAGTAAATATTTTTATCACATTTATAAATCTTCATCATTATATATATATATATATATATATATATATATATATATATATATATATATATATATATATATAACAGTGACTAGAGGATATTTATATCAAGCAAAACTTTGTTGCATTTATAATCCATCATCACAACAATAATACCATAAAGGTTTTTTTTAGCAATCTTAAACCAAATTTAAAATGAACTATTTGCTATCCTATATCTACAAACATAAAGGGCCAAAATAGATTTTTACAGTAGATCTTGCAGGTATAGCTTCTATAGAGTTGACATGGATAAGAATCTACTTTATAAAACATACAAAACTAGCAAAAGGCACGTCAGTTGGTTACCTCATCCTAAGTTGCAATGGCTAAGTCTGAATCCACTTTCGTCTCTCTTTAGATCCCCACAATGAGAGTTGATAGATTGCACTTGATTGGATCAGTCTCACTGATCCCCTTTGGATAAGTTTATAACCATATTGCAAAGCATAATATATTCCTCTTCCAAAACATATATTTGGTGTTTGAATTGGACCAAGGTTTCCCTCAGTTAAGAAATTTGAGAGGTTATCAAATTCTCTTGTTCCCAGATACTTCTTATAGTTGCAACAATAACACATTTATTTCTTTGAATGACTTCCTCATGACTCCTCAAAGCCCTTTGAATCTTTTGCAATTCTCTATAATCCATTATGTATCCAAAATTGTGCAATGTTAGACTAAAATTAAATCTCTTTTTGCTCTGACATGCTTTCCGCAATGATAAATTGGAGAAAATGTACATGCTAGAATGAATCTGAGAATAAAAACCATGAAATCCAAAAGAGATGGTGTTGTTGAACAAGTGAGAATGAAACCATGCTCCTAAAGAAATAAAAAGGACACACTTTCTAGAGGGAGAGAGAGAGGCGAAAGATGTGGGGGATGTGGAAGGTCTATTGATAACCCCAAAGGAATGCTTGAAGTAGACTATGTATAGGGATTAGGAATGGCAATGAACAATTGAGTAGAGGCTTTTTCTCTTTATCAAGGTCTAGTCATGTTATAGGCCATGGAGATCAAGGAAGCAATATTTTTTGGGGATTCATTGCTAGTCATTGATCAATTTCATAAAACAACCATATGAAATGACTCCACTCTCTTCATAATCATAGAAAGAATCAAAGGGTTCATCTTATACATCAATTCCATTGAAATGTTTCACATCCTCCAATCTTACAACCAATGCGCAGATGAAGTGGGAAATAAAGATGTCATTTGGACAAAGGAACATTGTCCACAAATGGGGATGACCCTATCACTAATTTTAATTCTATCCCTAGGATTAATCCAAGGCATGTTCCACGTGTACTGATAATGGATTTCTAGTAGTTGACAAAGATCAAGATTGGACTCTCCCTTAATTCATCTCTTCCCCTTTTACTTCTCACACATTTCAAACATGATTGAGGTGGGAGTTTAATTAACATTGAGATGATGGGGAGTAATAATACAGCCGTGTTCATAATAATACATGTGTGTTCATCAAATGGAAACCCTCCAATAAGAGATTTCTCCTTTAAATCATATCATGAGCATGTAGATGGAGGCACATTTGGAAAGAAGTGCAACATTGAAAATGTGAAATTGAAGTTCAAAATAGAATATTAGACAAACTCATTGAGGAAATGGACATGTATTATAATGTGATACTAGGCTTTGCTTGTAGTTCTCAATCTCTTGTGGATCATCCCCCATACCCCATCGGCTCAGTCAAGGAAGAGTATATTGAAAAGCCCATTGTTCAACAAGCTCCAAAAGGACAAATGGAAGAAGCACTAGTTCAATTTGCCAACAAGGCTTATCAAAATGAAGTAGTAATGAAATAAGTCCATAGTGGACATGGAGTTACCTATTTAGCCTACGTTTTTAATGTATTATTAGGACATATTTTTGTGTTGATATTTTATTAGATATATAATTGCAAGTATCATAGGAAACATGTCGACAATAAGTGTAGCTTCCGTCCTTGTATATTCTCCCTCTTGACATAATCGGAATTTTAGTTTTCTTTTATACAACCTTTTAGAAATTGTGTATGCATCTACTAATTGGATCAACAACAACTTTTATATCAATACATTGCTATCCTTTTTTTTTTAGTTTTATTTAATTTATTTCTATAGAGTAAAATTTTTATGGAAGTTTCTCATGAAAATTGAATATGTTACAACTGACATTTGAGCCCAAGTTGGGAAGATATCGTACTTCTCTCTACCATTGAGGATGGATTCAATGAACAATTGAGTTATATGTTTTTTTCCCAAAGTGGGAAAAAAATTCTAGTACCTAGGGGTATTGACTTAGTAGCATCCTTGGATCTACCCTTGCATATCATTGCATATTATGTAAAAAAAAAACTTGGCCACATGTAATAACTCATTAGTGGTCCCATAAGGGGGTAAATTTCCGCTCCTGCGAAATGCCTCTATGTAACTTGATTCTTTATGTCTAAGAAAGACAATCTCTTTAATAGCTAAGCAAAAGTACTTTAAGGTCTTACTCTAGGACTAAAGATAGTTTTAATCAATCACAAATATCTACTAGATACCCAATATCCCATCTAATCACTGTTGAAGTTATCAAATAGAGGTCATGTTGTATTTAAAGATGAAGGGCCTTTGAGGAATTAAAGACGAAGATCAATCAAGCACCAATTTTGGCATTAACGAACTTACAACAACCCTTTGAAGTGGAGACATGTGCTAGTGAGTATGTTATGGGAGAGGTCTTGATACAAAGAGGTAGACCTGTATGTTACCATTCTAAAATATTGCATGGGACAATTCTTAACTACCCTACCTATGACAAACAACTTTATGCCCCGGTGTAAGTTGTGAAGAAGTGGAAACACTATTTGATGGGAAATTGTATAATAATAGACATAGATCACCAATGATTACAATATATGTAGGCCTAGAGTAAGCTACAACAAACCATGTATTACAAATGGATGGGGTTTCTACGACAATTTCATTTAGTGATCAAGTATAATAAGATAAACATAAACAAGTTTGATGACATGCTTTCAAGGCCACCACATCAAAGAGCACAACTTTGGGAACTTTGATGAACATGGAGCCACTCACCCATGATGCATGTAAAGAGGTATATTTAGACGATGAGGACTTTAAGGAGGTTTTTAAACAATTGCATAGCTAGATTCATGTGCACAATGGTGACAACACAATTTATTACCATCTCCAGGACGAGTTACTCTGCAAGTTGGATAAGTTATGTGTTCCTAAAGGTGAGAAACTATAGTTGATTTGAGAGGCTCACACCTCCAAGGTTGCAGGGAATTTTGGTGTAGGTAAGATAATGGTGAATTTGTAGAGGTATGTGTATTGGACCAAGATGCAAGAACATGTAGCTAGGTTCATAAGGGGATGCATGCTTCCTTGTACCATCAAGCCTAGTAACAGGAAACATGGTTTATATCATCCCTTTTTTGTACCCACTCGTCCTTGAGAAATAATTTCCATAGACTTTGCGAGAGGTTTACCAACAACCAAGAAGGGATATGGCTACATGTTCATGCTAGCTGACAACAAGATGCATGTTTGTTGCCCTATAAAAAGGCCATCAGCAGGAAAGAAGCAACAAACTTATTCTTTGAACAAGTCTAGGAGATTTTTGGGATATGAAGGAGCATTGTTTCAGATAGGGACATAATATTTCTTAGTGAATTTTGGAATACATTGCAAGAGAAGATGGACACAAAGTTAAAAAGGTCTACAACATTCCATCCACATAAAAATGGGCAGAAAAAAGTAGTCAACGAGAATTTGGTGCAACTTTTGGGGGGTTACAATAAGAAACATCCAAAGACTTGGGACAAAAATCTAGTATATATACAACATTATTATAACATAGCAGTCCACACTTCTACTTGTAAGTCCCCATTTGAAACTTTTTTTGGATATTTTCCACCTTCACCTTTGGATATTGCATGTGGACAACAAGGAGTGAGGGAGGATCTTATAGGGAATTCCATAAGGGTAGAAAACATTGTTGAGAGATTAGACATATCCATATACAAGTATGGGAGACACGAAGTTACAGGAAAAATATAATGCCAAACATGATAATCACGGGATATAGAAGTCCTTCAAGGTGAGAGACATAATATGGTTACAATTGAACAAGGAGCGATTACAAGGTCCTGGTAAGACAATCAAGGCTTTGCAATATTGCCCCTTTGAGGTACTAGAAAAGGTGGGATACAACACCTATTGACTCAGTATATCCCCTTACATGCACATTTACTTAGTAGTGAATATAGATAATTTGAAACTTTATGAGCCTTCCATATTAGATTAGGAAAAGGAATATGTCCTACCTTTTGTAATGGATTTGACACTAGATGATTAGACATAGCTGAAAAAGGATATAGTTTTGCAGAAGGTGTTTATATCTACAAGACAAGGGCAACATGACCTTTCTCAAATTGAGTTGAAAGGATAGCTTCTAGGTAAGGCTAAATGGTACACTTGAGAAAAGTTGGAGGAAAATTTTCCTCACCTCATTCAATAGAAGTTGTTAGGGTCTAAAGCCTCCCAAAATGGGAAGGTGTGATATTGATTGGATCATTATAGTGTTTTTTATCCATCTCGATGCTTTCAAAGTGGAAAAAGTGGAGGAATTAGCTCACAGGACCAATTTTACTAGTGGGACCGAGTTTGGAAAATTGGGGTTTGAAACCTTCTTAGAGTAGTTTGTGCTTAAGTGCGACATATTTTAGTGTTATTCTACACATAGATACCCTTTCAACAACTCAAGAATCGCCTTAATTGAAGTTCGTATGCAAAAGTTATGCTACTCAAAAGTTGACATTCTTGTTTTGACCACCATAATTCGAGAGGACCCCATGCTTTTTTTTCTTTGTAACTAAAAGAGTTTTGTATTACATAAGTGGTAGAAAAATTATAAACTTCTAAGCTTTAGAGCTCACAGAGGAGAAAGTAAAGAACCTCCTAACAATTACATAGCAACAAAATAAGCAGCATCGTTATGAGAGTCGAGAACAGAGATGATCCAGATTTAAACAAGAGCGCAACAAATTACAAATATAACCATAAATAAAAAGATGCAGTGGAAATAACACTTCATTTCATTAATATGAAATACTAAAATATGCTTACAAATAGAATGGAAATAAGACTAGATTAAGCGTTGGTAGCTTATCTTTGAGAAGAGATGTGGCAGCTACATGCCTCTGAATTGTGTTACAATGAGGGTCAAAGGGATATTTATTATTGAGAAACAATGGAAAACCCTAAACATCCAAAAACCTAAACCTAGGAGATGAAGTGCCAAACTATGGGCCTTGTTTGGGTAAATTGGTACATCAACTTCACGGGGTCGTAACTTTGGCATACGATCTCCATTTGACGTGCACAATACCTCATTAGAGTTATCTATCCGAGGACTACAACTTTTGAATGACCAACATTGATTTACAACCCATGTTGGCCCCAGTTTCCCAAGAAAAACATAGCTTCAGAATGAAGAGGTCTTCATTCTGAATCCAATGGTGTGAATGACACTCAAAACCGATCTCGTATGCAAAAGTTAGAGCCGGTCAAAGTTAAGGGTTGACTTGATGACATGGTAGGATTAGATGACATGGAAAGGGTCCTAGCCAATCGGGAGGCACCAAGTGTCACTCTTTCATTGGCCCTCGCATATCGACAAGCAGTCAAAAGGTGGATCACATTACAAGAATCGGCCTCGGCCCCGACATGTTATGGAGTTGCGACGATATGTGATTGAATATCGCAACCGCATTAGCGATAAGAATCAGCCCCGACCTTGAAAAGGATTGGGTTACGATGTGATCACACATCGCGTAAAGTCATGGTAATCATGCCTCTGTTCAACCATGGATGCGATGCGATTAATTGGATATCGCAATTGTAGAAAGCCCCGCATTCCATTGCCATCGGTTTGCTACCAAATTGCGATGAGAGATGGGAGATTTCAGACGTGATTTGACTCAGAGCTGTAGTTAAATATTCTAGCGGGTCCGCCTTATTTCCAGATCGCATGTTCATGCGTTATGTCGATTGTGATATCCGACAGACTAAGGAATCGTCGGACCTAACTGCAAGTGTGACCGCTCGGCCCTTAACCGCAAGATTAGCGGGATTGATGGTGGAACCGTTGTTTGCGGCGGAACTACTAGTTTTGTTTGTGGTTAATGAATTTAATTGGAAGTAAGCCAAATTTGAGGGAAATTGTGGTGAGACAGGCAAAAGTCATAACTGAGGAAATTTTCGACCAAATTGGATGCAAAAAGAGGCTACATAGCCAATTTTGGGCATTCTAAACTCATTGGAACAAGTTTTAGAGTAAAAGGAGCACTTTTGGATAGGATTTTTGTAAAGTGAAGCCTATGGGTGCCCTTGTCAACCAAAATGTTGATTCAGTTTATGGAGGAGTTCCAAGATGGAGATGACCTTGTAGGGGTATTCCAGTCTCCATATGTGTTCCTGTAGCAGCCATTACAACAATGTTGTAATTGTTTTTCTTCTTTGCTCTATATGTGTATGGAGAAAGATACTTGTTTAAGTACTTCAAGTGTATTGTTGTACTTGTTTATGATCTTGGAATATGGGGTCTTGATTTGAGAGCCCTTAGCTTGTTGATTGTTTCATGACTAACTGTAGGTTGTCATATGTTTAGAGTGAGAATTATTTGAAGAAGAATTTCTCCTTGGAGGGGAAACAACCACTCTTTTTGTCAGCGCATTTATGTACTCTTTATTTGAAGAATTGTGAGCATAATGAGAAGGGGTCAAGCCTTTAGAGCTGATCCAAGGAGATGTACCCAGGAGGGGTGAAATCCTTTATCAATGGATGGTGTATTATTGTTTGATGCATGCTTCCATTGAGTGTTTTAGTTTCATGTTTTAATTTTTCTTCATGAAACTATTTTCAGAAAAAACACATAAAATTCACGCTTTTACTTGTTATTTTGGAGTACAACCTCAAGCACATTTTTATATTTTGATGATGGGAATTAGCATAACATTACTAATTTGTCCCAATTCAGATCAGGTGGTATCATAGCTTAGGTTTGCTTTGTGCAAGGAGGAATTGGTTGTTGTTTGCAAGTAAATGTGTTTTGAAGCTCATTTAGGAGAAGGTTTTGGAAAGGAGAGCAAGATTGTTTCAATCTCTACCATCAAGTTCTACCTCAAATTGCAGTAGAAGCTTCAAACAAAGCATGTCCTAAGGAGGAGAGCCTGCAAGAATGTCAGAGGATGTGAAGTATTTTAGAAAGGCTTTCTAAGCATGGCAGAAATGGTGAAAGTCCTCTATGAAGAGAGGAATACCAATTTTCAAGGTGAAGGATCTAGACCTCTAAGAGGAGAATGTTCTCTAAGGGAAGAAGGTAACAAGAATGGTGATAAACCACCATCTTCTCCACAATATTCATGTTTTTCTACAACTTTTATGCAAGATGCTAGTGTAGAAAGTCATTCAAAGAAGGTAGATGGACAAGTTTGTACCTTCTATCCACATGATGTGGAAGATGAGGTTCTATCAACACCCAAATCTAAGGAGCTGAAAGAAGAGAGTCGAAGAGTCCAAAAGGACACATCTCAAATTAAAAGGGAATTCAAAAACATCTTCATATGCCAATCAAAGGATGCAGCAAATGGTAAGAATTTACATGCTTCTTCCTTATGTGAAAGTACTGATGTAAATTCATTTGCATCCTTTGAACACAGTAGAGGCATTGGATCCAAACTCTAGACCAAGATGGGTTACAAGGGAGGAGGCCATGGAGTAAATCAGTAGGGCATTAAAAATCCAATTGCAGCCAAAGAGAGGCCTAAATACAAAGGCTTAGGCTATGTCACCAAAGAAGAATGGTCTTCTAGTGATGATTCATGGGTCACGTGTTCCTATTGCCATAAGGGAGGACACGAGGAGGCAAGGTATTGGAGCCTGCACCCAGAACTAGTTCCCACAAGGTTCCTCAAATGTAAGGAGGATTCGAAGGGGAAAACATCTCCACAGAGAGATGCCAATGTCAAAGAAGAGGGGAAGCACAGTTCTTCTTGCCACGCAAGTTCCTCACATAGGCAGCGTAATCCAAAGGACAACAGACAGAGGTATAATCGTTCTGTTCATTTGAGTTATGTTAATTCGAATGTTGTTAAAGCAAATTATTTTCATGATGGAAAACAAAACGTGGATTTGAATAATGTGTTAAGGACAAATTTTCCATGCACCTTTTGCCTTTCATCTAACCATTGTGTAGATAAGTGCGAGAAAAGGAAAGCGATCACCAGGAAGATGTTTATGTCTACTGGAATTGAGACTAAAAGGAGAAAATATTATCCAAAGATAAAGGCAAATGAGCCGAGAGGAGCTCAAAAAAACTTCTATACTCACTGCAATATCGTTGGGCATTGGGTCGAGAAGTGTTGGAAATATTTTCCACATCTTCATCCTGGTAAGGGCAGTCAGATCATGCAAGCACTAGAAGAGGAAGCGACAACAGAAAAAGTGGCGCAAGTGCGACCATCCCTGAAACAGATTCAAAAGAAGAGAAAGTTCAAATAGAGGGTTCATTCACCTGGTTGACTAAGAAATGGGCAAACTATTTGTCCAACTGAAGTCTGTAAGTTTCTGTTTTGCACTAGTTTCATATCCCCATAGTTGGGTATTTTGTAAAAGTGATGTTCATAAATAAATCACTTATATGCAACAATGTTTTTCTTTAAGCATTACAATGCTAGTTTGGCTTGTTGATAGTCAGCTTGAATGGAGAAATTTGGGAGTCAATTTCATTCCATTTTGTAAAATGCTTTCTTGAAAACATTTTGTAAAAAGCATTTTTACACTGTTGTATGAGTAGTTGCAGCACATTTAGTATGTTCCAAATGTGTGTAGCACTTGAGTTATGCGAGTATTCACTATGTGAAGCTTGTTTTGGATTCATTTGACAAAGTCTTTTAAGATCTTATCCTTGATAAGGATTTTGCAGATAATCTTCTTGGAATTCTTCTTGGGAAGGATGTTGTTGTGGATGCCCATAGTGACATGGACAGGTCGAAAAGAACATCAGAGTTGATTTTTTTTGTCGCATAGCGAAACATGTAATTTGCAAGATTGTACTATAGGTTTGCAGGGGATGCAAGTGTCATCTCATCGCTTATGGCTCCAAAGAACAAAGGTGAAGGAGAAGGAAGGATGACATGTAGGATACTTGTGGTGCAATGAGTGATGGGAGATTTGGACGTGATTTGACTCAGAGTTGTAGCTAAATATTCCAGCGGGTCTGCCTTATCGCCAGATCGCATGTTCATGCATTAAGGTCTTATGTGTATTACCCCTCGCACGTCGATTGCGATATCTGACAGACTATGTAATCGTCGCCGTAGCCGCCGGACCTAACCGCAAGTGTGACCACTCAGCCCTTAACTGCGAGATTGGAGGGATTAATGGCAGAACTATTGTTTGTGGTAGAATTACTAGTTGTGTGGTTAATGAATTTAATTGGCAGTGAGCTAAATTTGGAGGAGGAAACTGTGGTGAGACTGGCAGAAGTCATAACTATGGAAATTTTTGACCAAATTGGATGTAAAAAGAGGCTAGACAACCATTTTTGGGCATTCTGAACTCATTGGAACAAGTTTCAGAGTAAAATGAGCACTTTTGGATAGTATTTTTGTAAAGTGAATCCTATGGGTGCCCTGGTCAACTAGAGTGTTGATTCAGTTTATGGAGGAGTTCCATGATGGAGATGACCTTGTAGGGGTATTCCAGCTTACATATGTGTTCCTGCAGCAACCATTACAACAACTCTGTAGCTTTTTTTCTTCTTTTCTCTATATGTGTATGGAGAAAGAGACTTGTTTAAGTACTTCAAGTGGATTGTTGTACTTGTTTATGCTCTTGGAAGTTAGAGTATGGGGTCTTGATTTGAGAGCTCTTAGCTTGTTGATTGTTTCATGACTAAATGTAGGTTGTCATATGTTTAGAGTGAGAATTCTTTGCAGAAGAATTTTTCCTTGAAGGGGAAACAAGCCATTGTTTTTGTCAGCACATTTATGTACTCTTTATTTGAATAATTGTGAGCATAATGAGAAGGGGTCAAGCCTTTAGAGCTAATCCAAGGAGATAACTATGTAAACTTTGAAACGGGAACTGATATTGTTACCCGTTTTGTAGAGATAACAAAAAAGTGACCTGATTTTGAAAAGGGGTGATGTAGAACACACATGTTTTTTTTAGAGCATAGTTTTTGGCACTTTAATTTTTTTTATGTACATTACGTTTTAGAATGGTAGTGATTTTCATGCTGATTTAAAAAAGTGAGTATTCTGCACCAGACCCATTTTTAAAATACCTATTTTTTTACTTTAAATTTTTTAATGTATGAAATGTAAATAATTATTTTGTAAAGTTAATATTTTTTGAAGTGGCCATTTTCTTCATATTTTCTTGATTTTTATTTTTGTTTTACTTTTTTTGTAGTGGGGTTTTTATTGTTTTGCATTTTTAAATTAGAAGGTCGATATTTTGAATTTTCAATATTCTACATATTTATACATCCTTAATTAATTTTTCAATCTACATGAAATAATTGTTTCTAAAAAACAATATTTTTTAACAATGGACATAAAAATAACCATTTTTAACATAAATATCACTAAAAAACTACACGTTTTGATAATTTTTTGCTAGAATTGACATGTCAAAATCACAATTTTTTATACGAAAATTTTAACTAAAAATGGTTAAATAATAGTAGTTTTTTTTTTGTTACGAATTTCAAGTAAAAAAAATAATAATAATCAATTTTTTTTTTTCAAAAAATAATGATTAATTTAAAAATTAATGCGAAAATCACATATTACAAATATTGAACGTATAACAACCTTAATTGAGTGTTTACTCTTCTCATAAAATGTCAAAGTCAAAACATTACAAAGCTTGATTTCCAAGCATAAGTTAAATTTAATCAACAATGTCACGTAATCCAAACTCTTCGTCCTCTAGAGTTTCATCATTGTCTTCTTCCACAATATTTTCTGCTTCCTTTTGCTCATTTTCCTCTTCTAATGGATCTTTGATGTCTGTGAATCTCCCAATGTATGTCTTTCCAAACATTCCATGTAATGGTGGTTGGGGTTCCTTTGCTTTTTTTGCCAGACGTGATTCACTAAAGTCCCTTTTCTTCAATCCAATTTCTTGCATTGCATCTGGAAGAAATTGAAGAGCATTAATTCTTTGCTGAATGAAATTGCACTGTATTGGATCGTTGTCAATTGCAATGCAATTTCTTCCTTTTTGAAGGCAACATGCTAGTGTTGTACCTAATTATCAAGCACAAAAGAAATAATGAAGTAAATTAGTACAATGACAAATAAATTAATAAATAACATATTGAAATTCAATTCCATATAATAAAACTTACCTGAGCCAGAAAATAAATCCAAAACCCAATCTCCTTCATTTGACTACCGCAAAGACATGGCTAAATCGAGCTCCTAAATAACATTGGGTTACATTGTTTAAGTGTTCAAACGGTTCGATCGAGTGCTTAAAAAGGGCTCAATTGAGCAATCATTTTTTCCACCCAAAAGTGTCATCTTTTGGAGTGAAATCATATCATATGTAGCTAAAGGCTAGACAAAATATGTTTGAGACATAGACATAAATAGTCATAATACCTACACATATCCCTTATACAGGTATTTAGAGCACCAGTCGTTCAAACAATACAATTTAATATGTAATTCCATTTATTGATATTATCTTTTGGGATGTTTTTATAAAAAAAATAAAAATTGAAAGGTTGTTAATATCCTCTCCTCTTATTGTTGCATTTATCCATACTTTAGTGATTAATAACTTCATAAATGAAACTAGAAATTGGTGAAGATAAATTGTGAAAGCCAAGACTTACCCATTATGATCACTAGTTAAAAATGGTAGCAAGATCTTTGCATCAAAGAGGACACCACCAGGTAAGATTTTGACAAACCTTATTTAATGTAGTTGTTAGTCTATATAGACTATGATGCTTTCAGTTTTGATTTGTTAATATATTTGTTTTAAAAGAAAAAAATAAAAATAAATCTAGTACCAAAGATAACATTTTTAATACAATTAAACTCAATTTTTAATTTTTATTCAAAAACATCTTATTTAATTTTAATTCAAATCTTAATTTTTATTTAAAAATATCATCTAATTTAATCTTGTTTTTCATTTTTATTTAAATTAACTAAATATTTCATTATCACAATCTTATATATATATATATATATATATATATATATATATATATATATATATCCATTTATTGATATTATCTTTTGGGATGTTTTTATAAAAAAATTTGAAAGGTTGTTAATATCCTCTCCTCTTATTGTTGCATTTATCCATACTTTAGTGATTAATAACTTCATAAATGAAACTAGAAATTGGTGAAGATAAATTGTGAAAACCAAGACTTACCCATTATGATCACTAGAGGACACCACTGGGTAAGATTTTGACAAACCTTATTTAATGTAGTTGTTAGTCTATATAGACTCTGATGCTTTCTGTTTTGATTTGTTAATATATTTGTTTAAAAAAAAAAAAAGATAAATTTAGTACCAAAGATAACAATTTTTAATATAATTGTTTGGGGCTGGGCGATTCTAAGAATCGCCCCACCACCCGACGATTCTGAGAATCACTATTATCACCATTTTAAATGCTGATAATGTTATATGTTGAGACTGTTATTATTATTTATATGTATTCTTGTCTGTAGGCATATACTCTATATCCTGGATTGAGTTACTTCTATAGATAGTCTATAGATATGTCAATTGGCTTGTAAAGCGTCTGTTCATGAATATTATTGTAAAGCATTTGAAACCTCAGCACATCAACATTGCTTTCAATCATAAACAATGGACTCTATTATTTAAGTATATTCAACATGATTCTCGGTGATCAGTGGTTTATATGAATATATGTAGAGCCTCCGATGCCCTGGGTTTTTTAAGAAATACTGGGTGCAATTCAGAATCATGTTATTAGGGGGGCGAGGGCTTTGATTTTAGTATTTGTGGTTGAAACTATCCGTTGCTCTTTCTGGGAATTTTTCTTTGTTATTAAATCAAATCCAACGTTTTCTATATCGCAGAAATTTCACTGCTCTCAATGACACGGCGGCCGTGGGGGGTCTTATTGGAATGATGGGACATATTCAGGAATCAGAAGGATTATCACCACCACAAATGGAAATAATTGGTTAACTTCAATTCAACTGCATTATGCTCTGGAAGGGGATGCAAGTGTCAAGGATAAATATATCAAGGCCCTTCCGCATGGTCTCGGATTCGTACAGGACAACCGAATCATATGGTAAGTAGTGTTTTATGCCCTTGATTGTAATTCAGTTGTAAATTTGTGTTATTGATACTTTCAATTAAAAAATCTAATGGTTCGCTTTGTGAGTAAGCTGTGAGATAACCCCAAAAGGTTTAATGATGAGAGCATCATACTCAATCACATGAATTGTATAAGTTAAACCTTCCAATACATAAAAACACTGAAAATAAGTATTTCTATTGATTACTAGTTTTGTTGCCCTGTGCATGCATGTGTGCAATACGATTTAAACTATCCAGATGAGTTCCTCACCAAAATCAGTGGACGCCTTGGAAAATATGGACCAAGCGAAGTGATCATTTCTTTGACATTTCATACGAATCAAAGGGATCATGGACCATGCGGGCTGGAAGCACGAACTTATTTGAGTATATTCAACATGATTCTCGGTGATCAGTGGTTTATGTGAATATATGTAGAGCCTCCGATGCCCTGGGTTTTTTAAGAAATACTGGGTGCAATTCAGAATCATGTTATTAGGGGGGCGAGGGCTTCCACCTTTGTGTTAGTTATTTAGTGGGTTTGTTGGGCCGATCGAAGCTGGAATTAACAAAAATATCATTCTTGGGGCATGTCGTTTCAGGGATTTTTAGGAAGAGCCCAACCAACGTGCGTTGAGAATTAACCCTGGGCTAATTGAAGTAAACTTTCACCAACATATGGGAAAATCACAATATAATAAACAAAAATATTACTGTAATGATAATTGTCCCTCTTAAGATGATAAGAGGGTCAGCTTTGATTCCTAATATTATTACAATGATGATTACTATTAATCTAAATGTTGAGAAGACAATGAGTTTGTGCTTTATGTGTGCACAGGGAGTGCAACACAAACCTTGAAACAATATATATTGAATATCATTATAATAATTATTTAGGTTCTGTCGCATTGTTCTAAGTGGAAATCACCAAAAAATGAACAAATTAATGCCATTGAAATTCAAGAGCCCAAAGATTTTCAGGTTCTATAAACATCCTACCTCTGGTCAAGTCCTGGTGCTATGAACATCACAACTTCGTATTGACCCTTTTAACTGGCAAACAGTTTCAAGCCCTTCCTGTTAGATCCTTACTCCTTCCATTGTTAAATGAGAGATGTGGTCAGATGCATTGAAGCTAATTAGCTTAACACGTTAGAAAGGGTTTACTCGGTCAAATCTCCATATAAAATTGACGACTCTTGAATGGTAATTCACCAAAGTATCCAAGTGAAAGAAAGGCTTTGAAAGTCTATTTTCGGTGATAATAGTGATTCTCAGAATCGTCGGGTGGTGGGGCGATTCTCAGAATCGCCCAACCACCGCCCCGCCACCACCCTCTTGGATGGTAATTCACCAAAGTATCGAAGTGAAAGAAAGGCTTTGAAAGTCTATTTTCGGTGATAATAGTGATTCTGAGAATCACTATTATCACCATTTTAAATGCCAATAATGTTATATGTTGAGACTGTTATTATTATTTATATGTAGTCTTATCTGTAGGCATATACTCTATATCCTGGATTGAGTTACTTCTATGGATAGTCTATAGATATGTCAATTGGCTTGTAAAGTGTCTGTTCCTCCGCCAACCATGGGAAGAGTAGAAAATGAAGCTTCTTCTTCTCACCGTCACCGTCCATCTGGATGGAGGATATATGTAATTTGGGTGGTTATCTCTGATTTTTGCGTTGAATTTATAGATGAAAATAGTGACTTGCTTTTTAACAATGGATAAAGAATAGTCAGTCAGGGTGGCGGATAGGAAAAGAAAAGAAGTGATATGCTCTGCATTTTGCGTTGAAGACAAAAGTTGCAGTCAAACCTGAGATGTTAAGATTGATACCATTGTAAACTCGTGAAGTGTGACTGCGTTTTTCTTTTTCTAATACTTTTCCGTCTTCTAAAATATCATTTAAGATAGGCTAAATATTTTGTAAAAAAATTATAAGTTTTTTACATATATATGGGGGTTAATTAGCTTTTTCTTGGGATAACTCCAAAAGGGAAATCGAAAGAGCAACCTAGTGATGTGTCTCAGTCAGATTTCCATTGCAGATTTTAGTGAAGCTTCTGCCGAGAGGGAGGTTAGCAATATGATGGTGTTTAAACAAAATACTATATCTCCCAGAAAATTACATTCTCCAAAACTCTTGTTTTGCCATCATATAACATTTTACATGCATAAATCTAAGGGTTATACCTTGTTTAACCACTATATTGTATTTTATAAAACATATTCACACTGTATTTGATTAGATGTACCTTATTTTCTTCCTAGTGGTTATACCTTGTCTCTTTCAATAGCCCTTGCAATTATTTCATAAAAAGTAGTTGTAGTAAATTTATATAGCAACATTGTAGCCCTAGTAATAGATTTATTTTCTACAAATAGTATATTTGTTGAATTGAATTTTTGCAGACATAAAAAACTAGTTTTATCATTGTAAGAATTTTTAATTGTTAAATTGATTTTAAACTATTGTACATATTAGTATTAACTGTTGACTAGTTTAATTGAGCCAATTATAGTATGTAATTACCTCTATATCACTTGTTAATCATTGGTAATTGTTAATAATTGGTAAATTCACTTAGAGACCAGTAAACGTGAAATGAACAGCCAAATTGAAAGCTCATGCCACAACATTGATATATAAAGTAGATTCTATATAAGAGATTGTAGAAGCTTGTCGCATGCAATAGATTTGGATTATTGATCCGACCATTAATTCAATGGATGGTGTTTGACATGAATAGATTGAAATATGTTACTCATGAAGTAGATGGTGGGATTGAAAAAAAAAACATAAGAGCAATAGCAAGTTTTGTTTTCCTCTTTATTCATGGTTCCATAAGGGTTTGACCATGGTGAAAAGTTTTATCATTACCCTTTCCATATGGTTCCATTTAAGGCTTTAAATTAGATTGTGGTTACACATGGAGATGCCAGTTTTATTTATACCCTCTCTTTATGTTTCAACATAAGGCCTGATCCATTTTAAATAAGAATTGAGTTTTTATTTATACCATATTTTATGGTTATATCAAAGGTTTTTTCATTTTAAAGAAAAGTGAAGTCCTATCGATATGGCAAATTTTATTAATACCTTTTTTTTTCCATGTTCATTTTTTTTTCATGTTTTTTAAATTGAATTCTAATTATATTTTAAAAAATAGTATAATTTAGTAAACATGAAGAGGAGTATTAGTTTTATAAGACGCATAATTGTTATGGTGATTATATGAATGTTTATTATATCTAATAGTTGGATTTGGTTTACAGAATTAGGAAAAATGTTGTTATACTCCTAGAGGTTAGAGGCCTCGAGGAATTCGGCAAAATGTTGTACATCTCTAAAGTATGTTGTAAAATGTTGTTATGTCCCTAAAGTATGAGCCTCTCTACAATTTAGTTTGAGAACTTAGTATGGGGTCAATGTATAAGTGTTAGATGGTTAAATGTTAGATATGTAAGAGATGTGAATATCTTTTAAAAGTTAGGTTCATAAGTATACATATGTTATCTTTTAAAAGTTAGGCTCATAAGTATACCTTATTTTCTTCCCAGTGGTTATACCTTGTTTCTTTCAATAGCCCTTGCAATTATTTCATAAAAAGTAGTTGTAGTAAATTTATATAGCAACATTGTAGCCCTAGTAATAGATTTATTTTCTACAAATAGTATATTTGTTGAATTGAAGTTTTGCAGACATAAAAAACTAGTTTTATCATTATAAGAATTTTTAATTGTTAAATTGATATTAAACTATTGTACATATTAGTATCAACTGTTGACTAGTTTAATTGAGCCAATTATAGTATGTAATTACCTCTATATCACTTGTTAATAATTGGTAAATTCACTTAGAGACCAGTAAACGTGAAATGAATAGCCAAATTGAAAGCTCATGACACAACATTGATATATAAAGTGGATTCTATATAAGAGATTGTAGGAGCTTGTCACGTGCAATAGATTTGGATTATTGATCCGACCATTAATTCAATGGATGGTGTTTGACATGAAGAGATTGACATATGTTACTCATGAAGATTGAAACAAAAAAAAGCATAGCACCGTTGATGTTGATGTTATGGTTGAGAACATGTTGAATTTATACTTAGAAAAGAAAAATGATATTCTACCAAAAACATTAATGTCTTTTTTTCCTCATAAACAACTTTGTTTGGCACATAAAAATTTGGTTTACTAGCATTTTTTTAAAAGTTTGAAAATTGACCCTAAAAAAAAATCATCGTTCCAGTATCATCACTTTTTCGTTTTGAAGCTATATTTTGCACAAAAATTTTGTAGTAAATTTCGTAGTCACTGCCATTTTTAAAACATGTTCAAAATTGACCCCTAAAAAAAAAAATCATCGTTCTAGTATACACACTTTTCGTTTTTAGCACTGTTTTTGATGTTTTTTTGGGGTTTTTTGGCCAGAGTTCTCGTTTTGAGTTTATAGTTCTCGTTTCAAAGTTTACATAGATAGATGTAGCCCAGGAGGGGTGAACTCCTTTATCAATGGTTGGTGTATTATTGTTTGATGCATGCTTCCGGTTTCATGTTTTAAGTTTTATTCATGAAACTATTTTAAGCAAAAACACAATAAAAATCATGCTTTTACTTGCTATTTTGGAGTACAACCTCAAGCACATTTTTATATTCTGATGAGGGGAATTAGCATAGCATTACTAATCTGCCCCAATTCAAATCAGCTACAAATAAGGAAACTGAAAAACTGAAAGAAACAATGGTGGGGGTCCAAGTGGAATAGGTGGGTGGCTACCAATATTCACCTAGATCATTCCTATCCCCTTAGGAAGCAATGGTACCCATTGCATTGAGTTCCTCCATGAGATGAAGAAACTTTTGCTGAACTTGGTCCTTGGTGAGCCACTTGCCCTCGTGAAGGAGTTGGCCTACTTTGACAACTCAATATAGTGGGATCCTTTGTTGTCGGGTGTTCTTGATCTGCATTTCCATGATCTGATCAGTTGTGGCTTATTCCATGCATTCTGGATTTAAATCTGTAGGTGTGAGTTGTTCTGAAATGTCATATGTGTCTAGCAATGGTGGGAAGAAGGGTTAAAGGCGGTCCACATTGAACACTAGGTGCAAGCCAAGGAATGGGGGAATGTTGAGCTCAAACACATTATCTCCCATAACCTTGGTAATGGTGTAAGGACCATATCAAAGTGGTCTGAGTTTTTGATAGGCTCTGGTAAGGCACACCTTCTGCAAATGCAACCAGACTTTGTCGTCCACCTGAAACTTGTGTGGCACTCGATGTTAATAATGTCGTTGCTTGTACTTTGCATTTGATTTATGTTTGATGTGCTCAGTAAAGTTGTTTGCCTTATCGGCTTCGGAATGGACATGAGCTAAATTTGCCTGAGTAGGTGCAAATGGTATGGCCACATCAATGGGACATAGTGGTTGGAATCCCAAGCCCACCTGAAAATGGATGTGGCGAGTCGAGCTATGGAGAGCCTGATTATAGCTGTGTTGGAAATAACGGAGGCTCTCATCCCATGTGTGTGGATGCTTTGAGTTGTACATGCGCATAATGTGTACGATCATCTTGTTGACGACCTCTGTCTGGCCATAATTTTTGGGATGGAAAGCTGTGGACTTAGTGAGCTTAGTGTTCAACATCGACCAGAGATTGGAGAAAAATGTACTGAGGAACCTGTTGTCCCAATTTGAGATGATAGACTGTGGGATCCCAACGTGTATCCACACTCGTTCAAAGAAGAGTTTAGCAGTGGCTTCTACTATGATATTCTTCTTATAGGCCGCCATAATTGACATCTTCAAGAATATCTCGACGACCACAAAAACATAGTCATTGCCATGCTTATTAGAAGGAATTCTCGACATGTAATCCATGGATATGGATTCCCAAGGTCAACTAGGGGTAGGAAGTGGAGTATAGAGGCCTTGCTTCTTGATGGAAGGTTTGGCGATGACGCAGGCAGTGCAAGATCTGATGTACTTCCCCTGTCGAAGATTCGGCCAATAGAAATACCTATGCAGTACTTCCACCATTTTCTCGACCCTAAAGTGGTCAGCGGCTCGACTGTAGTGTGTTTCCAAAATCATCTTGGCACGCTCACTTGAAGGAACACAAAGGTGTCTTAGGTGGCATAATAGGGCATCCTAGAAGTGAAAATCTAGAACTTGTTGACCCTTCAAGAGCATCTGGTATGTGTGGCTGAATTCTGGTTTGCTTTTGTAGAGAAGTGGCCAATCAGAAGTCTTGTTTCCGCAAGAGTTAAGCACAGTGATTAACGCCATAATTGGTGGTCGGCTAAGGCAGTCTACAACATTATTGGTGTTGCCCTTTTTATACTTGATATTCAAATGAAACTGTTGCAGGTATGTGGACCACTTTTGATGGCGATCATTCTGCAACTTTCCTTACATCTGTATGAACTGCAGGGGTCAGTGGTTTGTGTGGATGACCGTTTCATTCCCCAAAATGTAATGCTTCCAATGTTGGTAGGCCTTCATAATGGAATACATCTCTTTGTCATAAGTGGGATACTTCTAGACGCTGTCTGAAAGTGTCTCACTATGATATACCACTAGATGCCCTTGTTGAGTAAGGACTGCACCAATAGCATAGTAAGAGGCATATGTCTCGATCTCAAATGAATGTTTCAAGTCTGGTAATGTGAGCACTAGTGCAGAGTAGAGGCGATGTTTCAACTCTACGAATTCCTTCTATTGAGATTCAAACCAAAAGAATTTTGCTTTCGCTCCTCCCTTGGTGACTTGAATCAAGGGCCAAGTGATATGAGAGAATCCCAACACAAACATGTGGTAGAAATTGGAAAGACCCAGAAAGCTGAGGAGCTTTATCAGAGTGGTTGGGGTTGGCCAATCCCAAATGACTTGGATCTTGGCTGGATCCACATGCACCCCCCGTTCATCAATAATGTATCCCAGATACTGAACCTAGGTCATGCCAAAAGCGCATTTCTCCAAATTGGCACACAACTTGTGTTTCCGCAATGTTTGGAGAACCTGTCGGATGTGGTGGAGGTGCTCTTCCTAACTATGGCTGAAGATCAGGATGTCATCCAAGTATACCACTACAAATGAGTTGGAGAATGGCTGCAAGATGTCATCCATCAGCCTCATGAAGGTTGCAGGAGCATTTGTCAACTCGAAAGGCATAACCAACCATTCGAAAATTCCCTCCTTGGATTTGAAGGCAGTCTTCCACACATTGGAGGGTTCGATTGGTACCTGGTGATATCCAAACTTCAAGTCGATCTTGCTGAAATATTTTCGCCCTTGAGTTTGTCCAGAAGGCGATCAATCCGTGGGATCGGGTACCTATTTCAGACAATGATCTTGTTCACTACTCGATAGTCAATACAAAGTCTCCAAGTACCGTCCTTCTTCTGTACCAACATGATCGGACTCCCACAGGGCAAGCAACTCGGCCATATGTGACCTTTCTGTAGTAGCTCCTGAATCCGTCTCTTGATTTCATCGTTCTCAGGAATGAAGTGCTAATAGATTGGTCCATTGGGCAACGACGCACCTAGGGTCAGATCGATGGAGTGCTTGACCTGATAGTGCAGAGGCACCCATGGCGGGAGGTGAAGATGTCCTCATACTCCTCCACGACCTTGTCCATTTGTTGTTGTCGTGCAGAGGGGCCCTGTCTTGGGGTCATGGCCACTGTCTTCTTCTTTCCCATAGGGCGTATCATCAGGAAAAAAAATTCTCGGTTTTAGAAATGAGCTTACTGCATTGTTTTGCAGTAACCAAAGAGATAGCAGTAGGCGGTGCTACCTCTGGTATCATGTACAACTTATTTCCCAAAGTAACAATAACAACGTGAGGCCTTGACTCATACACATCATATCACTTCCACAAGTATGGTTGGCCTAATAATACATCACAAACATCAAGGGGAGCAACGTCACATAATACCTCGTATGTGAAGGGCTTGATGTTGTATGGAAGGTGACACTGTTGGCTCACACGAAGATCTCGTCCTTGGTGAAGCCACTAGATGGTGTATGGTTCTCGGTGTGTTTTGGTCAGTAAGTCCAACCGCTTCACGACCTTTGCCAAAATGAGGTTATTTTGGCTCCCATTGTCGACAATGAACTATAGTGGGAAACCCTTTACCCACATCTGGGAGTGGAAGAGGCGCTCCTCCTCCTCTGGATCTTCGGGTTCCTCCTTCTGGATCTTCGTGGTGGCAATGGTGGTGTTGGGCTCTACATCGATAATTTCTTCCCTTTTTAATTCCCTTTGTTAGGTTTTGACTCAGAGTCGGAACATGCATCTGATTATGAAGCCTTCAGCTCGGCCACCAGTGACTACTTGGCTCGACACTCACTTGTGTTGTGAGTGGAGCTCTTATGGAACTTGCACCACTTTCCCGTGTCCTTCTTTTTCTTCGCATTGTTGTTATTTGCTTGCATCTTTGGTGGGTTGTCCTGGGTTGCCCCACCTTGGCTTTGTCCTTTGTTCTGTGGTTTTGGGGCACCTTTCCCTTGCTTCAGATTCATAGATCCAAAGTCTCGCTTCTTTTGTTTAAACTTCTGCTCGATCTTGATGGCATATCGGTACGCCGTGCTGAGCGAGGAGATGTCCAGGAACTCCATCTCGTCTTGGATGTACTTGTGTAGGCAGCTGCAGTACTTGAGTACCAAATGTTTCTTAGAATCCTTGATACCCAACTTCGTAAGAAGGGTATGAAAAACATTGGTAAACTCCGACACATCTTGGTCCCTTCCTTGCTGCGGCATTGTTCACTTTATGTATTTATCCTCATAGCTCCTGACATGGTAGTACTACTCCTTGATGGCATCCCAGAATGATTTCCAAGTGGGTGCGGCTGAAAACAGTGAGGTTGTACTTTCATATTTTTGCTCACAGTGGGTTTCCCACCAGTCCTTGATGTGGGGGGGTCACTTTGAGAAGAGAAAAATTAATCTTTTCTCGGTTAGAAAAATCATGAACAGAAAAATATCCTTCTAACATATTTAACCATTTATCTATGACATTTGCATTGGCCCTCAAATATTGGAATGTCAAAGTTTACTTGTACCGTAAAAGGAGTGGAGCCTCCAGAGTGGTTGTTGGATGTGGATGCGTCGCCGGTGGGAAACCACTGAAGGATCTGGACAAAGTTATCCATCATCGCATTCCTTTGTTTCTCGAGGGCCTCCTTGAGCAATATTTTGATAGGATCTCCTACCCCCTCGTCTTTATTTTCTTCTCGTCAAGGTTTGTGAGGCTGATCTTGCAAAGGTTCAACTAGATCGAACCCTAACTCCTTATATCCCGCCCTCGTTGGGGACATGAAAATAAAAACAAAGAAAGAGAAAACCACTGTGATACCACTGATACATATTTAAATAGGAACACAACAAATTATAGATATAACCATAAATACAAAGATGCAGTAGAAATAACACTTCATTTCATTAATATCAAATATTGAAATATGCTTACAAACAGAATGGAAATAAGATTAGCTTGGGTGATGGTAGCTTATCTCTGAGAAGAGATGTGGTGGCTACATGCCTCTGAACTATGTTATAATGAGGCTCAAAGGTCTATTTATTATTGAGAAATAATGGAAAACCCTAAACATCCAAAAACCTAATCCTAGGAGATGAAGTGCCAAACTATGTGCCCCATTTGGGTAAATTGGTACATCAACTTCTCGGGGTCGTAACTTTGGCATACAATCTTCGTTTGACACGCACAATACCTCCTTAGAAAGATATATCCAAGGAATATAAATTTTGAATGACCAACATTGGTATTTGACCCTTTTGGTCCCATTTTTCCCAAAAAATGTCGTTTAGTGCCTCAAAACAGCTCCGAAAGTTTAGGACCCGAAAAAAATGCCAAAAATAGTAAATTGTGCTACAAATAAGGAAATTGAAAATCTGAAAGAAATAATGGTGGGGGTCCAAGTGGAATAGGCAGATGGCCACCAATATCCACCTAGATCAAGAGAGATATTAAAGTCGTATAAGAGGCTACCTTGGGGAACAAGTGATTCCCAACTAGTACTCTGGACGGTCTTCCTGGACCACAGTAATCCATGTCATTTGGAAAAGGGAGCCCCATGGAAGTTGGTTAGATGGAGGATAAAAACTAGAATTGTTGTTGGAAAGGAGTGCCACCTTAATTGTTGACGTAGATGCCTTTATTGTTGGAGGGGCTTGAGTCGATTGAAGCAAGCTTCAAGTTATTGCAAGACTGTTGTCGCTTAGGCGAAGGGATGTGAGGCTCGTCATGGTGAGCTTCAGTGTAAACTGGAGAGAGTGAGGGGGAGTCATACACAATGTCAGTAGAGGGAGACACAAAGCCCTGGAGCTGCATGCCCAGAAGGGTGGCAATGCGGCGATATGAAGCTTTTACGTGGCGTAGATGAAATTCCATGTCGAGGACAATGCCTTCCATCAAAACATTGACATATTCCTCATCCTTGTAATGTCAGCCAAGGAGATCACGCAAATACCATAGGTCGTTTCCCACAACCTTGAGCTCTTAAGATTTCGCATCGACCACCATTCTACAATAACAATGAGGAGTTTTGCAATCAAAATTCTCATCCCCTTGCCCATGCCAGGGAGGGAGGGGAGGTATACCTCTTCATCAACCACCTTGTTGTATCGACCTTGTTCCCGTACCATGTTTGCAGTGAAAGCAGTTGCAATTTCCTAGATCTAAACATCGTCTCTGTCTTTGAGAAACTGAGGAAATGGGTGGCCATTACTATAGGAACCAATCCTTTTAATGTTGTATTTGTCTTGCCTACCAACAAGGTGGATGAATCTATTATTACTGCACTTTAAATGTAGGAGGAGGGTGGGATTTCCACCACCTCGTTGCTCTAGACTCGATACACCATGGAAGGCATGCCAATGACACTGCTAAAATTCCACACCAGTTGGGTTGTGAGTTGTATTCATGAAGGCAATTAATGCATTGGGTTTCATATCTGACACATGGATTTAGGGGAGAGGATGTCATGTTATCCCCATTATTCATGGGAAATGGGCTAGCTATGTGATCATGATGAAGCAGACTCTAGAAGAGTCAATATTGTAACTCTAGTTGAAAGAGTCAAATTTAATTAATAACAGGCTATCAAATTGTGTTATAACTGGGCCACTAGGAGGACAAGGGGTTCCACTCTATGGGAGTGTGCTTTGTTCCATAGGTGCGCAAAGTAGCCGAGAGTGGATATGGATATAGAAAAAAGAGAGGATTCATACACTATAGTAGCCAATGGGCCACAAGCCTCACTTTTTTATACTTTCCCCTTGTTTCCATTTAGATAAGGAGAGTAGAGAAACATCGCCTTCTAGTTGGGTTTTATCTCGAGGGGATTTCCCACTGTATATATCATGTTCTTATGATTATGAGTGATTTTATTTTTGTCTATTCTCTATTTTCCACAATTTAAATATTGCATGCATGACACTGTAACTTAATAACTCCAAACGTCTTAAGGAAAAATAATTAACATAATATAGATTTATGATTTTTAAGTATAATTTTATTACATATGTCGTGACAAACTTTTCAATGGAATATCCATAGCATTTTATGGATCACAGTGGCACGAAACTTTGGTTTCTTGAGGAGGATGGAAGCATCAATTCAAGTAGATTTTAGAGACTTGTTGTCAAGTTTTGGTTGATGACTCGGTGGATTGAGTTATTGGCTAGACAATGGTCGATGATGATAATGAACTTGAAGTGAGGGAGGATGTGAGACCCTAAAAGGTATGGTAGGGGCATGTGATATCCAAAGTAGCAATCGAGCTGCACTATTGCATGGACACATCACAAGGCGATGTTATATATCTCGGCGAGTTGATTGCTTGAGTGAGAAGTAAGATTGATGTGGATAACATGCCATATCGACATGCCATTGAAAAATGAGTGGTCGCATGACATGGGAACACCCATTGTCAAGGCCCCAAGTTGGCACCAAGGCCAACGATGCCCCATGACGGGTCGTGCTCAATTGGAGAGTCGAAAAATTGAAGTTGGGATGATTTGAGGGCAATGTGCGCCCAAGTCGTACGAAGGCGACAGACGTGGGGGCACTCTATAATGGAGGGCGCCCACACAACTTGGGCAGAGTGCGCATGCACGTTATAACAGTTTGTGCCCACAGACGTAACAAGGATACAGCCTCTAAGGGATGTACCATGAATGTAATGACAATAGTAGTATAATCATAATTATAGTCTTTGATCTATGTAATATCCTTTGATCTATGTAATATTCTTTGATCTATTAATCGCTAAGTAGAGAAACAAGGTATTTTCATCAATATGTATTGTTGAACCTTGTTTCATTAATACAAATAATGAGTTGATGTTCTAAGTTATCTTGTGCACATTAAATTTGTGGTAATGTGGTCATTTAGGCAAGGTGAAGCCGGTTGGGAGGGTCCCTCAACTTGGTCATCATTACTCTTTTTGTGTTCATTCTGTAGCATAAATCAATAAGTATTTATAATTCTCAATTTGCTCTTTTACTTTAGGGACAAAATGTGCATGTTTGTTAAAATTATTTGTTTTCTTTTAAGTGCTTGTATCCCTACTGGGTCATTCCTATGCAAAGAAGAACAAATAGTGTGTTTTCCCATTCTATGAAAAACCACTCAACAATGAAAAGATTTACATTCTATTTTACTAAGGAAACTCTATATTGTTAAAGCCAATGATGAATGGTTTCTTTGCGAAGTGTTAAATGATACAGTAGATTGATATTATTTGTTATATTTGCTCATATGGTTTTCATTTAGAAATTGGCATCGTAAACCTAAAAAAGAATGAGACTGATTGAAGAAGCGAAAATGAGATCTGTTTCATTAACCAACACAAGAATATTTTGGAATATCACATGAGTGAAAAACTATATTGCATGCTCAATAAAGTATCTCTAATTCACCAACCAATAAATGAGATCTCTATTGTATTTTTAATTCTTTCGAGTTATATTATGTTGCAATAGTTTGCTAACATGTCATAGTCTTTTTCCTTGGAGATTACACATGACATTCATATCCTATACCTTGCACATGTATTGTTAGTATCTCGTAGTTTATGCCCTCAAATCGATAATTTAATCTCCACAATTTAAATTAATCAAAATTGATTGACATTTTTGGTGCCATTTTCTAGGGAGATTCTAATAGGGATTATCACATTTGAGGCTTATTTTCCTAAATATTTTAAACTGTACAATTTGTTTTGTGTGAATTATTTCATTTTATATACTGGCATTCTAGACCCAATGAGATAGTGAATGCTAAGATGCAAAGATGACCTCACTCCAAAATTTTCTGAAGTGCAATAGCATGATCATTCACTTTAGTGAGTATGTTGTCCCCTTAGTTCTAAATATATGCTAGTGTTGTATGAATAGGTCTAGAGATATAAAAGGTATATTTAATGAAAAGGTAGAGAAATTACTCTACATAATAATACCCTTTCAAATACTAAATTGTTGGCAAGAAAATATACAAGAGGAGGACCAACATGCATGACTCTAGTGAAAAATCTAATGCTTGTAGTAGCCAGTTCGAGAAACCAAAGATCTATAGCAAGTGGAAATGAAAAATTGATAGTATTTTTAGTTGATCCTACCATGTAAACAACATTGACAAGTGAACCAAATTAGTAATAAGGTTCATAAGTGTACTACAATCTAGTTAGAGACTTAAAATATCCATGCCAAGAGATTTGGTACAACCTCTTCCAAGGAAAAAATGTGGCGGAAGGTGAAGTGTATGTAAATGGATAAGGTGAGGCACATGCAAATGAAGAGATGAAGCAAATGTTGATTTCCTAATTGTAGACAATACCACAGTGGTACAAATGAAGAATATTCCTCCATTAGTCCTACGTCATTTTCATGGTATGATTAGTGAATATCTTGATGCTTTTCTTTTTGGGTTTGACATATTAAGATGTAGTTATGATTACTCAAGTGATGCACAAAAAATCAAACTAGTTCCTGCCACCTCAAAGATTCAACATTGTGTTGGTTTATGGGTATTGGAGGAAATACAATTCAAACATGGGATTAGATGCATATGATTTTTCTTAAAAAATATCAAGAATATTGTAAGGCTAGGGATTTGAGAGAAGAGATTTTTAAGATGACACGAAAAGAAGAGAGTTTGGAAGGCTATCTTGAAAGGTTTATGTACAACCTCAAAATATCTAAGCAAAACAAACTTGATTACAACACTATTGTGACTATCTTTTTGAGAGGTATTTTGGATAATCTATTAACTTGCTTAATTTGATGGGAACTAGAGATGTTTCATAATTAACATGTATTAAGATTAGTGAACTTTGTAAGAGGTATTGTTGAAGTCAAGCTAGATCTAGCAAGGGAATTAGAGATACTTTTTCTAAAGCTTCCAAATATGTAATAAGTTGTGTAATTAAGGTTGAATTATGACATTTTCTAGAAGATTTAAGACTGATCTTCTTGGAACTCTCAGTTTACAGTTAGACAATTCACAATTTAAAAAGAAATAGGGAGATGGAAAAGTATCTCTTTCTATCTTTTGTCCTAAATGTAGAAAGAAAAACCCACTATAAAAATGTCCTCTAGATAGTATTGAAATTGTGTCATTTGCGTAGGAGATCATTCCACGAGGTAGTGTCCCTCCTTACATGGTCTATAAACATTTTATCAAAGGGAGTGCCAAGCGTCTATGTGCACTTGAACCAAAAATACCTTGAAAATCGAGAAAAACATGTATGCCTTCAAACCATGCATCTTCATTTTCTCCATATTATTCCAAACAAGAATATTCACCACAATTTTTGAATTCTACTATGCCTTGGCAAGCATATCCTCCACCAAAAGTTCAAATTAAACCTTGGTAACAAGGATGGTGAGGGACTAACCATGGAAATATGTCTACATATGCTTATCCTATGCAATCACAACAATATTACCTCACACAATCACCACAACATTCGTATCCCCCTCAATTTCAACAACCATATTCCACACAATCACAACCTCAACAACTATAGCTTCCACCCACTCAACATCCAAGGCCCACGTAATTACCTACCGACCCAGTTCCTAACCCAAACAATAAAATAGTTCAATGTGACTTTAACATTTAGTTACAACCATTTCCCGCATATCTGATCACTTCAATAGATCTACATGATATTTAACTAAGATCGGAAAAAGTACTCAACAAAAATAAAAACTCTCCAATAATCATTGAATAAGAACCAAATGAGGTGACTCTTGATTAGATAAACAATGATGTTATAGTAAAAAAAACTCCTTCAAATTTAGAGCTCTACTAGACATCCAGTTTACCTCCCTATCTAGAGAGGTTATGCTTCAAAAACTAATACCCTCTTCTAAATTTGATTTGATTACATAATTAAAGAATGTTTACATCATAGTTCCCTTACTATAGGCCATCAAGGACACCCCAATTTATTCCAATAATATTAGGGAAATTTTCCTAAAAAAACTTAAATGGAGGAGGATGGAACCAAAAACTATTCAATTCATTAGGAAATCGATAGATCTAATATCATAATATACTTTCATAGAATCGTATGTGGATCTTGGAAACCCAATTTTTTTAGTCCATACTAATGGTACTCTTGTTCCAAATGTCTTAATCAAATTAGGGGTGCAACCAATATGATAACCAAACAAACCAAGGAAGAATTATAGTTGATCAACCTTCACCATACACTTATAGTTTTAGAACCAACATACCAGTCCAAGATTAAACCTAAAGGTGTAATGGATGATATAATTGTTTCCTTAAACTCCTAGGAATACCCTATAGAATTTATGGCCTTGCAAACCAAAATATTTAGGAGGGCATCCCATGATTCTAGGAAGGCCATGGTTAGCCACTGCATATGCATTTATTCGTTTCCGGTTTAAAAACATGCTTATTTCACATAGTGGTTCTGTGAAAAATGTAACTTTCTATTGTCCTAATAAATCGTCTCATGATGACATGTTATGGCTTGATAATACTGACAATGATGAAGAACATTTTCAACGAATTTTTACCATTGATAAAATTTAGCAATTTAAAGAACATACTAAAGAAAACTAGGTTCATGATTTTTTTTGTTAATTCAGATTCTTTGTAAAATCCTAACCCACTTGACCATATTTTAGTCTATATTTTGAATAAAATCAACATTGCATTTTTCTTCATCAATCATAGAAACATCAAAATCATGCACTATACTTTTTGAAATTAGTTTAGGAAAATTTTTACATATAAATTCTCAACTTAACAAACTTTGGCAGGGACAAGTAGTTAAAATGTTGCAAAAACACACATGCATTTGATTTGAACTATCAAACATGAAGGGAATCCACACAAGCACATGGACACATCATATCTACATTAAAATGGGTGCCCATCCCATTAGATAATCTTAGAGGCATATGAAATTAGCTTTGAACGAAATTGTTAAAGAAAAGTTGCAAAAAATACTTGATGCCAATTTTGTTTACCCAATTTCAAATAGCTAGTGGGTTTCACCCCTAGTAATAGTGCATAATAAAAATGGTAAGTGGCGGATTTTTTTCAATTATAGAGAATTTAACAAGGTCACTTTAAATGATCACTTACCTCCTCCATTTATTATCAAGTTTTGGCCACACTAGCTGGTAAAAAGTACTTCTCTTTTCTTGATGGTTTTGATGGCTACAACTAGATATAGATTGCATCTAAGGATCATGATAACACTACTTTTATGTGAACACGGGGAATTTTTTTCTTTTAGAGTGTTTCCCTTTAGACTATGTAATAGTCCCACTACTTTCCAAAGAGCGATATGAGCCATATATTCTGATATGGTCCATAATTGTGTAGAAATCTAGATAAATGATTTGGTTATGGTTGGTGATTTTTTCCAATACACATTAGAAATTTTAGAGAAGATTTTGATAGGATTTCAAGATACTAAACTTGGATTAGGTAATGTTAAATGTCATATGTTGCAAACGAGAGGGATTGTTCTTCACCATTGTTGGGCAATTTATTGGACTTAAATTGCTGCATAAATTATCGACCAGGGAAACTCGTGAGCTTGTGATGGTGCCAGCAATATATATGTAGGAGTAGGCAACTAACTCTATAACTAACTAAATTATTTACGATTCAATACAATATGCAAGGGAAGAGGCTCCTAACTAAGGAGGTCCTGGTCGTCCTTCCCTACAGTATCATAGAGAAATCATTGATTACATGAAACTAAAAACTTAAAATGAAAACAAGAGAATGAACTTAGTTATTGTTTAGATTCAAGTAGAGAGAGAGACTAACTTAGTCTCTTGATTGTCCTCTCATGTATTAATCCAAACTAAACTAAGAGTCATTCATAAGCATAAGAAATGAAATGACTTGAAACATAAAAACAAAAGAATGAATTTCAATTACCATATAAATCATTGGAGAGAGATCCTAACTTAGACTCTTGGTATCTCCTCATATGATACTTGAAACATAAAATCAAAAGAATGAATTTTAATTATCATGCAAATCAAATGGAGAGAGAGTCTAACTTAGACCCTTGGTTGTTCTCTCACATGCTGATAAGATTTTAATTCAAAACTCATTCACCAATCAAATCCTTAAACATCTAAACAATGAAATGAAACAAGATCTAATATGAAATAACATGTTTCTCTCATCCTTTTAGAGTGAGCTCAATTCTCTTAAGAACAAGACAAATTATTCCATATACTACATTAAGAAAACTTATATCTAAAACTACATAAATTCATATCTACATAATGGAAATATATGAAAAATGAAGCCTTATTCTATTCCATCATCAATTGGATACAATGCTCTAAGAGTCCTCCCCCTTGGAATGGAGGAGGTGCTCCTATTTATACAAAAACTATGATAACAACCTCATAAATGTAGACCCACTATTCTCTCCTTTGACCCACATATTTCTCAACCAATGATGACACATAACCCTATCCTCCATGATCTCCTCCATGAAGCTTATCTTTTCAAATTCGAATTTGATCATTCATGGCCACATAAAGATGCCTTGGAAGCTTCCTTGGAACCTACACATGTCACCAAAACAACCCACTTTCCATATATAAAGTAAAATATATTATTTTCTAATATTTAATCAAGAATTTCTCTCAAAAATGCTTAAAAATAAACAATATTTGGAAAATATAAATGAGACCCATTAATGGTGAATAGTAGGGAAAATGGAGTGACAAGGTGATGAATAGTGAGCGAAATAATGGAAGCATAAGTGAAAAATGTATGGTAATGAGTGCCATTTTTGGAGCCCAACATACTCCCCAACTGAAGTTCTTGCATGTCCTCATGCAAGCTACTACAATGACTTATTTGATTTGATTCTTAAATGAGCTTCCTTTTACAAGATGTTTGGTTCTTGTGTAACAAACATCTTTCAATCATGGACTTCCTTTTAACTTTGCACATCTTTGGATAACTTTTATTTGTTTGCAAAGCATTGACATATTTTAATGATTGGTTCTTGTGTTACAATCATTATTTACTTTGATCTCTTCTTAATGATTGGTTCTTGTGTTACAATCATTATTTACTTTGATCTCTTTTTAATGATTGGTTCTTGCGTTTACAATCATTATTTACTTTGTTGAGATCTCTTTTTAATGATTGGTTTTTGTGTTTACAATCATTATTTACTTTGTTGAGATCAATCATATGCTCATCATTTTGTAGTAGTTTTTATTGTGGGAAGACTATGTGGGTTGAGATGTAATATGAATGAGGAAAAAGAATGAAGTGTGAAATTCCCCCCTCCCCAACTGATGGTTTTTGGCAATTTTAAATGAGAAAGGAAATAGTGAAATAGTGGAATATTTTCCAAATATCATCATTTTAGCATCTAAAAAGAATTTCAAGATTAAAGGTTAGAAAACATCATACCTTACTTACCTAAGGAAGTGGATGAATCATGCATGTTCAGCTGCCACAATTCTGATCTGAAGCTTCTTCTTCAAGTTGTGGATGAAAGATGAATCTGAGGAGTCTGTTGAACATGGCTGAAAGTTGTATCTGCTGCCGGATGATGAATCTGACGAGTCTGCTGAATATGGTTGAAAATATATAAGGCTTGGAAGGTATACAAAATATAGAAGTTACATTTTCCTCCCAGCCTTATTTATTGACTTGTCCTCAAGTGAAATACAATGTATACAATGAATGGAAATACAATGAATGGAAATTGGCTTCATCTGCTACAAAATATGGGTCTTCAAGTCTTCAACGCTCGATGGCACAAATCTTACTATGTGATTAAATGTGTTGATGTCGAACATAGCAAGAAGTTGTTGACTTAGTGGCCGTTAATGAATGCCCCTAGCCAACACAAGAGCTCCCACCATTGATTCCAATGGGAGTCAGGATGCCTAACACATCTTTGTAGGTACGAATAAATTTGTCGTAGTCGAGTCACCTACAAGATCCAACGAACAAGGGATATTAATGTACTCCCATTGTTCATTGGCAAGAGTACTTGCCATTAAGGCATGCAAGCCTCTAGGTGTTCTTTCAATGATACTTAGACTCTAGGACTTTGACTCAAGCAGGGTTTTATTGGCGGAAATGAAGGGGAATGATAATGACAAAGAAAATGGATGGATGTAAGGAAAATGCATGGTGGATGAATAAGAACTCTTGCTGTGAAAAATGGATATGGAAATGTCATACTTTATGGATGTACAATTGGTGGGATTCAAAATCTTTTCAGAAAGGGAGGTGGAAAGTAGTGGTTGTGGAGATGGATTTGTCTTGAGAATTTTTTCATGAATTAGTCTTTGGAAGACCAATTGTGCACATAATGTAATCTCCTTATGGTCACTTGATTATCCTGTAACCTGTAAAAAAAACTTGGTACAAAGAAAACATAAGTGTGCTCAAGAAGAATTGCGCATATCCTTCATGATTCTTACACAAAAATTCCGTACCAAATAAAACAGAGCGAAGAAAATCAAAGCGTTGAAAGTAACTTAATTCATGATATCAATTTCAATCCATTCTTAAAAACAACCATGTAAAATAATACTCCCTGTCAGATAACTCATGAAATGTGCTTCACAATTCTGTTTTGTAAAGCATACAATAACCATGTGATGAGTTTATGCCATCTTGATGCTGTCGAAAGAGAATTGAATCCTCCAATTAATTTTTAAATTTTGTTTCCAAGTATTCCATTGTTTCAAAGTTGTGTGAATTTTGTGAAATTTTTTTTAGATTTGTTTTAAATGAAAACATAATTTTTTAGATGTTTCATTAAACAATAAATTAAAAACTTAGATTTTTAATTTATTATTTAAGTTGAGTTTTATTATTATTATTATTATTTTTTTAAATGGTAAAATCAACAAAATTTTATGTGTTAAAAACCTAATAATGAAAAACAAAAAAAACTATCCCTAAAATAAAGTTAGTTCTTTTTCTTTTTTCCTTTTTGTGTTTTGATTTTTTTATTACGCACAAAATATTTTTTATTTTTATTTAAATAAATAAAAAACAACACATAAAATGTTTTTTTTTTAAATAAATAACAAATTTAAAACAATTTGTTTTAATTTATTATTTATTTTGATTTTTTTATTTATTTATTTTTTAAATAAATAACAAATTAAAAAACAATACGAATTAAAAACAAAACACATCGAAACGAATTAAAAATCAATATTAATTTTTTTTTTAATATTTATTTATGGTTTTTTTTTTTGACTTTTTTTAGTTGTAAATAAAAAAATAAATAAACCATAAAAAAACAACCGTAAGCAAAATTGGTGGTTCCGCGTCGGCCAAGAAGTGGCAAAAATTTCCGTCCCGTCGCGTGCAATATCTTACCCATGATCTCCATGTCAGCTCGCCTCCCCTTAAAACTGGGCTCTACAACTGTTGTTGACCCAATTCAAGGGATTTCACGCACTCATGCATCTGAGCCTGCTGGGTTTACCCCGTGCCACTGGCATCTGCAACACAAGGAAGCACATTTCCAAGCATGGGTTCGTTGCAAGCTGCACAAAATATGCGGCCTGCATACGGATTTCTCTTGAGTGGTCAGATGCTGCAAAGTTCACTGATCATATGGAATAAGATCAATTTTTTTCATGAATCTTGTTCCAGGAAAACCAGCGTGCATAGCTGGGAACAGTATAAGTCTCCCTGGTGGCGTCCGGAGGTTCCAAGGGATTAACGAGGGCAGAGTTGGTCCCTTTAGTCTCTCTTTCCAGAGGGTTTAGAGCTTCTTCGACGGCTTGACCGTCCGAGGGAATTTCCATCGGCGCGCGTGAGCAGTCGCCCAAAGTGTTCTCGCCACTAGATGCAATAGTACTGGCGGGTTGAGGAAGCTTCTTGTTACATGAAAAGGTCTTATCTTCCTTGCTGTTGGCATTACCGTTGGAAGGGGCCCCCATTGTTCTTTCCTTACTTTGTAAATTTCTGGTTCTTCGTCACGCCATAGCATCCCATCGTTACTTTACATATTTCCGGCCCTTTGGCCATGGAATAAGATCAATATGGAAAGGGAATGGTGCGTTGTCTTTTCGGTGGAACTGGTAGCAATTATAGCTGGCTCCTGTTTATCGATTTGCGCTGAGCTGTTCATCGGCCCGAGAAGGCATCAGCGCCTAGCAAACGACTGGAGCACCCCGCCGTCCCTGTGTCTTTCGGCCACTTCCTGAGAATTGAACCCTCGACCTTGTGGTTGCTGTCCGTTGGTCCACACTGCTGCTGCAAAAAAAACAACGATGTCAAAATCCTTATGATGATTTGCAAAAAAAAACAACTGCTGCTTTCTATCGAACAAATAAAATATTTGTGTGCGCGATATATGGTGCCTTTAACGAATGCCTTCCTTTCTTACTTTGGTCGGTCTTTGGCAGAGCGCATTATTGTTATTATTACGATGATTTACCGACTTAAAGAAATTGTGGCGATATGGGAGCCAGATGCCTGTGCTCGATGGTTAGTTTTCCAAAAAGTAAATTTTTTCAATTTATTTTTATTTTTATTTTTATTTCATGTTTTGTTTTTTTTTTTTTTTTGCAATTTTTTTTTTTTTTTTTATATCTAAAAAACAAAAAAAATGATTAGTGTTTTTTTAAATCCAAAAAAACAAAAGTGGTTAGGTTGTTTTTTTTTTTTTTTTTTTAATCTAAAATGAAAAACTATTTTTTTTTTTTTAAATCTAAAAGTAAAAACTAATTTTTATTGGTTAAAAATCTAAAAACCTAAATTTCATCTAAAACTTTAAAGATGTTTTTTTCACAAAATTCTTTATTGTCTTTTTGCAAATTAGCTCTCTAGCAAGAGTTTTTTATTTGAACCAAATCAATAGACTTTCTGATCTTCCTGATCGCACGAAGCGCAGGAAGAGAGCATACTCATCGCTTGATTTGTTTTTATTCATGCAGGGGGGTTTTTGAAAAGACGAAATTTCAAACTAGCTAAACATTAAAACTAAGAAAATTCAAACTTAAACTCCTTTGTGAAGATCCTGCTGTCACCAGGGTTCACAAATTATTTTGTCTAAAGAAAAATGCTAGTACTAAATTAAATTTCTAATGCCTAATCCCTTAGCACCATCCCCCGCAACGGCGCCAAAATGTTGGGCAATTTATTGGACTTAAATTGTTGCATAAATTATCGACCAGGGAAACTCGTGAGCTTGTGATGGTGCCAACAATATATATGTAGGAGTAGGCAACTAACTCTATAACTAACTAAATTATTTACGATTCAATACAATATGCAAGGGAAGAGGCTCCTAACTAAGGAGGTCCTGGTTGTCCTTCCCTACAGTATCATAGAGAAATCATTGATTACATGAAACTAAAAACTTAAAATGAAAACAAGAGAATGAACTTAGTTATTGTTTAGATTCAAGTAGAGAGAGAGACTAACTTAGTCTCTTGATTGTCCTCTCATGTATTAATCCAAACTAAACTAAGAGTCATTCATAAGCATAAGAAATGAAATGACTTGAAACATAAAAACAAAAGAATGAATTTCAATTACCATATAAATCATTGGAGAGAGAGCCTAACTTAGACTCTTGGTATCTCCTCATATGATACTTGAAACATAAAAGCAAAAGAATGAATTTTAATTATCATGCAAATCAAATGGAGAGAGAGTCTAACTTAGACCCTTGGTTGTTCTCTCACATGCTGATAAGATTTTAATTCAAAACTCATTCACCAATCAAATCCTTAAACATCTAAACAATGAAATGAAACAAGATCTAATATGAAATAACATGTTTCTCTCATCCTTTTAGAGTGAGCTCAATTCTCTTAAGAACAAGACAAATTATTCCATATACTACATTAAGAAAACTTATATCTAAAACTACATAAATTCATATCTACATAATGGAAATATATGAAAAATGAAGCCTTATTCTATTCCATCATCAATTGGATACAATGCTCTAAGAGTCCTCCCCCTTGGAATGGAGGAGGTGCTCCTATTTATACAAAAACTATGATAACAACCTCATAAATGTAGACCCACTATTCTCTCCTTTGACCCACATATTTCTCAACCAATGATGACACATAACCCTATCCTCCATGATCTCCTCCATGAAGCTTATCTTTTCAAATTCGAATTTGATCATTCATGGCCACATAAAGATGCCTTGGAAGCTTCCTTGGAACCTACACATGTCACCAAAACAACCCACTTTCCATATATAAAGTAAAATATATTATTTTCTAATATTTAATCAAGAATTTCTCTCAAAAATGCTTAAAAATAAACAATATTTGGAAAATATAAATGAGACCCATTAATGGTGAATAGTAGGGAAAATGGAGTGACAAGGTGATGAATAGTGAGCGAAATAATGGAAGCATAAGTGAAAAATGTATGGTAATGAGTGCCATTTTTGGAGCCCAACAACCATCTCATATCTTATGCAAGAATTGAGATTAATTCAACAAAGATTGAAGTTATATTAGAGCTTCTAGTTCCAAGACCTCCAAAAGACATAAGAAGGTTTTTAGGTCATGTTGGCTATTATAGATGATCCATATCGCAGCTCACATGAATAATAGTTTCCTTTGTTTAAATTGCTTGTTAATGATACTAATTTTTCTTGGGATGATCATTGTCAAAATGCTTTTGAACCACTATAGGAGAAAATTACCAAGGCACGTATGTTGAAGGGACTAGACTAGCTTTTTCCATTCTACATTTCAGATACAACGATTAAAGTAGTATTAAGACAACAAGAAAATCAGTCATATTATGTTATTTATTTTATTAGCAAAACATTAACACTTGCTGTATTAAATTATACAATAACAACAAAAGAATTCTTAGTCATTGTGTATGCAATTAACAAATTCAAACATTACATCATTGGGTACAAGGTTTTTATCGATACTGATCGTTCTACGATAAGATATCTAATGAAAAAACCTATAAACAATGGTAGAATAACTAGGTGGCTTTTGTTATTACAAAAGTTTAATATTACTATTCTAGATAGAACCGAAAGAACAAATTTCAATAATGAGTCCAAAATTCGAATAGTCCTTCCTGTCTAAGAGTGTTTGGTTTAAAGATAAAGAAGCTCTTGTAGATGATGATTTTCCTGACGAACATTTTTGTTGTTTCTACTAACTCCCCTTGGTTTGTAGATGTGGCTAACTATTTGGCTATAGGGAAATTTCCATATCATATTTCACCTAAGCAAAAGAAATATCATCATACTCAATACCTTCCATTCTTGGATTGGAGGGGACCTCTTCCACACAGGACCTGATATAATCATTAGAAGATGTGTATGTGAAGATGAGATGTTTAACATATTAAAATCTTTCCATGGTGAACCATGTGGAGGGCACTTTGCTAACAAGAGAACAACCTATAAAGTCCTTGATTTGTGGTATTAGTGGCCCACTCCCTTAAGAGATGCCAAAAAGTACATTCGAGTTGTGATAGTTTTAGTGGATTTGATGCCTAGTATAATTCAACAAGATTCCTTTACACCCACAAGTACTCACTGAGCCTTTTGAAAAATGGTCTCTAGATTTTGTGGGGTTTATTATTCCAACATCAAAAAAGAAAAGATGTATTTTGGTTTCTACTAATTATGTAACTAAATTTGTAGAGGCTAAAACTCTTTTTCATGCCATTGAACAAGTACTTGGAGATTTTTTTATTTGAGGACATTTTTACTTTTTTGGGTGTGCCAAGAGAAATTGTAATACATCAAGGAGTGCATTTCACATCAAATCTATTACAAACCATCATTCAATAATATCAAATCATGAATTGGAAATCCTCTCCCTACCATCCATAAGACAACATGCAAGTGGAGTCTACCAACAAGGTCCTTGAAGCAATTTTGACCAAAATAATGGAACTACACCATAAGGATTAGGAACACCAGCTTCCCAAGGCAATTTGGGCATGTAGGACCACATGGAGGAACATGACCCGAAATACAACATGTGAATTGGTGTATGGAAAACAAGTCATTCTTCCAAAATAATTTCAAGTGAATGCTTTTAGAATTGTAGTACAACTAGATACAGATCTTGCAGATGCATAACAACAAAGGATAGCTCAACTAAATGAATAGGTCAAGATACATCGAGATTTGATTTAGCAGACCACCCTTGTCTAGCAATAGAGAAGCAAATGGCATGACAAAATTATTAGAAAGAAGCAATTTAAACTAGGTGATTGGGATCTCCTTTTTCACCCTAAATTCAAAATTTTTAAAGGAAAGTTCACCATGCATTGTTTAGGCTCATATGAAATTGAAAATTTCTTTGATAATGACTCTATAAGAATTAGACCTTTGATGGGGAAGTAACTTCTTTCTTGGTTAGTGGGCATAGGTTAAGATTATATTAGTAGTATGTCACCTCGAAGGAATTCATTCAACACATTTTGTAACAATTTGAGATTGTGGTAATGAGAGGGGAGGATTCTCAACCTGCTACAACCTCACCTTGATTTATTTCTTATTTCCTTATACAAAATATAATAATAATAATAAGGAAAAAATAAAAAGAAAAAGAAAATATTAAAAAAATAAAAAGTAAAGATAAAAATAATGTTCATTTGTGAAAATTAATCCTCTTGCATAGTTGGACATAAAATCTGCTTGAAAACTAGTTAACTAGTGGGAAAATATTCCTTGAGTTTCTTTCGAATAAAAGGGAGAATGCTAGATATAAGATAAACAAGTTGGTTTGTTTTAAAGAGGGAGTTTTTCTGTGATTGATTATTCTTAACAACAATATCAACAAAACACAAATCAAGTTCGTGAAAAGCTTTCTCATTACATAGCTTGAAATAATGATTCTTTTTATTCTTGCCACAAAATCTAGCATCCATCTCCATTGCAATTAATTTTTGTACAAGTCTTCTCATCACTTAATTGATCAACATCTCAATGGAATTAAATAATAAATTACATTATTTTCATCAATAATTTCAAGCAATCATTTTTTATGTTTTGTTTAATTGTGCTAATAAGTCAAGACTCAAGACTAGAGTTTTAGAGCTTCATTTTCGATCTTTGGCATCGATACTTCAATTTCAAAATTTAATGTTCCAAATTCTATCCACCCTTGATGGTGTTCCAGTGTTCCATAGATGTTGATATCACAAATTATTCACCTTAATTTCTTCAATAATAACTTCAACATTCACATTTCTACTAGTTTTGTGAGCTATATGTGGTCCTATAACCCATTATGCAATATGACAACCATTGTCTTTAGTAATTATCAAATCTCTATATTAGTTACAAGGTGACCTATAACCACTCTATTTGAATCTATCTTGAAAATTTAGGATTGTCAATTCCATAATAAGGGCCTTGAGTTGCCCATGATTAGCTCCAACTCCTCCTTTCTAGCACTCCACAACTCTTCATTAACAACATCATTATTTTTGTTTTAATGATTAGTCTCAACATCATTAATAAATCATTCTCAACATCAACACTCAAATGGTTCAACTCAATACGCAAAAAATTTAGGTTTAGTTCCCTTCACAACCTTGTTCATTACTTCATTAGGCAACACTTCATCAAGGTTCCAATAAGGTAAAATTGGTGTAAATAAATCAATTTTGGAGTTCTTCTAGTTCATTAAAGACATGAAAAAGTTATCTAACAATACATTTGTTTGGCTCATTTTAACATGTAAATAACCTTACTTATACAACCTTATTCCTACACTCTTACACTCATACTATGTGTTTTCCATATGCTCCACTCATTTTCATAATTACCACTCACCTATTCCTCTGCCACCCCAAATAATTACTAATTAGATGGATTGCTAATTCGTCATAATTCCTTATGATTGTGTACATGTATAAGCCTGCTACATGTATCATTGAAATTATTATCATTTTGAATCATCTCTTGGATTCAAAATGAGCGCGTGACTATACAATGCTCAAATCACCACTCCCAAAATCCTTACCACGCTCTTTGTAGTCGAAATAAAGTGTCGTTTGCATAGTCTCTCACATAGAGAAATTGTAGTGTTATGGGGAAGCTTAGTGTGGTCCGACAAGATCCATGTAAATTGAAGGTTATGGAAGCCTATCTCAAGTATAACATAAGTAAACCAAAACTCAAAGTTGTATGGTGGTTCCCATTTCTCAAAATTTTCATGGATTCAAAAATGATTTTGTCACAAAGGAATTTGTAGAGGGTTTCGATGACCGAGTGGTTCCCGTAGGTGACTTTCTAATGGCTATGTCAGAAGAATCAATGGCTCAAGCCACTCACCTACCTCAAATATGAGAGAGACAGTTTAAGAACAAGCAGGTTTAATAGGGGATATGAACAAAAATTTTGTGTTCAATAAAGCATAATTTGAATTAGAGTGGAGGAATACCCAAGTCTTGGATTACAGAGAAATGGAGGAATTTTCTATCTGTGTTGCAAATGTTTTTTACCTGTGAAGGAAGGTATGCAGTTACCTTCCTCTACCATATTCGTCTTTTATTGCACCTTGGAGACAACAATCACTTGAATTTCCATTGTTTTTATACAAAAGCCCAGGTCAAACGAAAAAACATATACAATAGAACCCCAAAAACATCAGTCGAAGATTGTACCATCATGGTTTAATAAAGATCTTAAATGTGGAAGAGTTACATAAGAGAGGTGACAATTGGGACTCATTCCTTGCATGTAATAAATTATTTACAGAGTCAATACACATGAGGAAATGCCATAGTAAGTTAATGTTGTTTCTAAGCACAATAATAAAACTGAAATTATGGAACCTGGTCTTCATGAAGTTGAGGTTATCACCATTTCTGTAGAGAGTTCTAAAAATATTCTATGTAGGGGAAATAGGGTCAACATGCTCCAATTACACCACCCATGTCTAGAAGGTTCATTGAAAGAATGACTAAGAAGAAACCCCAAAAATTGAGTGTTGAGCTTCTAAGTACTCTAGTCCCTCTAAATATGATGTTTCTTTCCACACTAAGCTAATCCCAACTGGGCATAGTCATGTCTGACATAAAGAGTCTTCAACTTCTTAATTCAAAAAGTTTAGAGCTTGATTTTTTTGATCCCAAGGATCTTGTATATTAATGTTTTGACTTTGGTATGCCTTCAATGCCCATGCCAAGTGATTTTGAAGACACTAGAAATTATTGAGCTTGTAAAACATACTATGACAAAAGAAGACTGAGAAATTGAAAGCAAAGATTGAAGAGTTCAAAATTTTGGATATATATGTAAAAAGTGAGAATACTATGTTAAAAACATAAAGCACCTAGTTGCAGAACGATATTGAAAATATAGGATCCAAGAACAAAAAGTTGTTTAAGCTCACCAAGAAGTGACACAAAAAGAATTATTATTTTACATCACATAATAGAACTCTGGAAAAGAAACTCAGAGTAGAGTGAAAGAGAAAAGTAGCCAATGTGAACATATCAATTAGTAGTCATTGACATATTAGTCAAATTTTTTCTCCAACTTTGGATACATTTAACACTAGGACATTAGCTAGATCCCTTATTTTCATGAGGACACACATAATCTTAGCCATGGGGAGATGTTAAACCTATGATTTTATGCCATTTTCATTGCCAATTATCTAGTTTTTACTCATATTAATCCTCCATTTTTACCATATTATCACTCCTTTTACCCTATTTTTTATGTACATGTCATTCAAGAGATACAAGGTAGATAAATTGTTATTTAATAACTTTTTTATCATTTTTTGGTGAATTAAGGGGGTTAAGATGTTGATTAATTACTAATTAGAGTTTACTAGTTTAGGTCTTATAACTCTCATAATAATCATGTAACCCAACTTGTTTTTCAACATGGTTATGGGCCTCTAAAAGGAAAACAAATGTGTGTTCTCTGCTTGGACACCTCCAAATGCTTCCATGTTCATCGAACCAATTCCAACATGGACATGATGAGCGCCAACCTACGGTCATACTTGTGGTCCACTATGCCAAGAATAATGTGTAGTCAATGAAATTAGTTAAAGGAAACGATAATGGATTCTCATATTTCATCTTAAGTTATCTGAGTCTATATTGGCCAAGATAATTATTGGATTATCCTTCCTTACTCATCGTGATATGTATTTGATGAAAAAAACATATGGAATAAGGGATTTGATTCAGGTTCACCTGTACCTGTACCTGTATGTGTGGTTGTTGCACTCATTTGTTTTCTTTCTAGTGCTTATATCCCTAATGCATTATTCCTTTGTAGAGAAGAATGCGTTCTTTTTGAAGATTAATGATAAATTGTGTTTCTCATTCTATTGCAAAACCACTCAACAATGAAAATATTTCCATTATGTGTTACTAAGGAAACTTTGTATTGTTAAATCCAATGATGAATAGTTTCTTTGTGAAGTATTGAATGATACATTAGATTGATATTATTTTTGATATTTTCTCACATGCTTTTTGTGGAGCGATAAAAAGGTGTCTTGTGAACTCCTAATTACCTCACATTAATTATCAACCCAGGGACGACTTTTTATTTCAAGAGTGTACTCTGTCTGAGGCGGCTATTTTCTTAAGAGTAATGTTTTGCAGTATAGTGCTTAAAACCCAAAAGTAAATGAATGCTTGAAACAAAATCTAATTGGAACAGCAAGAAACTGAAATGTTCTAAACTAAATCATTCATTCAAACAACCATCAATCGAGGATATAGTAGCAGTAACTCAGTCCTCTAGAAATTGATGCAAAAGGAATTAGAGCATGGACCATGGATCAGGGAGCGTGGTAGCATTTGCTGAGGCTCACGACAGCCTTGGACCTTCTCTCACACCAAAGCAATAAATGCAAGTAAAGGAAATGGCAAAAAGCAGTATGAAACGAAATGGACATCAATAAATGAAACAACAATTAAAAGAACTAAATCTCGCGCGTTAGAACTGATCTCTCATTCCGCAATCAAATAACAATCGGCAAAAGCAATTCCAATGATCTTTACTTTACAAGAAGATATTTACAAATGAATTATGGAACACCAGTTCATTATAAAACAGGAACGTCAATCATATATACATTCAACACACTAATGGAACAACAATCCTCAACCGTATGTACACGTTCTCTACTACTACAGCAATCTGAAAGTAATGGATGATATGACTATGTTTCTGAACGAAGTAATATTGCTTTCAAGTCTTACAAATACTATTTCACATGGATCTGATAACAATAACATTCATACTAACATTCCGCCACAGAAATAGCTGAAAGATGCAATTCGAATAGATCCACTTATGCAATGCAGAGACATGAGATAAAGAACTCATTCAGATATCAGTTATAACGAAGCATAGCATATCACATAAAAGATGTATCAGATTACTACGTAATAAAGATAAACAATCCACACGCAGATCACCGTATAATGATACAAAGGCGAGTGTCCTTCGGAGCCGGGCCCTTGGCTGCCAATGGAACACTGCCTTAAGTTACTCCAGATGCAGCGACGGAATGAACACCAAGTCTTCTATATTAATCGCATCCACAAAAGTATAACAAAATCAGGTCTCAATGAGACTCAACGATCAGAGTTTATTCTGAAACCGTAAAATTACAAAAACAATCCCCCCTCCTCTGATCTTTGGTTTCATTTAAATAGAGAAGGATCAGAGCATAGATAATTACAATCATGATTTCTTTTACAAATTTAGGTTGATTCTAACCAGATGATCAACAAGAAAATATATTTCCCTTTATCTCTTCAACAAAAGCAAGACGAATTTGGGTTTGCAGCTGAGATTTGGAGGACGGCCGCAACTGCAAATCTAAGAAAATCGTGCTCAAAGAACCCTGTGTTTCTCCCTGTACAAGCCGAATTTGGGCAAACCGTTCTTAAATAAAGTTAATTGGGCCCGTTCTGGACAAAACCCATGTTCCGGAGTTTCCAAATTCGTCTTCATTTGCTCAGAATCTCAACCGCAAAACTGTCACTCCTTAAACCAACGAATTTCTGAGTTGGTAGATTTAAAAATCAAATCTTCAATCTGGAAGTTACCTTGGAGGCTAAAAATGGTGAATAATGTTATAACCAACTTATTAGAACTATCATTGGTAAAATAATGCATAATAATCAATTTATTAGAAATAAAGGAGAATAAATAATATTTATTCATGAGAGCATAAATAATTAATAAAATGGATTTATATAATAAATTATAATAAATGACATGATGAAGAATGGTAGAAATGGGTGGAATAAATGTTCACAAGTGACAATAATAATGGCATATTAACGACCCAACATACCCCCACACTCAATATGTTGCATGTCCTCATGCAATGAAAACTGAATATATTGCATGTCCTCATGCAACCCAAAGACAAAAACCATATGTTAACCAAGCAATAAAAATTTGAGAACAAATGAATGCTTCCTTAATTAATGAATATTCAATTTTAGCAATCTTGATGAAGGCATAACAATTTTTACATTGACATTCAACTATATGTATATATGAAGTTGCAACAAAATGTGATATAGATAACAACAAACTTCATTAACCATTTTGTCAAAACTACAAACCAGATTTTGTTGAAATGTTGCAAGTAGATTTGTAATATATGAAGGCCTTTATGATCCAAAAATCAGATCGTTTTGATGCATGGATCATGGGATATAAACAAAATGGCTGTAAGTGAGAGTGCATGATTTCCGAAATTTTATGAACCAATATTTCTTGAATTTATCTAGGTATGTGTATTTCAATAGTATGTCTGTGTTTCCTAGAGATCACAAGAATTGAGTTCATAGTTTTTAAAAATATTATGGAAATCAATTTCTACACTGAAATTGTATGCCTTAAAGGAGAAATAAAATAGAAAACATCCATCATGCGTAGCAATTCCTCCCCCTCTCTGAAAAATTAGCATGTCCTCATGCGATGCTAGAAAACAAATAGAGGTGGTTGTTACCAGCTGTTGAATTCTATGCTTGGTGTAAAACAACATGAAATAAGGGAGGTGTTGAGAGTGAATAAGAATAGCAATGGATGATAAAGAATATGAATGGTGTGGTCATAAGAAAGAAATTAATGAAAGGAACACTCCCCCACACTCGAAAATGATATGTTGCTGAAAAGGGGGAAGTGGTAAAGATGTGGAATGAAGGGTGACAAATAATGCTCAGAATGGATTTTCATTAGATTCCCCTAAATTTATAATAAATTAGAAAACTATGCAATTTTACCTCCAAAAATGACATATATGGACTGACAGTTGTTGAAGCTGATGTAGGCAAAGTTGGTGCTGAAAGTGATGCAAAAAGGTAGAATCCAGGGAAGCACATCATGTCTGAAGAGTTGTTCGTGTTCACAAGTTGCTCGAGCCGCTTCTGTTAGTTGCAATAGTGTGGTCATGCTGTGGATAGAATTTCTCCTGCGTACTGGTTGTTCTCCTGTAAACAAATCATACTTGTGCATACAATGTTCTTGAAGCCATAGTGTTGGGTTTGAATAGCAACAGATAAATTGCATGCAAAATTGCAATTAGAAAAACTTATGTATACATGCAATACTAATATGTTGGCAAATCAACAAGGTATGGAAAAGTGCAGTAATCATATCGCATGCAATCCCATAATGCATACATTCCCCCCTCCAATTGGAAAATGGGTTCCATAACCATAAAGCATATGAAAGGGGTGGTGCTGACCGCAAGGTAATGGAATGAACAATATATCAGTAAGGGAAGCAGAGTACACTTATCAGTGATAGGACGGTGAAAATTATGGTTATATTGAGAGAAAAGTGTGTAAAGATAGTTATGAATAAGAGATAGGACGCTTTGGATTGATGATAGTTTATACAAAACGAAAAAGGACAACAATATGCTAAAAAGATGCTTTGCTGACGGTATTCTAGCTGAAAATGATGTGATTGATCATAAAACAATTTCTCATGCATAAAGGTTCAAAACAGGGAAAAAGTTAAGGAAATAACTTCTCTGATAAAAAGAAAATGAGAAAAGGGTATTATAATAATAATTGACGATAAGATATAACTTCAATACCATAAGCAGAGCCGCTGCTGCCAGCAGGCGTCCATAGCCTCGGCAGGGTTGCTTTTTAACCCATATGAGCCAGGATCCTCAATTTATAAATGGAGAGTTACAGTGCTGTTCTACAGAAGAGATCAGTGTGCTGGCATGGTAACCAGATAATCACACTGCCATTCACTGGGATGTAGCAAAAGTGATCAGGCCGGCTCGTGATGAGACCTCTTGTTCCAAGGATAATTTGGCTATCCAATGGATCATAACCCTGGTGTGGTGGCCATAACGGGAATGTCACTCTGTTACAACCTTATGAACATGGTAGCTGGCTTGTAATGAGACCCCCTATCCTCCATCTGCGAACAAAATTTTGTTGTTATTACATATTTTTATGATAAAATGAGGGAGGCTCAATACTCCTTAAGAGCAGGGATGGCGGAAGAAGTTGAACATGTCAATAGAAAAAAAAAAAAAAATATATATATATATATATACCCATAATCTCATTTATTACAGACAGAGAAGATTATCACCAGGGATGATGGAACCAGCATGGTATTAAGATGATCAATCAATATCATGTTCAACAGAAAACAATGCAGTAAAGTAGTATATAAGTAATTGTGTCCCTTTTGAAAAAAATCTATCATCAAGGAGCTGTCATGTTAAAGATCATAACGTAAATGATAATAACTCGTTTCAAAAGAATCCATAATTCCTGTCCTCATAAAAATAGTGTACTTTATGCCATGAAAGAGAATCAGGAAAATGTGGTTGAGATGAACTATGAATAATCCCACAAGAGAAAGGAAGGGTTGCTCTCAAAAATACTCTCAAAGTGTTGCTTTTTTTTTTTTTTTTTTTTGAAGGAACAGCGAAAACACTCAAAAAGAGAGTGGTGTTCTGTGTAGGGAACAACAAAGAAAATGCATACAAAAAAAAAAACAAAAATACACACAAAAACGTGAAACTGTTGTTCCTTTTGAAAAAGGAACAGCAAAAACACGCACTGCTGTTCCTTTTGAAAAAGGAACAACAAAAACTCAAACTGCTGTTCCTTTTGAAAAAGGAACAACAAAAACTCAAACCGCTGTTCCTTTTGAAAAAGGAACAACAAAAACACGCACTGTTGTTCCTTTAAAAAAAAGGAACAGCAAAAACTCAAACTGCTGTTCCTTTTGAAAAAGGAACAGCAAAAACACGCACTGCTGTTCCTTTTGAAAAAAAGGAACAGCAAAAACTCAAACTGCTGTTCCTTTTGAAAAAGGAACAACAAAAACACGAACTGCTATTCCTTTTGAAAAAGGAACATCAAAAACTCAAACTGCTGTTCCTTTTGAAAAAGGAACAACAAAAACACGCACTGCTGTTCCTTTTGAAAAAAGGAACAACAAAAACTCAAACTGCTGTTCCTTTTGAAAAAGGAACAACAAAAACACGCACTGCTGTTCCTTTTGAAAAAAAGGAACAGCAAAAACACACCAAATGTTGTTCCTTTTGAAAAAGAAACAACAAAAACACACCCAACGTGAAAGTGCAAAAGTGCGGTTCCATTTCGAAAAGAAACAACAGCTGTTCCATTTCGAAAAGGAACAACAAAATGAACTGTGAAAAAGGAACAACAAAATGAATGGCTGAACCAAAAAGTGTTGTTCCTTTAGAAAATAAATAGCAAAACGAAAATGATGTCCATTTGAAAAAGGAACAGCAGGAACAACAAAAATGCACACAAATGTTGTTCCTTTATAAAAGGAACAACAAAATATACAACCATAAAATGCAAACACGCAAAGAATGAATTAGCTGTTCACTGCATTGATGCTTTTGAATGAAGCAACACCTGAAACACAAAATATAAAAGAAATTAGAAAAGAAATAACATTTTATTTAAAAAACAATATGTAAATTAAGTTACAACAGCTATGATATTATGTAAAAAAATGATCTTTTTGAAAAATGTTTTGGCAGCAGTGACAAGACATGAATCTTGAAATTGAAATCAATTCTTCATTTGTTCTATTATGAATCCGTTGGGTAATGATTTGGATAAAATTCCTTTGTTTTATAAAAACTTCTTTGAAAAATCATTCGTCCATAAATTGACCTTCCTTATTTTCCCAAGACCTGCAAAAAATGAGTATCTACCTGCAATAAAACATTAAATCATGGAGAAAGAGAGGTGCGCGGGCTCCCCTAATCCAAGAATTATGTAAAAAACTAACAAGTAGTTACTCTGTAGAACAAATCCTTGGAGAAAATAACAAAGTAAAGTTTATTTGTTACCTGCGGGAGAGCAGTGGCCGACCATACTAACCAGCGGTGTTTTAATCACAACTTCTTTGTTTTTCGTCAAAATTGAGTGATTCCAAAGGCAAATGAGAGCTAATTCAAAGGTTTATCTCCAGTAGAAACAGGTTTTAAAGATTCAATGATATGATATGTCAATTTTGTTTAGAACAACCTGCATAATAGAGTCATTTTCGATTACCCGGCTTAGACCAACAGTTGATATTTCAAGCATAACTTTTTCGTTTGATGTCGGATTCGAATGATTCAAATTGGAAATGAAAATAGATTCATTTATTGATCTCCAATAGAAACAGGTTTTGAAGACAAGAAGAATTGATAGGTCAAATATTGTAAGGAACAACCGGAAAGACATAGTTTTAAGGGTGCTGATTTACGATAGACAATCAGTATTTTGATCATAACTTCCCCATACGATATCGAAAATGAGTGATTCCAATTGCATTGTAAACTAGATTCATAGGGGCATCTACCATAGAAACAGGTTTTAAAAATTCATTCATTTAGGCCTCCAAAAACTGACTGTCCCAACTCTGTTCCTGAGCTGCCCGCTAGACATCCGGTCAATGTTTTGGCTCTAACGTTTTCATTTCAAATCCAAATTGAGTGATTCAAATTGGATTGGAAAGTAGACATCAAGGGATACTTAGGATAGAAACAGGTTTTAAAAATATTCACTTTTGGTCCTTCAAAACATGACTGTCCCGACTGTTTTTCCAGAAAGTTCATCAAGCCCACAAGCCAAAAAAATGAAATTCAAGCATTTTTTCAAATTGGTGATAAAAATGAAAATGAGTGTTTGTAGAAGTTATTATTTCTATTATGATTCATCTACATACACAAATAGATTGAAATATTTATCACCGATGTTGATTTCGATAGCGTGTTGCAACAAAAGAAACAACTAGTTTTACAAAAATAAAAAATAAAAAAAAATGTGTTTGTTTTATTTCTTTATTTATTTTATTTTCTCCACTATCCTACTCTTCTTTGAGAATTGATTATGTTTATGTATAAGAGTATTTCCAGTGGAACCATGTTAGAAATAAGGCCTCATGCATGCACATACCCAAATTCGAAAAATGCATGTTGATAAAAATTAGGGTATGAGAAGCCAACTTCCCTTCAAAAAATGGTATCAAAAATTGTTGAAGCATGGAGTGATGTTGCAAACAAATGATGGACTGAAACCAATCTTCAATGTATCCTTTATTTTCTTGATTTCGCATAGCCATCATATCATGAAGTTCTTGAGCTTTTAAAATATCTTGTTGATGCATATTAAAATAAACCTCATTTTCTTCCATAGCTTCTACAATTTTTGCATTTGAAACATTCTGAATCTCATTGTAGGTTTTCTCTAATAACACATGTGAGATAGAATGGGTGGGAAGGGTGGGTAAATTTTCCAGCTCAACATTGTAAGCATGTTGTACTGGTTTATTATGGTGAGGGTGTGGAATTAGTTGAGCAGGAAAATGTGTATGGAATGGAGCATTTTGATGATGTGGCTGATTGGGTTGTGTGAATGGTTTTGATTGGCAAGCAAGGTGTTGTGAAAGAGCTGGTGGAGAATATGGAGAATGTGCTTGTGCTACAAGATGAGGGAGAGTAGTCATGCCATCATAAGATGAACCATGCCCAACTTGTAAACAAGATAGGTGGTTATATTGAAATTGACATGGCTGCCCTAACACATTAGCATTCCATAATGGATTATGCAAGTAAGAAAGTGGAGAGGGAGTGTTTTGAACCATACCTATAGGCCATGATTTCCGTGGTTTTGACCTTGTTGCAGCTTCCTTACCTCTTTGATATGCTACTTCCATTCTAGATAAGGAAGAGTGAGTATCTATGAGATGCTCCTTTCGGTCATGAGAACAAAACATTTCATCAAATTCTTCATTTTTATGAACCTGCAAAACATCTAATTTTTCATTTAGAGAGCTAATAAAATCAACTTTAAAATTTTCAAATAACACATTGATTTCATCTCTTATGTCTCCTATTCTTGTAGCAGATTTGGAAAAGAAAGAACAAACATCTCTAGAATTCTTACCAGCCTTGGAGATTCCTCTTGAATACCTTATGCACAACTCACAAACATCATCATATGATAACTGAAAAACATCACCTTTTCCTATCAGATTTAAAAGTTCTAAAAATTCATCTTTGATTCCTTTAAGAAGGAGTGTTTTTAAGATCTCTTTTTCCAAATGCTTATATTTTGATTTTTGAAGGTTGTAATGAAATCGATCTACATAGTCCTCCAAACTTTCATCTTCCCCTTGTATCATATCGAAAATATCTTCATTGGCTTTGCAATAGTCTTGGTACTTCTTCAAGAATATGTTCTTCATGTCCTCCCATGATTGGATGCAATTCCCACCTAGGCTCATGAACCATCGGAGAGCTGCTCCTTTTAGAGTAAGAGGAAACACTTTCAATCTTTCATCATTAGTACAATAATCATATCCTCTACAAAGTATTTCAAACTCAAACATAAATGTATGTGGATCTTCATTTGCTAAACCATGAAAATTTGGTAAAGATGGGGGAATTATGTGCATTTGTGTCACTCCTAGATCTTTGATAGGAACCATGTTCATCGAACCAATTCCAACATGGACATCGAACCAATTCCAACATGGACATGATGAGCGCCAACCTATGGTCAAACTTGTGGTCCACTATGCCAAGAATAATGTGTAGTCAATGAAATTAGTTAAAGGAAACGATAATGGATTCTCATATTTCATCTTAAGTTATCTGAGTCTATATTGGCCAAGATAATTACTGGATTATCCTTCCTTACTCATCGTGATATGTATTTGATGAAAAAAACATATGGAATAAGGGATTTGATTCAGGTTCACCTGTACCTGTACCTGTATGTGTGGTTGTTGCACTCATTTGTTTTCTTTCTAGTGCTTATATCCCTAATGCATTATTCCTTTGTAGAGAAGAATGCGTTCTTTTTGAAGATTAATGATAAATTGTGTTTCTCATTCTATTGCAAAACCACTCAACAATGAAAATATTTCCATTATGTGTTACTAAGGAAACTTTGTATTGTTAAATCCAATGATGAATAGTTTCTTTGTGAAGTATTGAATGATACATTAGATTGATATTATTTTTGATATTTTCTCACATGCTTTTTGTGGAGCGATAAAAAGGTGTCTTGTGAACTCCTAATTACCTCACATTAATTATCAACCCAGGGACGACTTTTTATTTCAAGAGTGTACTCTGTCTGAGGCGGCTATTTTCTTAAGGGTAATGTTTTGCAGTATAGTGCTTAAAACCCAAAAGTAAATGAATGCTTGAAACAAAATCTAATTGGAACAGCAAGAAACTGAAATGTTCTAAACTAAATCATTCATTCAAACAACCATCAATCGAGGATATAGTAGCAGTAACTCAGTCCTCTAGAAATTGATGCAAAAGGAATTAGAGCATGGACCATGGATCAGGGAGCGTGGTAGCATTTGCTGAGGCTCACGACAGCCTTGGACCTTCTATCACACCAAAGCAATAAATGCAAGTAAAAGAAATGGCAAAAAGCAGTATGAAACGAAATGGACAGCAATAAATGAAACAACAATTAAAAGAACTAAATCTCGCGCGTTAGAACTGATCTCTCATTCCGCAATCAAATAACAATCGGCAAAAGCAATTCCAATGATCTTTACTTTACAAGAAGATATTTACAAATGAATTATGGAACACCAGTTCATTATAAAACATGAACGTCAATCATATATACATTCAACACACTAATGGAACAGCAATCCTCAACCGTATGTACACGTTCTCTACTACTACAGCAATCTGAAAGTAATGGATGATATGACTATGTTTCTGAACGAAGTAATATTGCTTTCAAGTCTTACAAATACTATTTCACATGGATCTGATAACAATAACATTCATACTAACATTCCGCCACAGAAATAGCTGAAAGATGCAATTCGAATAGATCCACTTATGCAATGCAGAGACATGAGATAAAGAACTCATTCAGATATCAGTTATAACGAAGCATATCATATCACATAAAAGATGTATTAGATTACTACGTAATAAAGATAAACAATCCACACGCAGATCACCGTATAATGATACAAAGGTGAGTGTCCTTCGGAGCCGGGCCCTTGGCTGCCAATGGAACACTGCCTTAAGTTACTCCAGATGCAGCGACGGAATGAACACCAAGTCTTCTATATTAATCGCATCCACAAAAGTATAACAAAATCAGGTCTCAATGAGACTCAACGATCAAAGTTTATTCTGGAACCGTAAAATTACAAAAACAATCCCCCCTCCTCTGATCTTTGGTTTCATTTAAATAGAGAAGGATCAGAGCATAGATAATTACAATCATGATTTCTTTTACAAATTTAGGTTGATTCTAACTAGATGATCAACAAGAAAATATATTTCCCTTTATCTCTTCAACAAAAGCAAGACGGATTTGGGTTTGCAGTTGAGATTTGGAGGACGACCGCAACTGCAAATCTAAGAAAATCGTGCTCAAAGAACCCTACGTTTCTCCCTGTACAAGCCGAATTTGGGCAAACCGTTCTTTAATAAAGTTAATTGGGCCCGTTCTAGACAAAACCCATGTTCCGAATTTTCCAAATTCGTCTTCATTTGCTCAGAATCTCAACCGCAAAACTGTCACTCCTTAAACCAGCGAATTTCTGAGTTGGCAGATTTAAAAATCAAATCTTCAATCTGGAAGTTACCTTGGAGGCTAAAAATGGTGAATAATGTTATAACCAACTTATTAGAACTATCATTGGTAAAATAATGCATAATAATCAATTTATTAGAAATAAAGGAGAATAAATAATATTTATTCATGAGAGCATAAATAATTAATAAAATGGATTTATATAATAAATTATAATAAATGACATGATGAAGAATGGTAGAAATGGGTGGAATAAATGTTCACAAGTGACAATAATAATGGCATATTAACGACCCAACACTTTTCATTTGGAATATGATATCGTAAACCTATTGAAGAATAAGATTTATTGAAGAAGGAAAACTGAGATTTGCTTGGTAGACCAACTTAAGAACGTTGCGGAATATCGCCTAAGTGAAAGACTGTATTACATGCTAGATAAAGTGTTTCTTTAATTGACCAACCAATTAGTGATATATCTATAGTGTTTTAATTCTTTTGAGTTCTCTTATGTTGAAACAGTTTGTCATAATTTCAATCTTTTGCCTTATAAATTAGACAATCTATTTCATGTCCCAAACCATGCACATATGGTGTTAGTATCTCACAAGTTTACACACATGTATTAACAATTTAATGTCTAGGATTTAAGATAATTAAATTGAATGACATTTTTGGTGTTGTTTCCAAGGATATGCTAAAAGGGATTAGCACATTCATAGCTCATTTTTCAGAGTTTGTTGTGTGTGAATTTTTTTTTAATATACTAGCATTCTAGACCTAGTGAGATATTGAATGGTAAGACACAAAGACACACTCACTCCAGAATTTTATGAAGTGTAATAGCGCCACACGTTCACTTTAATGAGTTTGCTTTCTCCTTGGTTCTAAAGATATGCTAGTGTTGTATGAATAGGGATAGAGATAAAAGATGTATATTTACAAGAAAAAGTAGACTAGTTACCTCAAATAAAAATACCCCTTTAAATACCAACTTGCTGGTAGGAAATTTATAAGAAGAGGACCAACAGGTAGGACTCTAGTGACAAATTTAAGGCATGTAGTAGGCAACTCAAGAAACCAAAGATCTACAACAAGTGGAAACACATAACTAATAGTATTTTTAGTCGATCCTACAATGGAAGAAACATTGACAGGTGAACCAAATCAACAATCAAAACCAGAACTGGATTACAATCTTGTTAGAGACCCAACATTTCCACACATAAAGATGGTTTAGAACTGGATTACAATCTTGTTAGAGACCCAACATTTCCACACATAAAGATTGAATATAGCCTTTTCAAAGGAAAAAATGTGGCAGAAGGTGAAGATGAAGTGTATGTAAATGGAGAAGGTGAGGCACGTACAAATGAAGAAGAGAAGAAACTTTTGGTTTCCCAAATGTGGACTCTACCACAATAACACACATGAAGAATATTCCTCCATCAATCTTGCATAATTTTCACGGTGTGATTAGTGAAGATCATGATGTTTTTTTGTGATTTTGACATATTATGTCGTAGCTATGACTACTCAAATGATGCAGAAAACTCAAACTATTTCTTGCCACCCTCAAAGATTCAACCTTGCGTCGATTTATGGGTCTGGGAGGAAATACAATTCAGACATGGGATGGGAAGCATATGCATTTTCTTAAAAAATATCAAGAATAATATAAGACCATGGATTTGAGAGAAGATATTTTTAATATGATAAAAAGAAGAAGAAGAGAGTTTGGAAGACTATCTTGAACGGTTTGTGTACAACCTTCAAAGGTCAAAGCAAAACAAACTTGATCAAGATACTATGATGACTATCCTTTTGAGAGGCATTTTTGATGAATTTATTATTTTGATGGGATGTGGAGATGTATCACAACTAACCTTTACAGAGATCAACAACCTTTGCAGGAGGTATTATTGAAGTTAAGCCAAATTTGGTGAGGGAATTAGAGATACTTTTTCTAAAGCTTCCAAATATGCAACGAGTGGTCTGACTAACGTTGAATTAGGACATTTGCTAGAAAAAATTAAGACTAATAAGCTAAAGAGTAAACTCAACTAAAGATAATAAGTTGAAAATTGAAAACCATCCAGTGTTATAATAGTACATAGATGTATTTCCTAAGGAAATACCAAGACTAGCTACCAAAAGAGACATCAAATTTTCAATATAGCTTACACCATGAGTAGTACCTATGTCAGTAGGGAACCTTTTAGAATGAACACACCTGAGTTGGTGGAATTGAAGATTCAATTAAAGGAAATGTTGAACATGGGGTACATCAAGCCCACTATGTCTCCATGGAGAGCACCAACTTTATTTGTTAAAAAACAAGATGGCACCCTCAAATTATGCATTGATTGTAGATAAATAAACAAGATGACTATCAAGAACAAGTATCAATTTACTAGACGTATTGACCTCTTTGATCAATTAAGAGGAGCCATGATATTTTTAGAAGTAGACTTAAGGTATGAATATCACCAATTTAGGATCAAGGATGAGGATATCTATAAAATTGCATTTAGGACTAGGTATGGGCACTATGAGTTTGTGGTGTTGCCATTTGGACTTACAAATGCACTAGCTACCTTTATGTTCTCGTTAATAGTATCATTAGTGAGTATTTAGATAAGCTTGTATTGGTGTTTATTAATGACATATTAGTGTATTAAGGACCAAGAAGGAGCTTGAAGAGCACCTCAAGATGGTATTACAGGTGCTATGGGAGCACCTCCTTTATACAAACTTTAGTAAATTTGATTTCTTTCAATCATGAGTGTACTATTTGGGTCATTTCATTTGAAAAGGAGGAGTGGCAACAAATCTTGAGAAGATCAAGGCAATCATGCCTATCCCTCAAAATGCATCAAAAGTGAGATCCTTTATGAAATTGGTAGGATACCATAGGAGGTTTTTCTAAGGGTTTCAAGGAGGTTTTTCCAAGGGTTTAAAGGATTTGACATCCCTGCAATTTTTTTATTTTATTTTTAAAATTTACATTGTGTTTTTTTGCTTATATTATGGTCCTTTTGAGGAGATTCTCTTTGTTGGTATTATGAGGAAGTCACTTTTGAGGATGAAATTTAGAATCACTATTCATGGATACCCATTGTGAGGTTGGGAGTGATCAACAAAGATGCTACAAGCTTTGTTGTAAGGGTTAAGAACATTTTCTCTTATGTCATCTCGTATGATTAATTTGGATTCCTTGTTGGTAGAGGGATCCGTGAAGCCACATGGTTGGCCTAATTGGGTTTTCATTCAATAAAATTAAATTAAAATCTTCCATCTATGGTTTTGAAGTTATATCTCACCAAGGCTTATGATAGAGTGAGTTGGATTCAACTTAAGTTGATGCTTTTGCATGTGACGTTTAGTTCTTCAATGATAAATTTTATTATGAGTTTTATTTCATATATAATCTTTGTAGTTCTCATAAATGAATTTTCTTCAAATTTCTTTGACTTAATAGAGATTTAAGATAGGGATGCCCCCTATTCCTTTAACCTTCTTTTTTTTCATTAGTTATAGAGGATTTGAATAGGTCTATTAAAGAAGCAAAGCTAGGGTAGGGTCCAAAAGGGGTCATAAATGGTGGTACTCTAGTTTAACTCATCTACTTTTTGTGGATGATGTTGAACTTTTTACAAATGGGAGTATGAGGGAAATTAGGAAGTTATACGAAACCTTGGATTTGTACTGTATGGCTACTAGTATGGAGTTGAAGTTTCAAAAACCATCAAGTTATTTTAATGGGTCGGGTGTTAAGGATGTTCAAAGGTGATCATGATTTTTCCCTTTAAAGTTATTAAATTTAATTAGATTTTTAAAGTATTTGGGTTATCTTTTGAAGCCAAATGGCTATCAAAAGAGAGATTGGGCTTCAATGCCAAGGAAAATGAAAGTTAAGATAAATCATTGGTGTTATAGGTGGTTTTCTATTAGAGGTCAACTAACTCTAATAAAGTTGATTTTTGAAGCAATTCTTGTCTTCTAGCAATCTTTGGTTGATATTTCAAAATGAATTTTATAAAGAGTTAGGAGGTTATGTATAAGATTTCTATGGTTTGGGTGTAAGGAGGAAGGGAAAATTCCATTACTCAAATTATAGTATATAGCCAAGTCAAAAGAGAAGGGGGGTTGGGTGTTGAAGAACGTCCATTCTATTTGGTACATGCTTTGTAACTAATAATTGATGGAGGGTATTTTCAAGGGATAGTTTGTGGAGGATAACCATTGATTAAAAATACATAAAGCAAAGGGCTATCATAGACTAAATCAAGAGTCCATGGAAAAACACTAAAAATGTTCCCAATCAATGGAAGGCCCTTGTTTTGGATTTTCCTCATATATGCTAACATTTGGCTTGGAAAGTTGGTAATGGGGAACATGTCAAACTAGGTATTGATACTATCATCGATTGTGGTGTAAATATGGAGCTACTGGAAGATAAGATTATTGATATACATGACATACATTTCTTTTCTTTTCATGATGTATGTGATCCTATTTCCATTGACCAGTGGTCTCAAACATGGTTATAGGCATGGTTCTTGGGATTGGGAAGGCTTCATGTAGATTTATAGATGGCTCATGCTAGTCTTCTACGGGGTCATGTTCATTTAAGGGAGGAAAATGACTCTTTAGCATGGGATTATAATAAAGTTTGGAGTGAATATTTAATGTGATTGGGTTATAAAGCAATTTTCATTTATGATCCATAAGAGCTTGTTTGGTGGTAGGATTAACTATGGAAATTATAGGAACGAAATAAGAACAAAATTTCAAGTGGTTGGCCCCAAAAGATAAGTTCCTAAATTGGGTTGTTTTCAAGAGAATACATAAACAAGGTCAAGTTATTAATATGTTGTATACGTCAACGAAAGAAGATATTATCCAATTATTAGTTAATTGTCCATAGTCTCAACAATTATTAAAGGATGTTGAATCATTCACATGTCTTCAAAATGTATGAAATGGGGACACTGTTGAAGAATATTTGATGACATGGTTTGGGAAAAAGAAATTAAAAGCACTTAGGGATTTATCTTGCTTCCTGTATTAGGGGACTTGGTTGGTAGGAAACTATCTTTGAAGAAAAATTAATTCCTTCTTTTCAATTTTTTATAAGGTAAACACTATGGTTCCTTCGATCCAAGTGGTTTCAGATCTGAATCCAATTTATCAAATGTGAGGGTTTTATACATTTATGGTAACTAACTTTTAGCTATTAATTGGAAGAGTGGTACTAGCTCAATGTAAGATATCTAGCTTAGGTTGCTAGGAGATGTTTTATAGGAAGTGACCACACTATTTGATTATATATCCTTCATTCATGTGTTCGAAGAATTGTACCAAGAAGTTGTTAGGTCATAAAAAAAGATCAAAATATTGCTATGGGTTCTTTGGCCCTAGAGGATTTACATGATGGAGTCACCTCCATATCTATATCTTTATTTTCAAGATTTTGGACTTAATGTCCTAAAATTTGTTGTTTTTGAGGTGGTACTTTATGGTTTTTCTAGTGCTTTCTTTATGATAGGTTCAAGACCTTATAGTGGTGTTTCATGTCTCTTTTTGGGTTTTTCTATATGCATACCCTTTTTTTAATAGTGTGGTTCACTATAGTGAAGATCAATACTAGCTATTGCTATGGAAAACCCATATGTGTCCACGTGAGTCAGTGATTTTTTGTAGAAATTACTCCTAAGGAGCCTGTATGTCAATCTCAGTGGGTTTGTAACCCGGGTGAGGAGGATAAGAGCGACTTCTCCCTACCACTTGAGCTACACCCACTTGACTTTTGTATATGTATATTTAGAAATGTTAATATGTATTTATGGGTATTACTCTGAAACACAAATGTAGGGTTTTTATTTTTTCTTGTTACTTTAAGGTCTTGGTTAGTAAACTTTATGTGCCTTTTAACTAAAATGGAATTTCCATTCTCCCATTGAATAGAAATTATGATTTTTTCTTAGAATAAAATGGTTTTTTGTTACATGCATTTCACTTTGTATTCTTAATGAGTAACATTATCAATATTCTAATTACTAGATTTGGGTCGATTTAAGAAGGGCTAATCAATATGAAGTTATGCTCACAAAGGTTAAGATGCCATTTCCTAATGTGGTGGTAAGAAATGTGGGCAAAATGAATGTATAAACACTCATGGCTATTTAATTGGGCTTGAGACTATGTCACATGTGATGCTTCAAGTTCAATGTTAATTGGTATAAAAAATTAGCTTCATTTTGCTAGCCGCCATAGGAATATATTTATATTGGGGTCTACCAACATTTTTTGTCATTCATTCAGTGCCATCTATGCATTTATATATGTAGATTCAACTCACTATTATTAATTTTTTTTCTAAGATGTTTCTCACATTCTCTTTCAATGAGATGGACTAGAAAGTTATAGCTAAAATTAATTATCTTAAGTTATTCACCTATATAATGTTATCTAATGTTATTAGGTGTGAGATTATTAATATTAGTGTTATTGTTGATCAATTTGAAGTCCTTAAGATGTTTCAAGTGACTAACATGACACCATATTTGTAGGTGAACAATTTTATTTTGGCCAGGCAATATACATGGTGACAACAATGTTTTCTAAAGGATATGCCTTGGAAAATGACATACTAAGCAAAGACAATAAGTCATCACTGTTGGCAAATTGTTCATGTGATGAGCTTCTTGTGCACTATGGGTTATTGATCACATCTAACTCAATGGTTACTAATGTCTATTTAAACCATACCACCGACCCATAAATGTCTAGAGACATAACCATGCCCCTCAATTTCTTCTTAATCTAATGGTCATTAAGAGATTCTTTTTATATATCACCATTACACCTCATTTGAGTGAGCCATTAAACATTTCTTTATAACATTGTAAGAGCTCAAATAAAACCCTAAATGTTATTGGCTTCGCTTTGTTTTGACTATGAATATATATCTCTCAACCTCCATTAAATACTTCTACCAGATATTAATTAATACTTAACTTCATAAAATATAAAACATTCTAATCATATAACAAACTTTGAATTTTCTTTTCTATTGACATAATTTAATTATATAAAAAATCAAACTTCCATAATTTTAAAGCTTTATATAAATTCTTCCGTGCTTCAAATAGCATTCCTTTATACGTTGTGAATTAAATATCATTCTCTTTTTAATTAAATACCATGAATTTAACTAAACCTCTTCATTAATGCAGTTGTCTATAACGCGACTTTTTGAAAGTCTTTCCGGCGGATTTTTCCGGTGAAAATCCGGCAGTAATTTATTGGAATCCCAAGTTTGATAGCTAGTTTCTGCACAATCAAAACGTCCCAGGGGTTTTTCAGGGTGCTGAATCCAAATATGCAGTTAAAAAACCATTTTAACTGCAACAGATCATGATTTAATCTCAATTTCTTCCGCCGGATTCCGTCACCGGAATCTCCAAAAAGTCGCATTATAGACAACTCCTTCATTAATTATTTCCAACCTATCTTAAATCACTTTTAAAGTACTTTTTCCATTTCAAAATTTGAACATTAAATATCTAATCAGTGTTTTCAACCTTTTTCTTCAAAGGGATTGACAAAATCCTATCGATTAAAGATCTGATTGTTTGTTTTCAACTTTATTTTTGAAAAATATTTTTTAATTTCTATGATTCTCAATAAAAATTAAATAACAAAGTTTATAAAAATAAATTAACAACTTAGATCCCATTTGTCGTTCTGCTTTTTGACATATAAGGTTTTGGGTATCAAATGAGATGGAAATGGACCTCAAATGCTCAAATCCTGTAAACCTGATCTTTCTTTCCATTTCCATGTTTGTCAGATCAGATCAATGGCCCTTTCTGAAACGGAAGGAACGATTTATATCAGTTACAAAATGTTTATAGCGTGATCTATAAGCGAAGCTTTTCACAGTGCTGTGAAGTGTAAGTCTTTCCCTTTTTTATTTTTCTCTGAATATTTGATTGTGTTTTGGCGGTGGATGGTCATTTGAGGAAACCAAGTTTTTCGATCCTCTGTCCTGGGTCGATTCCAGTAGAGAATAGGTGGGGTGCTTGTTATTTTTGCCTTCACATTTCATGGGCATCATGAGCACGGGTTGGGTTGGCAATATGGGCACCAGCTGATGTTGATGGGTTGGTTAAGACAGAGAATGCCAAATCCGTCCATATCCTCTGTGTTAGTAATTTTGTTTTAGGCAGGGTGAGGGGACTGGAGTGCTGTGCAACTGTTGTGCAACCTTAGGGATCGTAGGTTCTGTGATTAAAGATGCTCAAACCCAGGGGAAGACGTGGCTTACAGATGTTGACCGAGTTTGTTTAAATGGTGTAATGGCATGGTTGCATTGTGATAATGGCAATGATGTGCTAGTGGTTTCATGAAAACCATATTAAATATGTATGCAGTCTTTGATTAAGGGAGTGCATAGTCTGTCTGGGCAGTCTTGTATCTCTATTCAAGGTGGTAGTTAGGGGCGGAAGAGTTTAGTTTGCATACGAGATTGAAGTCCCTGATAGGCTATAACTAAAAACAGTCATACACAAAGTTAACAATGGTTCCAAAAATGTTGTAATGGAGACTAAAGTAGCATTTGCACCAGAAGTTGCAAAGAAAATGCCATAAGGCAATAGAAAAGAAACTAGTAGCTTGAAGTGTTTTGTAAAATCGATGCAATCTCTACACATCATTATAATGTTTCAAAATTATATATTTACAATGTCAAAGATCATTCAATCAACATTTATTACCATGGAAAAGAACAATATAAAGACCTGGAAAATAGGCTTGTGATGACCCTATGAGGACACAATCTCTACACATCATTATAATGTTTCAAAATTATATATTTACAATGTCCAAGATCATTCAATCAACATTTATTACCACGACAAAGAACAATATAAAGACTTGGAAAATAGGTTTGTGATCACCCTATGAGGACACAAATGAGAATGTTTGAAATGATTACAATACTTGCTTTTGGAATAAACTTTGCATATGAAAACTCAAACCATCAAGAGACAAGTAAAGTAAATGTAATGGAAAGTGCTCTTGGTTAATTTTATTAATTAGCTTTACGACAAGATTACAATTTAACTCTTCAATCCTCAGAGCTCACCATCGCCCAATGATATGGATCTCACAGTGAGGAGTCAATAGAAGAGTAGAGGATCCCTAAGATGTCTACTTCAACCAACTTATGTTGGAGGTAAAATTTTAATGAGACTTGGGGCCCTCCTATACTAAAATGCTTAGATGAAATGCAAATTGTGTTAATTCCCCAAATTAAAATAATGATACATGCAAATGCTTCAAAGAGATTGATTTGCAATGCTTGAAAATGAAATAGTGTTCAACATAAGTTGCAATTATAACTTCAATTGGAGGAATAAAATTAGCTTACAAGTATTGCATGTGTTTCATCAATGAATTAAAATGATACAAGTAATTTGCTTGAAAGTAAAATTTGTTTCAAATAGACAATGACAATAAATTGCTCCAATATTCAAGATAACAATGTTACTACCATAAAATTGAAGCATGTATTCAAGTGCTCATGAAACAATCTACAAAGGTAAATGGAAACGAATTAAAGTTTGTTAAGAATATAAAATGCATGTAAAAGATGAATTGCCCAAAGTGTAAGCTTGTAGCTCCAAGAAACAATGAGAAAGAAATTGCAAATGTCAAATGAAATTGTAACAAACTTTAACTTAATGAAATGTAATTATGAGGAGTGTAACGTGGTGACAAATCCCACTCCTAGGGAACGTGTAGCCTTGGAACAAGTGTTTGACAGACATGATGCATCAAAGAGAAAAGATGATAAGAAAATTGGCCTAGGGGAATTCATTGAAGTGAATATTGGTACCCCTCATGACCCAAAGGTTATTAAAATAGGCAAGGGTACCAATGAGCAAGAAAGGAAGAATTTGATAAATTTACTTCATGAATATAGAGATGTTTTGGCTTTTACATATGATGAGTTGAAAGGTTATAGAGAAGATGCTACGGAACATAATATCCCTCTTAAGGATGAAAATGCCAAACCCTTTAGGCAGAAACTTAGGCAAATCAATCCTAAGTTAGCCCCCTTGGTACAAAAGGATTTACAAAAGATGCTTCAGGCTAGTATTATTGCTCACACTAGGCATTCCACATGGTGTTCAAACTTAGTTATTGTGAGCAAGAAGAATGGATCAATCAAGCTATGTGTAGACTTTCGAAATCTTAATTTAGCCTGTAAATAATTGCCCTTTACCTAATATGGAAACATTATTGCAAAGGGTAACAGGATCTGGAATGATGTCTTTGTTAAATGGATTTTGAGGATACAACCAAGTCTTGGTGAAGAAGGAGGATAGACATAAGACAACATTCACCACACCATGGGGTACTTTTGAATATTTGAGGATGCCTTTTGGATTAAAGAATGTTGGAGCAACTTTTTGAAGGGCTATGGACTATGCCTTTAAGGGTTTAATTGGGAAATTTATTGAGATCTATCAAGATGATTTAACTATTTTTTTCTAAAAATGGAATTTCCCATATAAGCCAACTAAGGAAAATTTTTGATAGGTGTAGAGAGTATGGAATATCCTTAAATCCTGCTAAATCTATTTTTGGAGTGACTGAAGGGAAGTTGCTTGGTCACATCATTTCAAAGGATGGGATCAAGATTGACCCTGAAAGAGTTGAGGCTATTCAAAACATTCCTTTCTCTCATAATATTAAAACCCTTCAATCCTTCTTAGGAAAGATTAATTTTCTTAGAAGGTTCATTCCAAATTATGCTGATATTGTCAAACCCATCCAAACCCTCTTAAAGAAAGATGTTAAGTTTGTTTGGGGAAATGAGGGTAGAAAAGGTTTTTGGAAAATAAAGGATTCTATTGTCAAAGCACCTGTTCTCATAAGCCCTGATTATTCAAAGGAGTTTTTGATTTTCTCTTTTGCATCTGAAGATACTATTGCTGGGGTGTTGCTTCAAAAGAATAATGAAGGGCATGAGCAGCCTATTGCTTTTATGAGTAGGTCCCTCCAAGGGTCTGAGTTGAAGTATAGCACCATGGAGAAGTCAGCTTATGCTTTAGTCAAGTCTCTTAAACAGTTTAGAGGTTATGTGGGGTATTCTAGGATAATTGCATTTGTTCCCCACTCTATTGTAAAGGATATTTTAGTCCAAGCTGATTGCTTAGGAACTCGAGCTAGGTCGGTCTCGAAGATTCAGGAGTATGATTTGGATATTAGACCTACCAAGCTTGTGAAAGGCCAGGGATTGGCCAAAATCTTGACTCAAGGAAATGAGAAAGCGATAGGAATGATTTGTCAAAATGATTTGGAATTAACTTCATCAGAACTTCAAAAATTGGGTCAACTTGAATGGTATAAAGACATTTATTATTTTCAAAATTTGTCATGTCCTAACCATTTAGTTGGCCATAAGAGAAGAGCATTAAGGCTTAGAGCAACTAAATATTGCATTATGAAGGATGGTTTGGGTTGGAGAAATCTGGAGGGGGTAATACTTAGGTGCATTGATGAAATTGAAGCCAAAAAGCTTCTATCTGAGTTTCATTTAGGATTTTGTGGAGGGCATTATGCTGCTAAGACTACTACCCACAAAATCTTGAGGGCTGGTTATTTTTGGCCTTCTATTTTTGTTGATGTGCACAAGTATGTTAGAGGTTGCCAAGCTTGTCAACTATTCACTGGGAAGCAGAAGTTAGCCTCTTTGCCTCTTCAGCCTGTGGTCATGGAGGCTCCCTTTCAATATGCGCACCGTATCCTTGGTCTATTCTAGGATAGAATAGGGCAGATCGATCTTTTTTTAGCATATTTGTTTTAGGCAAGGTGTTTGGAAATTATTGTGATTGTTATTTTTATCTTTACCTTTCATGGGCATCCTGAGCATAGGTTGGTTTGGCAATATGGGCACCAGCTGATGTTGACGGGTTGGTTCAAAATGTGAAAAGTCCATATCCATCCACATCCTTTGTATTATGTGTCGTTGTTAATTTATTTATTGTTAGGTCATGTTAGATATGTTCATTTAATGTGCTTGTCGATAGATGTGCATGTGATAACAGTTATTTGACATGAGATGTATATTAATATGAGGATGTGTGATGATGATGTTAGATTACAATGTTTGTGTTTGTTAGATGTGATTTAGATTTGTGGGCTAGCTAATGATGTTTATATGTGCTAGAGGTGTATATAATTAGATGATGATAGTAAATTTGAGTGTGTATGTTAGATGATGTTTATGTTTATTAGATGGTTATCATCATGATATTTATTTTTATGAAATAATATTTATTATTGATTATATATTGGTGAATTTATATCAAATTTTTATATATGAAATTGCATTCAAAAAGACTTACTTTAATAAAAAATGCGAAAATAGTTTTAGAAATTACAAAGTTTAGTATAATTGAAACTATGATTGTAAAATTACGATAAATATTTTTCTATTGCTTAAATAGTTCATTCATATTCATTCTAACTTAATTAGTAAAATATTTCAATACTCACAATGAAAAAATAACTAAAGGTAAAATAATATAGTTAGTTCTTAATAAGATGAAAATGTATAGTAATTCTTAATAATACAAAAATCATACTATATTAGATTCAAAATTTTGACAAATAGTATATTTGACTATTTGTTAATAAACAACTCAAGAAATATTATTTAAGAACTAATCTTATAAAACAATATAAACTAGGTTTCAAAATTCACTAAAACAAGGTGATGGAATATAATAGAATAAAAATAATGTCAAACTAATTCAATATAAACTTATGGCAAATAAAATATTTGATTATTTCTTATTGAAAAACTCAAGAAATATTATTTAAGAACTAATCTTATAAAATAATATAAATTAGGTTTCAAAATTCACTAAAAACAACATGATGGAATATAATGAAATAAAAATAATTTCAAACTAACTCAGTATAATATTAAAAAAATGTTAAACTAACTAAATAAATTGTGTTAATATTGACTTTAATAAAATAAAACTAAAATATGTTAATGTTAACTAAATAAATTAGGTTAATGTTGACTTTAAGTAAGTTTAATTTATAGATGAAAATTAAACTAATAAATATAAATAGTTTTATAAGATGAAATAACCATAACTATATTATAATATAACTACCAATCTTATTAAATAATATAAATTAGGTTTCAAAAATTACTTTAAAAAAAACAAATAAAATATGATACAAAAGGAATGTTAACCTAACTAAATATAATATAAAAATAACGTCAAAGTAACTAAATAAAAATTAAAGGAGTGTCGAAGCAACTGGATAATAATTTTTTTGATTCAATTATTCTATCATCAAAGTTGAAATTTTGCTCATGTAGGCCAAAATAATTCTTTTTAACATCTAAAAAAAACTATATAAAAACATTTAAATAATGTGGGCTCATAAACAATTTCATCCTCGATTTTGTTGCATTTTTCTCCATTCCACGTGGTTAAACGTCCACGGTGTTTACCATATCGTTTTCCATTAATCGTTAGTCTTAACAAACTCGGATTTTGGGTCTGAAGTGAAAGGTTAGAAAGTAAAAATTAATCCACAGGCAACTTAGAGAGAAATTTGCATTTCAGAGACGAATGTTAAACTATTAAAAGATTAGAAATATGTGTGTATATATATATCTAAGAGAGTCTTTATACTAACCTTCCTCGAGCACCTAATCTTTTTTAAGGACTAATATATATAATATATCATTATTAAATTTAAATTTATTTGATCTATATTATGAGAAAAAATTCCCTAAAAATCACATGACCCGTTTCGAACCATCCAGTGTAATTCATCGTCAAGATTATTATTACCAGCCTAGATCCATCTTAACACCGGATCTATCGAGCGTATCAAATCTCTCGAGGTGCAAACCTATTTTTTGAGTGCAAAACTTGAGGAAAGGTTTGCACCTCGAGAGATTTGATCCCTCTTGGCGCTTGACAGATCCGGTGTTAAGATGGATCTAGGTTGGTTTCAGTCGTGTGCGGTCATACAAAATTTGTTGAACTTCTAATTATTTTGATAATTTTAAATATGTTAAATATGTCTAAGATTAATTTGGTCAATTTAATTTAAAATTTTCTCAGTTACCTCAGTTTGTTGTGATGAGAGAGACTGTTGGTAAATTGAATGATGAGAAATGTTGAAATACGAATTTGAGTGCAAAGTGTCAAAGTAACAATTTTGATAGATAGAAAATGGGAATACTAAGAATATAGTCACACCTATTAGTTTTTTCATTTTCTCATATCAATCATATGAAAAGAGTAGTTGGAATCATAGACCATTCAAATATTTAACTCGATCTACTGTAGTAAACAACATACCTTGTCTAATAGTAGTTTTCTCCAAAGTCAATCATTGTGACCCTTAGAGTGTTAAACCCCAAATAATTTTCAATGGTAGTTATTTTCTATTACTGCATTGGAATGCAAAGTAATTAACAATGTTGAATGATGGAAAATGGGAATAATAAGAATGTAGCCAATTATAAATAGTTCATAGTTTCAAGAAGCAAACATTTTATTTAGGATGAAAATTCAAGTATTGTACGTAGTGTTGAATAATTTTTATGTGCTTACATTGAGAGAGAGTGTGTGTGTTTTGCGAGTGAGAAGGAGAGACAAGGGGAGATAGAGATATAGATGGGGGAGAGAGGGAAGAAGAGAGAGGCAAAGAAAAGGAGGGAGGAAGATATATATATGGAAAGAGAAATGTTAGAGAGAGAAAGAAGGGGAAGAGAGAGAGAGGGAGGGGAAAGGGATGGAGGGAGAGAGATAGATAGATATAGAGAGAGAGTGTGCATGTTTAGGGGCTGAGATAGAGAGATAGAGAAGGAGAGACAGTGGGAGATAGAGATATAGATGGAGGAGGTAGAGATGTGCTTACACTGAAATCAATGCACATTATTAATCTAATTACTTTGAAATTAATGTACATCAGACATCTTGTTGCATTAAATCAGAAATCAACATCTACACTAAAATCAATACATGTAGTGCAAACAATCAAATGGGATTGGAAATCAACATCTATACTAAAGTCAATGCATTTAGTGAAAGAAATCAAATAGGATTAGAAATAAATATCTACACTGAAGCCAATGCATCTAATGCAAGCAATCAAATATGAGTAGAAATCAAAATCTATGTTGAAATCAATGCATCTAGGTAAGGTATTAAATATGATTAGAAATCGACATCTACACTGAAATCAATGCATCTAGTGCAAGCGATTAAATAGGATTAGAAATTAATATCTACACTGAAACCAATGCATCATGTGCAAGAAATCAAATAAGAGTAGAAATCAATATCTACACTAAAACCAATGCATCTAATGCAAGCAATCAAATATGAGTACAAATCAACATCTATGTTGAAATCAATGCATCTAGTGTAAGGTATTAAATATGATTAGAAAACGACATCTATACTGAAATCAATGCATCTAGTGCAAGTGATCAAATAGGATTAGAAATCAATTTCTACACTAAAACCAATGTATCATGTGCAAGCAATCAAATAGGAGTAGAAATCAACATCGACACTGAAATCAATGTATCTAGTGTAAGGTATTAAATAGAATTATAAATTTTATTCTACATTGAAATCAATGCATATAGTGCATGTGATCAAATATGATTAGAAATCAACAACTACATTGAAATTAACAACTATATCCACAAGCCTGATCTTTGACCTCCACATGCTACAAAGGTCACACTACAAGTCTTCTATAGGTTGCAAGTCTGCTAACTCAATTGTGATTTTCTGAGATTGTTTATTTTGTTCACTGTCAGATATTGTAGGATACTTGGTGTATGGTTATCACAATGGTACTACTCCAATACAACTGGACTAGAGTTTCAATCTCTGGAATTTTGTACCAATAATCGCATCTTTTTAATTACCATGATTTAGACCCACAACTAGCCAAAATCATTGCTCTGATACCACTGTAATATTACTAATAAGAAAAAAATAATGAATAGCAAAGAAACATGCTCATGACAACACCCAAAATATTGCACCCACACATAAATATCGAATACACATACATTGGTGCCAAAAATATGTCTTTTATTAAATATTGAGTTGAATGAGTATAATAAAATCAAGGGAAGAGGAACTTGCCAGCTTGCTACAACAAGCGAAGCCAAACCAAGGTTGTGAAAACTCTACCCACAAGTTGGATAATCTTCCCACTAATTCACTACGTTGACCCAGATATTTTTGTTGTTGCTATTGGTAGATAATGGAGGGAACTCTCTTTGCAATGCTTAGAAATTCTTGTAAATTCAGTTAGTGCTCCTCCTCAAGCAGCGCGACAAAATGCAAAAGAGAATTGGCCTCAATCAAACCCCTAAGAAAACCCACAAATGAGGTGTACTGCCCAGTTTCTTTGCATATACACGCTACTCAGATTTGTTGTAGAATGCCCTCAAAATGGAGCTCCACCTCTCACAAATTTCCCTATAAATTTCTCCCCCAAATTCTCAATCTCCCAACTCTTGTTGCTCCCTAGCCTCTATATGATTCTGCTAGTGAGGACCTGTGTGGGCCCCATAATACAAAATTTTGGCCTGCCTTAATCCCTGGGTTTCTCCTTTACAAACCACACCAAAACTTTAGAAAATGACTGACCCAACAACTTTCTAATTCCCCGAAATTTTCCCTACACCACAACTGCTCTCTCCCACTTGTGTGAATTTCACCAACGCCCTAGCCACACGCAAATCTAGAAATGAAGCTTTTGTGACAACTTTGGAATGGCTCCCAAATTTCCCAAAGGCTCCCTTAGGGTGGCACTCATGGTCCACCGAAGGAGGAGTTGAAATATCCGCCCGGAAATATCCTAGTACTAAACAACACTATGTTTTCTTGGCTGAGCAACTCAAGCAAACAAAATGTTTAGTTGTGAAATTGTCAAAAGGTCCCAAATGTTGGCCCTCCTCTCCTATTTATACTTGTTGACTCTTTTACCCTCCTTGTGGGCCCCTTTTCCCACTAATTCGATCTCCTTCCTCTTCTTCTCTCTCCACTAGTGTGAGCTTCCTAAGGGAGTGTGAATGCCTTCTTTGTGGGCCCCCACAAACCATTAAGGAATCGATTTTCTCCTTCCTCGTAAGTCCCATATGCCAAAATTGTCTCCAATGTCCAAAATTGAAGAATTTCGATATGCCTTAGAAATTTGTGAAATTTGGGACATCACATAGAATCTTTAGGGCACAAGGCCAATCGACAAATAAGGTTCAAAGCCATTACAACAATATACTTGTTATGAGCTCAACATGTCACTTGCAGGAATTGAAATTATATATTAAATCTTGAGGAAAAACCCCAAGTGCTTCCCTAATTATGAGGATGTTACCTAAGGTAAATCCTAGAGTCTTCAGGGCACAAGGCCAATCAACAACAAGGTTCAAATCCATCACAACAATATACTTCTATGATCTCAACGTGTCACTTGCGGGAAAACACATTGTAGTATTTATAATAACAACCATATATGCACATATACTAAAAACTCATTTTCTTCAACTAGAAACTAACGAAGGATACAAAGCCCACATCTGATCAGCCATCTCCCATGTAGTTTCATTGGGCCCAAAGTGATTCCACTGCACTTTAACTTTCTCTATTGCTTGGTTCTGGAGCATGATTTGTTTCTTCTGCAAAAAGCACTTAGGTTCTCGCTAGAACTCTCCCTCTGGTTCCACCTACAATACAAACCAATCAATCACATGATTAGCATCCTGCACATATCTCTTAAGAAATGAAACATGGAAAACATCATGGAATTTTATTGTTGGCAGTAGTGCAAGTCTCTAGGCCACTGGTCCAATCCTCTCAAGGATCTTGAAAGGCCTAGAATACCGAGGTGCCACTTGGCACATGACCCAGTCCTCAAGGAGCTCCTCTTTGGCTTGATACGCAAGTACACATGCTCCCCAACCTGAAACTCCTTGAATGCTCTATGTTGATTCACATAACTCTTCTTCCTATCTTGTGCTACTTTTAAATTCCTCTTAATAACCTGCATCTCTTGCTCCATCTCAACCAACATATCTAGTTTAATAAACACCATGTCCGTTAGATCATTCTAGCTGATGGGAGTGTTACAACTATACCTGTAAAGAGCCTCAGATGGACCCATCCTCAAGGATTTTCGATACCCATTATTATATGCAAACTCTACCATTGGAAGATACTCCTCCCACTTCCTCTGCTGATGTATGACATACATCCTTAACATTCCCTTAAGAATCTTGTTAACCCTCTATGTCTATCTATCAATGTGCAGAAGATAAGTTGTACTGAAGGATAACTATGTCCCCAAGCCTGCAAACAACTCCTCCTAAAACCAGGAAGTGAACTTGGCATCTCTATTTGATATGATCTTCTTGGGAACACCATGCAATCTCACTATATCCCGGATGAATATATGAGCTACCTCACTAGATAAATTCATAGACTTCACTGCAATGAAGTGAGATACCTTCCTCAACCTATCAACCACAACCATGATGGAATCATGCTGATTTGATATCCTTGGCAAACCTGTAATGAAGTCCAAAGAAATGACCTCCCATTTCCATTCTAGAATCAGAATAGGTTGTAACAAACCATTTGGATGCTTGCATTCATCTTTCACTTGTTGATAGTCGAGACATCTAGAAACAAACTCAACCACCTCTTTCTTCAAATTCGGCTAATAATAGAACTTCTTAACATGAAACTCCCTCAAGATAATCTTCTTGAGTTCACTGCTATCTGGCACATAAATCCTGTTCTAGAATCCAACCAAGCCATCTGTTCTGAGGTGATACTCCTCATCTCTATCACCTTCACCATGTTGCTGCAACCTATGCTTCAGCTTTTGGTACCTATCATCATGTTTCCCTACCTGCAAGATCCACTCCTGTAAACCTATCCCATAAGAGCTCACGACTTAAATATGATTTAATTGCACTCTCCTACAGAGAGCATCTGCAACCCTTTTCTCCTTTCCCTTGATGTATTTGATCTCAAAGTCAAACTCACTGAGGATAGTCAACCATCTAGCTTGCATGAAATTCAGATTAGGTTGGTCAAACAAGTACCTCAGTCCACTATGATCACTCATTAGAATAAACCTCTTGCCAAGAAGATAATGCCTCCACATATTCAATGCATCAATGATAGCTGCCAACTCAAGATCATGAGTCACATAGTTTTTCTAGTGCTCATTCAAGTTCATTGACTCATAGCATACCACCTATCCTTCTCGCATCAGAACTCTACCAAGTCCTTTCTTGCAAACATTTGGAAGCAAATGCTTCAGCTGCTCAAAACTAGTTGCACACTCCTCATTCCATTCAAACTTCTTTCCTTTCTCTGCAAAGATATGATAGGATATCCAATCCTTGAGATGTTCCTAATGAACCACCTGTAATAACTTGGTATTCCCATGAATGATCTGGCCTAATCCACATTCCTAGGAGTTGGTCACTCCTTGTTAACTTTAATATTTTCTGATTCCACTGTTATACCTTCCTTGGAAACAAAATTCCCCAAGTAATGAACCTGAGACTAAAAGAAACTACACTTTCTAAGCTTGGCATACAACTGATGCTCTCTCAACAATCTCATCAATGAACACAATCACAAACTTTTCCAGGTAAGGACACAATAAAATTTTCATCGAGCTAGAGCATTAGTAAGACCAAAATGAACCACTACAAACTCATAATGCCCATACCTGGTATGGAATGCGGTCGTGTAGATATCTTCTTCTATGATGCACACTTGATGATATCCTTATCTCAAATCAATCTTTGAAAAAATTGTTGCTCCCTTCAGTTGATCAAATAAGTCATCAATATGCAGCAATGGGTACTTGTTCTTGATGGTCACCTTGTTCAACTGCCTATAATCAATGCACAATTTGAGAATACCATCATTCTTCTTTACAAACAACATTGGTGCACCCCAAGGAAACACACTTGACCTTATGTATCCTTTATCAAGCATTTCCTTAAGTTACAACTTCAATTCCACCAACTCCAGAGTACTCATCCTATAAGGTTCCTTTGATGCTAGTGTTGTTCTTGGTACCAACTCAATAGAGAAATCCACTTCCCTTTGAGGTGATAAATCTGAAATCTCTGCAGGAAACATAATCTAAAATTACTGCAAAACAAGATCCTTCTTCAAGACTTCCTCATCCTCAACATCCTTTCCTTTTTCACTATAAATATGCACTATAAAAAATACACAACCCTTCCTACAACTGTGTTTATCTTGCATGGTTGTAACCATTCTTACTGATGTGGGCTTCTTCTTTCCTTGCAAAATTCTCTTTTCTCCATCATCATCTAGGCACTCAATGGCCTTCTCATAACAATCTACCTTGGTCTTATGAATAAACAATCAATCCATGCCCAAAATCATGTTATATGGACAGTGGAAAGTGGCATTAGGTCTCAAATTTAATGTGCAATATAACAGATGTGGCCAGATCTGACTGCCAAGGCCGAGGAAGGAAGCATTGATGTGATTGGAAGTTATGTATTCTGGAATGGGCATGAACCAAAAGAAGGCACTTTATGTTTCATTTCATAACTATCATACAAGTAATAAATACTAATTCTCAAATCCCATATTCAAAATAGTCTTTATGGTCGTTTTCTTTTCTGTAAGCTTCATGCTCTGTAGCTTGTGCCTTTTTGGATTGGTTTTTTATTCATGTCATTGTGCCGAGGATTGCTTCAATTTAGTCAAGCTTGTCGATATTGCTCAACGAGCAGGCTCTATGACATTATAAGGATTGGTTTATTTATTGTGGCTGAATGAATGGATTTTTGAGTTTGTTTTTTTCTATGATGCAAGGGGATTTATTCCTCCTCTTCCCCTTCTCGAAAAAGGGTTTTTATCCATGTCATTGTGCTGAGGATTGTTGCAATTTAGTCGAGCTTGTTGAGATTGCTCGACAAGCAAGGGTTTATGTCATTATAAGGATTTGTTTATTTAGTGTGGCTGAATTGATTTTTATTTTTTTTCTTAAATGTTGCAAGTGTATATGCCCTTGCAAAAAAATCCGTGTAACTTGTGTCTTTTCATTCCGGGGATTTTTGGACCCTTAGGAAACATCCTCAATCTGCTGGGGACATCATCGAGGACTTGCTGACAGTCCACTTGTACATTCTTCTCCCCTGTGAGACACAAGGTGTAGGTTTGAATGCACATATACAAGATCCCCAATTTTGTATGATCCAAACTTCGTGTGCTTCACAGGATGAATGAAACTATAGGTGGTCCAATTCCGTTCCACTGATGAAGAGCTTGCCACTTGTTATAGCATATGAGTGGCAAGACAAATAAACATCATTTTCCCCATGACAAGTCCTCCAATTTAACTAGGTTCATTGTCCTCATCCAAAACTGATATGTCTGCAAAATCCTCTAATCTAGCAGCAAAACAAGCAAATTCCTCCCTTGCGTTAATTTGTAAAGAAGTTAGAAACAACCTTTGAAAATATTTCTTCACTCCATTGGCCACTTCTTTGTCCCTATGTTTTGCCTTCCTCTTCCCATTGCTTTGAACAATGAAAATTTTATCATAAAATTTTGGATTTAGAGCATGTGCCAAAGTGTGCAATGGAGTGTTAAAAGCCATTCCACTATAACGGTGGACCTCAAATGCTCCACAATTAAAATCAACAAAAGGAAGAGAAAAATCCTCTTGTGCAATAATTTCCACAGTGTTATCAACCATGTTATCAATGCCATTATAAAGCTCTTCCAAGAGAGGTTTTCCTATGTCTACATCTAGGAGAAGATCATATACAAGTAATGTGAACTTGAGCAAGAAATCAATCTTGCTCCACCAATCTTCATCAATCAACACACTTTGCACCATACTTCTCCTCTTTGAATATGCCTCTCTCAAATAAGCCCAAGTCACACCCACACCATACTCGTTAATGCAAGTTTGACTTCAACAATGTGGTGCAACATGATGAAGTTTTAGGCATATTTTGTCTCAATAACTTTGAGAAACTCTATTTTGGAGTATTCTTGATATATTGATCGAGATTAGTGGTAGTTGGAGATGAATTTTATAATCTCCATAGCTTGCTTCATGACTTCCTTAATCCATTTTGTTTTACCTCAATCTCTTCTAAATCATATTTAGATTATGGTCAATGCAATGAGTTCAATATATATGATTGTGCCTACTCTCAACAATCAAACTTGCAACTTCAACAACTCATGCCAAGTAGAAAGCAATGTTTAAGTAATCAATTCCCCACTTGCTTGTATCAATCTTCATTACATGGATTTTCTAACTTTGTGCATACAAGTAATCCCAATATAGCAGATGGACAAGATGAGTCATATCATAACTGATCTCTTTTACCAAGTATTGAGAAACATTTCAATGCCATCATTTTGAATTGGGTCACTAGTGGTTCACTTGTTGGATGTTTAATGCCTCCAATCAATCTTGCTTCATCAATCAACACCCTCTACACCATACTCTCCCTCTTTGAATTTGTTCGTCTCAACTTAGTGTTAGTTGCACTAACCACCATACTCATTGATGCATGTTTGATTTCAACAAGGTGGTGCAACATGAAGTTTGAAACATGTCTTGTCTCTACAATTTTGAACAACTCCAATTTGGAGTATTCTCAATATATTGCTTGTGATTGGTGATGAATTTTATAATCTACCTAACTTGCTCTATGAATTCTTAATCCATTTTGTTTTCGCCTCAATCTCTTCTAAAATCATATTTAGATTTGGGACAATACAAGGAATCCAAAATATATGAATGTATCTACTCTTAATAATCAAACTTGTAGGTCCAACTCCCGCCAAATAGAAAACAATGTTTAAGCAATCAATTTCCCCTTTAGTTGTATCAATCTTCATTACATGAATTGTCTAAATTTATACATACAAATCTCCCAATATAGTAGATGGATGTGATGAGCCATAACTCACCTCTTTTACCAAGTATTGAGAAACATTTAAATGCAAACATTTTGATTTGGAGCACTAATGGTTCACTTGTTGGATGTTTGATGCCCCCACGTCCAAGTTAATGTTTCATGTTGAAGACGTTAGATCTTAGGATAGTATTATGATTATAAATCTTAAAATGTAAGGCATTTGCAAGGCAAGTGATCATAATCAATTGATGTTGAATACAAAGTCCTATTATAATATTGAAGATACATAAATTTTCATCATATAAAACTACAAGGAAATGACATCAACAATATCAATGAATCTTCGACAATTGTGCGCACACACTAACTAAAATGGAAGACTTTGTAGAAATTTATAGTGAATAAAAGGTCTTATCAGTGAATAATAATTAAACAAGTAAACAAAGATATGAACATGTAGGAGACTCTAGAAAGACGAGTAGAATATTTGAATGAGCTTCTCTTGTTTTCAAGAATAATTTATTTTCTAGTGAATGTTGCCAACCATGTGAAAGTGGAAGCTTTATTTGATCTGTCCCCTCTTCGCATTGCTCTTAGTTCCTTGTACCCAATCTATCTACTGGAAAATAATTGAAAGTTAGAAAATATGATTCATGTATAGAAAGAATGTGTATGCAAATATGTGGCCTTGTACATTTAAAACATATAAGATTCATGTATAAAAATGTAGCAAAATAAAAATTAAGAAGCAATTTTATATTAATTATCTTATCCATCATACTCATGAACATTGTTAGGGCATCAATACTCGAGGATAACTTATTTAGATTTGAAGGTTGCCTTCCACATCAATTTGTTGGTTTTAACCATGTACAATTAATTGATGCAAATATAATCTTAGTAAAAACATAAAAAAGATCCAATGGCACAAGTACATTAACACATAAATATTGTTGTGGAAACCCAAAATTGGGAAACTAGAAATATTTTTTCAATATATTATCTCTTTACATTGTTACAATACAATATATATAGGTCATGGCAGCAATAAACCGTCAATCCATTAACCCTAGATTAGAATACAATTGTAGTTCCTTAATTAAAATTACAAAACTATGGGTTGAATCACCATGCACCACAAAATTGCTAAAAGTGAAAAATGTGTTGAAAATTGCCAAAAACAAACACAAAAAATTGCCCATTTTTTTAGGGCTCTGCGACTCCACCTTGCACCTAGTGTAATGAATCACACATTTAGGTAGTTATGCAAAAAATAAAATACATATCCAAAATTATCTCATTTCTTGTTTTCTTTGCATACAAGGTGATGCGAGAGCACATGATCAACAATCCAGAACAATATTGTTCATTATTTCTGTACGCAAAGAGAATTTCTCACATATTTTGTTACTTAATCTGCGACATTCTTCAAAGTGTTCACCACTACCAATAACACCTTCTTGTTTTCAATCATATCTCTCAGAAAGTGATATTGAACATTGACATGCTTTGTCTTAGAATTATAAACTTTGTCTTAGTTATATAACAATCGAAGCCTCATGGAATAAATCCCTCGCTCTTGTGAGCCAATCATGGCCATCTCCTATCGGTCTTATAGCCACCCATGGGGAGCACTATTCCATTGCAACATGTCTCGGGGAAGTGAAATGCTCGCTGCCAAATGGAATCTCAATAGAAGATTTGGGTGACCCTCCCTTGTGGGAACCCACGCTTCCCAGTTTGTGACCCAACTGCTCAACCCTGCAACTCTTGAGTCCCATAATAATCTCAAAGTGAGGTCACCATGTTGGCGTTGCGCCAGTCTAGGCATTCTTGTGACTCCTTCGTGCTCTTGCAGATCCATTCACTCCCATAATCCTTTGTCACAACCCCAAATAAGGACGACTCCATAGTGTTGAAGAATATCCTACCAAGCATGCCATCAAAGCTATCATTTACCAATCCTCATCGAGTCCTTGGCTGGAAGCAGGGAAGGCCCTCCTCAGCTTGTAGTGGTAATCTTGACAATCCCCAACTTGTCCTCTTGGGGAAGATGTCATCCTGTGACTGTCATCTTAGTGATCCTCCTAGAGAAAGGTGGTCTAGTGCCCCAATGGATCTCTAGAACCTAAAGCTAGTTTGAAAGCCCATCGCCTCCCATTCCTGTTGTTTGCCACAGTGTAGTATCAATGTCCATTGGGAACCCCATGTGCCATACAAATATTCCCTGAGTGCGGCCAATAGATGGATATATGATACCCACAACTGACTCAGTGTATGCGGATATGCCCTCCTTCAGCCAATCATCACCACTAAGTTTGCCATCTGCATCCTCGGTAATGTACCAATACAATGTCATAAGCCCAAATTCTCACAGGCAAACTACCTCAACTGTACACAGTATCCATTGCTCATGCAAGATCATGACAATCCCTACTGAAGTAGAGGTACATGTCTTCCCCATGATCAACTCCCCAAGTGTGGGCTCGGAGATGAACAATATACGACCCTCGCAGAAGATCACCTTATCTCCTAGACTTTGGCTGCTAACTCGCGTGCCGACCCTATTCCTCCACCGGGGAATCTCTATTGTGCCCTTGATGCCCTGAATCTCACAGAGTCGTCTTAGACAAATCTCTCAAGTCCTGTTATCCAAAATGTGGGCTTCGATCAAACACAATAAGGCTCCCCAAGTGAGAGATGCTTGGTTTCTGACGTGTATGGTTGAGAACTCATGTGGGCACTCTTGACCAACCTCGTGATCAATCTGCTCTCAAAATTTGGGTATGTTCGCCTCAATGGCTTGCCTGACACTCGTCAAGAAGTCTCCCTGCTAGCAGCACTCCTGGTTCTCAGCACAACCCCACATGACACTGCATATAACCATGTTTCCTCGTGCCCCCTATCATACAATTGCACCCAATTGTGCATCTCTATGCACTACTGAACCCCACTACATATTGTCACATTGCCTCAAATCAGTCGACATCCCTCCTGCATCGATGTGTCTGTCACACTATAAGGAAATGCAGTGCGATGTGAACCACTCCTCCTACACCCTAGTGCAGCCCTGCACATCACTACACACCATTGCACACCCTTGTAATCCTCTGCATATCATTGTGCACTGTTGCATGCCTGTACACCTCCCTGGATGCCATGGTATAAAATTGAGTTAGTAAGTATAAGCTTGCACGCTGTCAGTTTCATCATATCCACTCTCTTATTTCCATACCATCAGATGAGTGGACCTCCCCTCCTAATCCTCCCTAAGAGATCTGATAGGTGAATCTCCCTATTTTCCTGTGGTAGTGTCACTAGGGTGTTGCTCCTCGGTGATCCCTGAGCCCCATATATCCATGGGGAATCCTCCTCTCCATATAAGGAACTATATGGTGGTCTACCAATGCCACCTCCTCTAACAACCTCCTGCCAAGGTACATTGATCATCCAATGACCCCACGCACAACCAACGTGCCAAGACAACTCACATAGTCTTCCTGCTCCCCTGACAACTCAACCTATCACTAGTGTTGTCTGGAACTCTAATGGGAATATGAAAATGGGGGTGAGTCCAATCAATGGATCCACCATCCTACTAATACCATGATTGACCCAATCCATGAAGTGATGGGAGGACCCACCTGGATCTTAATGATGATCCAACCCTTGAGTCCCTCTAGAAAACCATGGCCCCTGCTTAACTATATCCCCAACCATGGATGTATTTAGACATCCTTCCAGCTCCACCAGGTACCAACTCAATACCTTTCACCATCCAACTCCAAGGGCAGGATCGAATTCACATGTACCCGTATGTGCAACAACCTCATCCCCCTTTCCTTGTCCACACGTGAGATTTGACTAGGCAACTCCGCCTCTCTCTCTCCAACGTGCAAAGGTAACTCAAAAATGTTGTAAGCTCCATCTATATATGCATGAAGAGAGCTACTATCTGAACGTACTACAACTCAGTTGGATGCTTGTGCATTCGTATGCCCTCCATCAATTGCTGGCTCCCAAGATGGTTGCTCATCCTCCATCACGAGCTCAACATGGGCCACTAGTTGAATCTTCGAAAATGGCCCATCATGCACACTATGCTCCAATATGTGTTGCTCATGTTGAATCATCATTGGTAGCTCACCTTGCAAATCTCCTCCTCAGTGTCCTTCACTCATTTAAGCCATATGTTTCCCACCACACTCTCCCATCAAACATGGATGCATATCTGGGCTGCTATCAACATCTCCATATGACGACTCATACTCCTCAGAGGCATCCTCATGAGGACCCATGGACTCAACTATAAAAGAAGAATCCTCATCAAAAGGGTCAAAAGGAATCTCCTCCTAATCATGTAAGTTGGAGTGTTCCTCATGTGACTTTTGTTTAGCCATGGACCCCTCAACCTTCTTCTTAATCAACGGACTTGAGTCCCTTGAATTTTCTTGTTTTTCTACAACTTTTTCAGTCTCATCCGCTTCTATGTCCTCTTTAACTTTACATTTGTGGTATGGTGTCCATGCTTCCTAACATGTGAAACATATATGATCTCTTCTCATTTGGTTTCGCTCTTTCTTGGGAGTTTTGGAGACTTATTTCGCTTTGGCTCCTCATCATTCCTTGATCTGAGCCCTTCAAAAATTCTCCTCATCAGATTTCTTCTGACGAGAGGTTCAACACAAAGGGTTGCAAACTGCCTCAATGGCTCCTCCTGAGCTAATAAATTTGCCACCAATAGAGAAAATATATTGCAATATGCTAGATCCATTGTTTAGAAACTCTCAGGTTCCCATCGATCTATAGATCGACAACCCTGATCTTTGATCCACCACACGCTTCAAAGCTCACACTATAAGTCTTCTACATGTTGCAAGTCTTCTAACTCAATTGTGATTTTCTAAGCTTGTTTATTTTGTTCACTGTGAAATATAGTAGGATACTTGGTGTATGGTTGTCACACTGGTGCTACTCCAGGACAATTGGACTAGAGTTTCAGTCTCTGGAATTTTGGCCCAACAATCACATCTTTGACATTACTATGATTTAGATCCACAACTAGCCAAAATCCATGCTATGATACCACTGTAATATTCCTAATAGGAAATAAACAGTAAATAACATAGAAACATGCTCATGACAACACCCAAAATATTGCACCCACATAAATATCAAATACACATATATTGGCGCCGAAATTAGGTCTTTTATTAAATATTGAGCTGAGTGAGTATCATAAAATCAAAGGAAGAGGAACCTAGGCTTGCTACAACAAGCAAAGACAAGCCTAGGTTGTGAAAACTCTACCCACGAGTTGAAGAATCTGCCCACCAATTCACTACGCTTACCCAGATATTTTCATTGTTGCTGCTGGTAGAAAATGGAGGGAACTCTCTCTGCAATGCTTAGAAATTCCTGTAAATGTAGTTGGTGCTCCTTCTCAAGCAACTCCACAAAACCCAGAAGGAAAATAGCCTAAATTGAACCCCTTAGAAAACCCAAAAAATGTGTATGACCCAGTTTCTCTACCTATATGCACTACCCATATTTGCTATAGAATGCCCTCGAAATGGATCTCCAACCTCTCACAAATTTCTTTATAAATTTCTCCCCCAAATTCCTTGCGCCTCCAATCTTCAAGCCCCCAAATCCTATTGCCCGCTAGCCTCTACATGATTCTACCCGTGAGGGAGTGTGCATGCCCCAAAAGACAAAATTTCAACCTGCCTTAATCCCTGGTTTTCTCCTTTACAAACCACACTGAAACTTCAACAAATACCTGGGCCAACCACTTCCTAATTCCTAATTCCCTATAACATAACTGCTCTCTCCCACTTGTGTGAATTTCCCCAGTGCCCAAGCCACACACATGCTTGGAAATGAAGCTCTTGTGACAACTTCAGAATGACTTTCAAATTTCCCAAAGGCTCCCCTATGGTGGCACTCACGGTCCACCGAAGGAGTTGAGATCTCCGCCCAGAAATCTCATGGTGCTAAACAACACTATCTTAGCTTGGCTGAGAAGCTCAAGCAAACAAAATGTTTAGTTGTAAAATTGTCAAAAGGTCCCAAATGTTGGACCTCCTCTCCTAGTTATGCTCACTACCTCCTTTACCCTCCTTAGGGGCCCCTTTTACCACTAATTGGATCTCCCTCCTCTTCTTCTCTCTCCACCAGTGTGAGCTTCATAAGGGAGTGTGAATTACTTCTTTGTGGCCCCCCACAACCCACTAAGGAATCGATTTCTCCTTTCTCTCAAGTCCCATATGCCAAAATTGTCTCCAATGTCCAAAATTGAGGAATTGCGAGATGCCTTAGAAATTTGTGAAATTTGGGAGATCACATAGAATCTTCAGGGCACAAGGCCAATCCACAACAAGGTTCAAATCCATTACAAAAATATGCTTGTTATGATCTCAACATGTCACTTGCAGGAATTGAACTTAGATATTAAAGCTTGAGGAAAAACCCCTAGTGCCTTGCTCATTTAGAGGACGTTACCAAAGGTAAATCCCAGAGTCTTCAAGGCAAAAGGCCAATCAACAAGAAGGTTCAAAGCCATCACAACAATATACTTGTTATGAGCTCAACATGTCAATTGTGGGAATTGAACTTAAGTATTAAAGTTCAAGGAAAAACACCAAGTACTTCTCTTATTTTGAGGATGGTACCGAAGGTAAAACCCACAATCTTCAAGGCACAAGGCCAATCAACAACAAGGTTCATAGCCATCACACCAATATACTTGTTATGAGCTCAACATGTCACTTTCGAGAATTGAACTTAGGTAATAAAGCTCGAGGAAAACCCCTAATTACTTCCCTCATTTTGAGGATGATACCGAAGGTAAAGCCTATAATCTTCAAGGCACAAGGCCAATCAACAACAAGGTTCAAAGTCATTACAACAATATACTTGTTATGAGTTCAACATGTCACTTTTGGTAATTGAACTTAGATGGGGAGGATAATAATCCTTCTTCCCAATCACCCAACATAAACCCAACTAATTCCCCTTACTTTGTACATGTTATTAGCTACACAATATTTTTCATGTTAACCCTAATAGAAAATATTTATCCATGGTCAGATGGTTGTAAGAATAGAATATTAGATATTATTTGGTTTGAATAATAATAAATTTTGACTATTTTTTTTTCTTGTTGATCAAAAGAACTACATTATATCATCATCAATAAATTCCAGAGTACAGAAATACGCTGCATGGACCCCTTAGCTTCACGACAAACAGAGGGGAGAGCAAGGGGTGCTAGAGATAACAAAAGATGCAAACAAATAACCATTTTTTCTGATAGGCTTACTAGCCTCACATAACAAAAAGATGACAAAAAAGACCAAGAACCTCAGATAATCATGTCACGGAGGGCGGTGAGGTAGAAGTCCAGGGGGACCTGCAGGGAAGCCAACCTGCTTATGCATATGGAAATCGATGTATGCCACTCAGGCTCTCAAATCATGCAAGATGTCATTGAGGCGTCGCTGGTTGCAGCAAATACTCTCGAGCAACTCCAAAGTCTCATTGAGGTAGAATTGGATGTTGTTAAATTTTCCCACCAATTCATTCCAGTCTTCATAACGATGCTCTCTCATAATGTCTAGGTTGGCTTGAATGCCTCTTAGCTAATTTGCATTGGTTTCGAACGAGGTTGGAGCCTCCACTCTACCTAATGAGCGCTCACGAGCTTGAACGATCTCATTCATTCGTTCTCCACTGATCTCATCCTCTGAAGCCGAGCTCGACTCATAATTTGTCGTCCAACATGGCCTTGATGCCCTCCTCCATGGCGGAAATGCCCACATTGTCGAGGCATAATTGACCACTCCCAAATACTGCCAACCAGAATGAGCAAGAGGATACAACCTCCCAAGGTGAACTAACCACCTGCACACTCCCGAAGAACCACAAACAGTGCCACACACTCCCCGCTTTGGACTTACAACTTTGACAAAGCCAGGCCACCCAACCAATCCAGACAAGTACCATTTTGTTGAATCCCCTGGATGGCCCTCTTCCTCTTTTAGTCCTCAGCCATAACAGGGGAAGGCTAGTCACAAGTCTTTGACCAAAATCACACAACCGCACTCCCAACGACTCGTTCAATTCCTCAATATAAGCAACTAGGAGACAGATAACAAGGAAATTATAAACTTCCCCACTACCAGTAACACCCCCTCCTTCGCTAAATTTTCCAAAGGGACTCGACAGAAGCTGGTCCCACTGAAGACCCTGACTCTCTGTAAGAAAATTAACTTCAGAAATAAAATGTAGTCACAGACAAGGCCACTCCCGCCACAAGGTAATGGGCAATGTCGACTTACTAACAACCACCGGCGACAACAACACAGGGAAAAACCTTAACCAGATGTAAACAATAACCTGGAGACTTCCGAGTACCCACTAGCCTAGAGCAACCCTCCTTCGGCAGTACCTGAGGTTCCACCTTGCATAACCAAACTTAACACACCACAGAGGAGAGGAACCTTCAAACGAACCAAGATCCCATATGAATGTAGAAAAGTCTGTCAGAGAAGCCACATTACCAGAGTCCAAGCACTCCATCGAGGTCCAGCTACCCCATGGCCCTGGCAAGCTCACTCGGCCTTTAACACTCTCTTCCGTCACCCTAGACGCAAAGTTCATTGCCCAAGATACAACAATCATTACACTCTCATCGCCACAGAATATAACAACCATATGCGGGTCTGTAGAGTTTAATCGACCACCAACCCATCACATCATCTTATGCTTCTTGATGCCTTAACTTACTGCGTTCCTCATGAGGCGAACTCTGATGTGGTCTGACCAAGTGTTGGTACACCCCCACCGGGGTAAGAAATTTTGACTATTGAATTCAATAGTATTAAGAATAAAAACTTGTGTACATAAAGTTATTTGGTGTGATAGTTTGAATTTATTTATACCACTGTAAATTCATGTATATGATAAGTAAATATTTTTATCACTTTTATAAATCTTCATCATTATATATATATATATATATATATATATATATATATACAGTGACTAGAGGATATTTGTATTAAGCAAAACTTTGTTGCATTTATAATCCATCATCACACCAATAATACCATAAAGGTTCTTTTCAGCAATCTTATTAAGCAAAACTTTGTTGCATTTATAATCCATCATCACAACAATAATACGATAAAGGTTTTTTTTAGCAATCTTAAACCAAATTTAAAATGAACTATTTGCTATCCTATATCTACAACCATAAAGGGCCAAAATAGATTTTTACAGTAGATCTTGCAGGTATAGCTTCTATAGAGTTGACATGGATAAGAATCTACTTTATAAAACATACAAAACTAGCAAAAGGCATGTCAGTTGGTTACCTCATCCTAAGTTGCAATGGCTAAGTCTGAATCCACTTTAACAATTTCTTCTTTTTTATATAGTCGATGAACACTTTCGTCTCACTTTAGATCCCCACAATGAGAGTTGATAGATTGCACTTGATTGGATCGGTCTGACTGATCCCCTTTGGATAAGTTTATAACCATATTGCAAAGCATAATATATTCCTCTTCCAAAACATATATTTGGGGTTTGAATTGGACCAAGGTTTCCCTCAGTTAAGAAATTTGAGAGGTTATCAAATTCTCTTGTTCCCAGATACTTCTTATAGTTGCAACAATAGCACATTTATTTCTTTGAATGACTTCCTCATGACTCCTCAAATCCCTTTGAATCTTTTGCAATTCTCTATAATCCATTATGTATCCAAAATTGTGCAATTTCAGACTAAAATTAAATCTCTTTTTGCTCTGACATGCTTTCCACAATGATAAATCGGAGAAAATGTACATGCTAGAATGAATCTGAGAATAAAAACCATGAAATCCAAAAGAGATGGTGTTTTTGAACAAGTGAGAATGAAACCACGCTCCTAAAGAGCTAAAAAGGACACACTTTCTAGAGGGAGAGAGAGAGGCGAAAGATGTGGGGGATGTGGAAGGTCTATTGATAACCCCAAAGGAATGCTTGAAGTAGACTATGTATAGGGATTAGGAATGGCAATGAACAATTGAGTAGAGGCTTTTTCTCTTTATCAAGGTCTAGTCATGTTATGGGCCATGGAGTTCAAGGAAGCAATATTTTTTGGGGATTCATTGCTAGTCATTGATCAATTTCATAAAACAAACATATGAAATGACTCCACCCTCTTCATAATCATAGAAAGAATCAAAGGGTTCATCTTATACATCAATTCCATTGAAATGTTTCACATCCTCCAATATTACAACCAATGAGCAGATGAAGTGGGAAATAAAGATGTCATTTGGACAAAGGAACATTGTCCACAAATGGGGATGACCCTATCACTAATTTTAATTCTATCCATAGGATTAATCCAAGGCATGTTTCACGTGTCTGATAATGGATTTCTAGTAGTTGACAAAGATCAAGGTTGGACTCTCCCTTAATTCATCTCTTCCCCTTTTACTTCTCACACATTTCAAACATGATTGAGGTGGGAGTTTAATTAACATTGAGATGATGGGGAGTAATAATACAGGTGTGTTCATAATAATACATGTTTGTTCATCAAATGGAAACCCTCCAATAAGAGATTTCTCCTTTAAATCATATCATGAGCATGTAGATGGAGGCACATTTGGAAAGAAGTGCAACATTGAAAATGTGAAATTGAAGTTCAAAATAGAATATTAGACAAACTCATTGAGGAAATGGACATGTATTATAATGTGATACTAGGCTTTGCTTGTAGTTCTCAATCTCTTGTGGATGATCCCCCATACCCCATTGGCTCAGTCAAGGAAGAGTATATTGAAAAGCCCATTGTTCAACAAGTTCCAAAAGGACAAATGGAAGAAGCACTAGTTCAATTTGCCAACAAGGCTTATCAAAATGAAGTAGTAATGAATAAGTCCATAGTGGACATGGAGTTACCTATTTAGCCTATGTTTTTAATGTATTATTAGGACATATTTTTGTGTTGATATTTTATTAGATATATAATTGCAAGTATCATAGGAAACATGTCGACAATAAGTGTAGCTTCCATCCTTGTATATTCTCCCTCTTGACATAATTGGAATTTTAGTTTTCTTTTATACAACCTTTTAGAAATTTTGTATGCATCTACTAATTGGATCAACAACAACTTTTATATCTATACATTGCTATCCCTTTTTTTAATTTTATTTCTATAGAGTAAATTTTTTATGAAAGTTTCTCATGAAAATTGAATATGTTACAACTGAAATTTGAGCCCAAGTTGGGAAGATATGGTACTTCTCTCTACCATTGAGGATGGATTCAATGAACAATTGAGTTATATGTTTTTTTGCCAAAGTGGGAAAAAAATTCTAGTACCTAGAGCTATTGACCTAGTAGCATCCTTGGATCTACCCTGGCATATCATTACATATTATGTAAAAAAGAAACTTGGCCACATGTAATAACTCATTAGTGGTCCCATAAGGGGGTAAATTTCCGCTCCTGCGAAATGCCTTTGTGTAACTTGATTCTTTACGTCTAAGAAAGACAATCTCTTTAATAGCTAAGAAAAAGTACTTTAAGGTCTTACTCTAGGACTAAAGATAGTTTTAATCAATCACAAATATCTACTAGATACCCAATATCCCATCTAATCACTGTTGAAGTTATCAAATAGAGGTCATGTTGTATTCAAAGATGAAGGGCGTTTGAGGAATTAAAGACGAAGATCAATCAAGCACCAATTTTGGCATTAACGAACTTACAACAACCCTTTGAAGTGGAGACATGTGCTACTGAGTATGTTATGGGAGAGGTCTTGATACAAAGAGGAAGACCTGTATGTTACCATTCTAAAATATTGCATGGGACAATTCTTAACTACCCTACCTATGACAAAACTCTTTATGCCCCGGTGTAAGCTGTGAAGAAGTGGAAACACTATTTGATGGGAAATTATATAATAATCGACATAGATCACCAACGATTACAATATATGTAGGCCTAGAGTAAGCTACAACAAACCATGTATTGCAAATGGATGGGGTTTCTACGACAATTTCATTTAGTGATCAAGTATAAGAAGATAAACATAAACAATTTTGATGACATGCTTTCAAGGCCACCACATCAAAGAGCACAACTTTGGGAACTTTGATGAACATGGAGCCACTCACCCATGATGCATGTAAAGACGTATATTTAGACGATGAGGACTTTAAGGAGGTTTTTAAATAGTTGCATAGCTAGATTCATGTGCACAATGGTGACAACACAATTTATTACCATCTCCAGGACGAGTTACTCTGCAAGTTGGATAAGTTATGTGTTCCTAAAGGTGAGCAACTATAGTTGATTTGAGAGGCTTACACCTCCAAGGTTGCAGGGAATTTTGGTGTAGGTAAGATAATGGTGAATTTGTAGAGGTATGTGTATTGGACCAAGATGCAAGAACATGTAGCTAGGTTCATAAGGGGATGCATGCTTCATTGTACCATCAAGCCTAGTAACAGGAAACATGGTTTATATCATCCCTTTTTTGTACCCACTCGTCCTTGAGAAATAATTTCCATAGACTTTGCGGGAGGTTTACCAACAACCAAGAAGGGATATGGCTACATGTTCATGCTAGTTGACAACAAGATGCATGTTTTGTTTCCCTATTAAAAGGCCATCAACAAGAAAGAAGCAACAAACTTATTCTTTGAACAAGTATAGGAGAATTTTGGGATATGAAGGAGCATTGTTTTAGATAGGGACATAATATTTCTTAGTGAATTTTGGAATACATTGCAAGAGAAGATGGACACAAAGTTAAAAAGGTCTACAACATTCCATCCACATAAAAATGGGGAGAAAAAAGTAGCCAACAAGACTTTGGTGCAAATTTTGAGGGGTTACAATAAGAAACATCCAAAGACTTGGGACAAAAATCTAGTATATATACAACATTATTATAACATAGCAGTCCACACTTCTACTGGTAAGTCCCCATTTGAAACTTTTTTTGGATATTTTCCACCTTCACCTTTGGATATTGCATGTGGACAACAAGGACTGAGGGAGGATCTTATAGGGAATTCCATAAGGGTAGAAAACATTGTTGAGAGATTAGAGAGATCCATATACAAGTATGGGAGACACTCTGGAAGTTACAGGAAAAATATAAGGCCAAACATGATAATCACGGGATATAGAAGTCCTTCAAGGTGAGAGACATAATATGGTTACAATTGAACAAGAAGCGATTACAAGGTCCTGATAAGACAATCAAGGCTTTGCAATATGGCCCCTTTGAGGTACTAGAAAAGGTGGGATACAACACCTATTGACTCAGTATATCCCCTTACATGCACATTTACTCAGTAGTGAATATAGATAATTTGAAACTTTGTGAGCCTTCCATGTTAGATTAGGAAAAGGAATATGTCCTACCTTTTGTAATGGATTTGACACTAGATGATTAGGCATAGCTGAAAAAGGATATAGTTTTGCAGAAGGTGTTTATATCTACAAGACAAGGGCAACATGACCTTTCTCAAATTGAGTTGAAAGGATAGCTTCTAGGTAAGGGTAAATGGTACACTTGAGAAAAGTTGGAGGAAAATTTTCCTCACCTCATTCAATAGAAGTTGTTAGGGTCTAAAGCCTCCCAAAATGGGGAGGTGTGATATGGATTGGATCATTATAGTGTTTTTTATCCATCTCGATGCTTTCAAAGTGGAAAAAGTAGAGGAATTAGCTCACAGGAACAATTTTACTAGTGGGACCGAGTTTGGAAAATTGGGGTTTGAAACCTTCTTAGAGTAGTTTGAGTCATGAAATGGCAATTTTGGAGGTAAAATTTGGTGCTTAAGTGTGACATATTTTAGTGTTATTATACACATAGATACCCTTTCAACAACTCAAGAATCGCCTTAATTGAAGTTCGTATGCAAAAGTTATGCTACTCAAAAGTTTACATTCTTGTTTTGATCACCATAATTCGAGAGGATCCCATGCTTTTTTTTTCTTTGTAACTAAAAGAGTTTTGTATTACATAAGTGGTAGAAAAATTATAAACTTCTAAGCTTTAGAGCTCAAAAAAAACCTGCCAGGGACATGGGCTTGAAGCTAAGAGAGAAAATAGCTTAGAAAAGTGTGAGGAGGCATATGCTCACAGAGGAGAAACCAAAGAACCTCCTAACAATTACATAGCAACAAAATAAGCAGCATCGTTATGAGAGCCGAGAATAGAGATGATCCAGATTTAAACAAGAGTGCAACAAATTACAAATATAACCATAAATAAAAAGATGCAGTGGAAATAACACTTCATTTCATTAATATGAAATACTAAAATATGCTTACAAACATAATGGAAATAAGACTAGCTTAGGCGATGGTAGCTTATCTCTAAGAAGAGATGTGGCAGCTACATGCCCCTGAATTGTGTTACAATGAGGTTCAAAGGGCTATTTATTATTGAGAAACAATGGAAACCCTAAACATCCAAAAACCTAACCCTAGGAGATGAAGTGCCAAACTATGGGCCCTGTTTGGGTAAATTGGTACATCAACTTCACGAGGTTGTAACTTTGGCATACGATCTCCATTTGACGCGCACAATACCTCGTTATAGTTATCTATCCGAGGACTACAACTTTTGAATGACCAACATTGATTTACAACCCATGTTGGCCCAGTTTCCCAAGAAAAACATCGTTTAGGGTCTCAAAACGACTCTAGAAGTTCAGGACCTGAAAAAACTACCAAAAATAGTAAATTGTGCTACTGATAAGGATAAAAATTTGTCAAAATTTCAGTGTTAGAATTTTGATAAACTTAGCTTCAGAATGAAGAGGTCTTCATTCTGAATCCAATGGTGCGAATGACACTCAAATCCGATCTCGTATGCAAAAGTTAGAGCCAGTCAAAGTTAAGGGTTGACTTGATGACATGGTAGGATTAGATGACATGGAAGGATTAGATGACATGGAAAGGGTCCTAGCCAATCGGGAGGCACCAAGTGTCACTCTTCCATTGGCCTTCGCATATCAGCAAGCAATCAAAAGGTGGATCACATTACAAGAATCGGCCTCGGCCCCAACAGGTTATGGAGTTGCGATGATATGTGATTGAATATTGCAACCGCATTAGCGATAAGAATCAGCCCCGGACTTGACAAGGATTGGGTTACGATGCGATCACACATCGCGTAAAGTCATGGTAATCATGCCTCTGTTCAAGCATGGATGTGATGCGATTAATCGGATATCGCAATTGTAGAAAGCCCCGCATGCCATTGCCATCGGTTCGCTACCAAATTGCGATGAGCGATGGGAGATTCCAGACACGATTTGACTCAGAGCTGTAGTTAAATATTATAGCGAGTCTGCCTTATTGCCAGATCACATGTTCATGCGTTAAGGTCTTGTGTAATGTGTATTACCCCTGGCACGCCGATTGCGATATCCGACAGACTACGAAATCGTCGGACCTAACTGCAAGTGTGACCACTCGGCCCTTAACCACAAGATTAGCGGGATTGATGGTGGAACCGTTGTTTGACACAGAACTACTAGTTTTGTCTGTGGTTAATGAATTTAACTGGCAGTAAGCCAAATTTGGGGGAAATTGTGCTGAGACAGGCAAAAGTCATAACTAAGGAAATTTTCGACCAAATTGGATGCAAAAAGAGGCTACATAGCCAATTTTGGGCATTCTAAACTCATTGGAACAAGTTTCAGAGTAAAAGGAGCACTTTTGGATAGTATTTTTGTAAAGTGAAGCCTATGGGTGCCCTTGTCAACCAAAGTGTTGATTCAGTTTATGGAGGAGTTCCAAGATGGAGATGACCTTGTAGGGGTATTCCAGTCTCCATATGTGTTCCTGTAGCAGCCATTACAACAATGTTGTAGTTGTTTTTATTCTTTTCTCTATATGTGTATGGAGAAAGAGACTTGTTTAAGTACTTCAAGTGTATTGTTGTACTTGTTTATGATCTTGGAATATGGGGTCTTGATTTGAGAGCCCGTAGCTTGTTGATTGTTTCATGACTAACTGTAGGTTGTCATATGTTTAGAGAGAGAATTATTTGCAGAAGAATTTCTCCTTGGAGGGGAAACAACCACTCTTTTTGTCAGCACATTTATGTACTCTTTATTTGAAGAATTGTGAGCATAATGAGAAGGGGTCAAGCCTTTAGAGCTGATCCAAGGAGATGTAGCCCAGGAGGGGTGAACTCCTTTATCAATGGATGGTGTATTATTGTTTGATGCATGCTTCCATTGAGTGTTTTGGTTTCATGTTTTAAGTTTTCTTCATGAAACTATTTTCAGAAAAAACACATAAAACTCACGCTTTTACTTGTTATTTTGGAGTACAACCTCAAGCACATTTTTATATTTTGATGATGGGAATTAGCATAACATTACTAATTTGTCCCAATTCAGATTAGGTGGTATCATAGCTTAGGTTTGCTTTGTACAAGGAGGAATTGGCTGTTGTTTGCAAGTAAATGTGTTTTGAAGCTCATTGAGGAGAAGGTTTTGGAAAGGAGAGCAAGATTGTTTCAATCTCTACCACCAAGTTCTACCTCAAATTGCAATAGACGCTTCAAACAAAGCATGTCCTAAGGAGGAGAGCTTGCAAGAATGTCAGAGGATGTGAAGGATTTCAGAAAGGCTTTCTTAGACATGGTAGAAATGGTGAAAGTCCTCTATGAAGAGAGGAATACCAATTTTCAAGGTGAAGGATCTAGACCTCCAAGAGGAGAATGTTCTCTAAGGGAAGAAGGTAACAAGAATGGTGATAAACCACCATCTTCTCCACAATATTCATGTTTTTCTACAACTATTATGCAAGATGCTAGTGTAGAAAGTCCTTCAAAGAAGGTAGATGGACAAGTTTGTACCTTCTATCCACATGATGTGGAAGATGAGGTTCTATCAGCACCCAAATCTAAGGAGCTAAAAGAAGAGAGTCGAAGAGTCCAAAAGGACACATCTCAAATTAAAAGGAAATTCAAAAACATCTTCGTATACCAATCAAAGGATGCAGCAAATGGTAAGAATTTACATGCTTCTTCCTTATGTGAAAGTATTGATGTAAATTCATTTGCATCCTTTGAACACAGTAGAGGCATTTGATCCAAACTCTAGACCAAGATGGGTTACAAGGGAGGAGGCCATGGAGTAAATCAGTAGGGCATTAAAAATCCAATTGCAGCCAAAGAGAGGCCTAAATACGAAGGCTTAGGCTATGTCGCCAAAGAAGAATGGTCTTCTAATGATGATTCATGGGTCACGTGTTCCTATTGTCGTAAGGGAGGACACGAGGAGGCAAGGTGTTGGAGCCTGCACCCATAACTAATTCCCGTAAGGTTCCTCAAATGTAAGGAGGATTCGAAGGGGAAAACATCTCCACAGAGAGATGCCAATGTCGAAGAAGAGGGGAAGCACAGTTCTTCCTGCCACGCAAGTTCCTCACATAGGCAACGTAATCCAAAGGACAATAGACAGAGGTATAATCGTTTTGTTCATTTGAGTTATGTTAATTCCAATGTTGTTAAAGCAAATTATTTTCATGATGGAAAACAAAACATGGATTTGAATAATGTGTTAAGGAAAAATTTTCCATGCACCTTTTGCCTTTCATCTAACCATTGTGTAGATAAGTGCGAGAAAAGGAAAGCGATCACCAGGAAGATGTTTATGTCTACCAGAATTGAGACTAAAAGGAGAAAATATTATCCAAAGATAAAGGCAAATGAGCCGAGAGGAGCTCAAAAAAACTTCTATACTCACTGCAATATCGTTGGGCATTGGGTCGAGAAGTGTTGGAAACATTTTCCACATCTTCATCCTGGTAAGGGCAATCATTTCATGCTAGCACTAGAAGAGGAAGCGACAACAGAAAAAGTGGCGCAAGTGCGACCATCCCTGAAACAAATTCAAAAGAAGAGAAAGTTCAAATAGAGGGTTCATTCACCTGGTTGACTAAGAAATGGGTGAACTATTTGTCCAACTGAAGTCTGTAAGTTTATGTTTTGCACTAGTTTCATATCCCCATAGTTGGGTATTTTGTAAAAGTGATGTTCATAACTAAATCACTTATATGCAACAATGTTTTTCTTTAAGCATTACAATGCTAGTTTGGCTTGTTGATAGTCAGTTTGAATGGAGAAATTTGGGAGTCAAGTTCATTCCATTTTGTAAAATGCTTTCTTGAAAACATTTTGTAAAAAGCATTTTTACACTGTTGTATGAGTAGTTGCAACACATTTAGTATGTTCCAAATGTGTGTAGCACTTGAGTTATGCGAGTATTCACTATGTGAAGCTTTTTTTGGGTTCATTTGACAAAGTCTTTTAAGATCTTATCCTTGATAAGGATTTTGCAGATAATCTTCTTGGAATTCTTCTTGGGAAGGATGTTGTTGTGGATGCCCATAGTGACATGGACAGGTCGAGAAGAACATCAGAGTTGATTTTTTTTGTCGCATAGCGAAACATGTAATTTGCAAGATTGTACTACAGATTTGCAAGGGATGCAAGTGTCATCTCATCGCTTATGGCTCCGAAGAACAAAGGTGAAGGAAAATGAAGGATGACATGTAGGATACTTGTGGTGTAGACAAAGTACAAGGCAGTTGAAGATTATTTAATGCTTTTGGAGACCAAAAGATTTTTAGTGGGGAAGAGTGATCAGGAGCTAAAAATTTGTCAAAAATTCAAAGTGTCAAAATTTTGATAAACTTAGATTCAGAATGAAGAGCTTGTCATTCTGAATCCAATGGTGTGAATGACACTCAGATCAGAGCTCATATACATAAGTTAGAGCCATCAAAGTTCAGGGTTGACTTGATGACATAGCAGGATTAGATGACATGGCAAGGGTCCTAGCCAATCGGGAGGCACCAAGTGTCGCTTTGCCATTGGCCCTCACATATCTGCAATTGCAGTCAAAAGGCGGATCACATTACAAGAATTGGCCCCGACCCTGACAGGGTATGGAGTTGCAATGTGATGCAATCGCATATTGCAATCGCATCGGCGACAAGAATCGGCCTCGGCTTCTGCAAGGATTGGGTTGCGATGCAATCGCAATCGTACATCGTGTAAAGTCATGGTAATCAGCCCCTGGTTCAAGCATGGATGCGATGCGATTAATCATATATCGCAATCGTAGAAAGCCCCGTATTCCATTACCATTGCTTCGTCGCCGAATTGCGATTAGTGATGGGAGATTTCGGACGCGATTTGACTCAGAGTTGTAGCTAAATATTCCAGCGAGTCTGCCTTATCGCTAGATGGCATGTTCATGCATTAAGGTCTTATGTGTATTACCCCTCGCACGCCGATTGCAATATCCGACAGACTACGGGATCGTTGCCGTAGACGCCGGACCTAACCGCAAGTGTGACCACTCGGCCCTTAACCGCAAGATTGGAGGGATTAATGGCAGAACTGTTGTTTGTGGTAGAATTACTAGTTTTGTCTGCGGTTAATGAATTTAACTGGCAGTAAGCTAAATTTGGAGGAGGAAACTGTGATGAGACTGGCAGAAGTCATAACTAAGGCAATTTTCGACCAAATTGGATGTAAAAAGAGGCTAGACAACCATTTTTGGCCATTCTGAACTCATTGGAATAGGTTTCAGAGTAAAAGGAGCACTTCTGGATAGTATTTTTGTAAAGTGAATCCTATTGGTGCCCTGGTCAACTAGAGTGTTGATTCAGTTTATGGAGGAGTTCCATGATGGAGATGACCTTGTAGGGGTATTCCAGCCTCCATATGTGTTCCTGCAGCAACCATTACAACAACTCTATATCTTTTTTTCTTCTTTTCTCTATATGTGTATGGAGAAAGAGACTTGTTTAAGTACTTCAAGTGGATTGTTGTACTTATTTATGCTCTTGGAAGTTAGAGTATGGGGTCTTGATTTGAGAGCCCTTAGCTTGTTGATTGTTTCATGACTAACTGTAGGTTGTCATATGGTGAGAATTATTTGCAGAAGAATGTTTCCTTGAAGGGGAAACAAGCCATTGTTTTTGTTAGCACATTTATGTACTCTTTATCTGAAGAATTGTGAGCATAATGAGAAGGGGTCAAGCCTTTAGAGCTGATCCGGAGATAACTATGTAAACTTTGAAACGGGAACTGATATTGTTACCCGTTTCGTAGAGATAGCAAAAAAGTGACCTGATTTTGAAAAGGGGTGATGCAGAACACACATGTTTTTTTTAGAGCATAGTTTTTGGCACTTTAATTTTTTTTATGTACATTACGTTTTAGAATGGTAGTGATTTTCATGTTGATTTAAAAAAGTGGGTATTCTGCATCAGACCCTTTTTTTAAAAGACCTATTTTTTGACTTTAAATTTTCTAATGTATGAAATGTAAATAATTATTTTGTAAATTTAATCATTTTTGAAGTGGTCATTTTCTTCATATTTTCTTGTTTTTTATTTTTGTTTTAATTTTTTTGTAGTGAGGTTTTTATTGTTGTGCATTTTTAAATTAGAAGGTCGATATTTTGAATTTTCTATATTCAACATATTTAGACATCCTTAATTAATTTTTCAATCTACATGAAATAATTGTTTCTAAAAAACAATATTTTTTAACAATGGACATAAAAATAACCATTTTTAACATAAATATAACTAAAAAACTACATGTTTTGATAATTTTTTTGCTAGAATTGACATGTCAAATCACAATTTTTATACGAAAATTTTAACTAAAAATTGTTAAATAATAGTTTAGTTTTTTTTTTTATTTATTTAATGAATTTCATGTAAAAAAAATAATAATCAAAAAAAAAATTCAAAAAATAATGACTAATTTAAAAATTAATGTGAAAATCACATATTACAAATATTGAATGTATAACAACCTTCATTGAGTGTTTACTCTTCTCATAAAATGTCAAAGTCAAAACATTGCAAAGCTTGATTTCCAAGCATAACTTAAATTTAATCAACAATGTCACGTAATCTAAACTCTTCGTCCTCTAGAGTTTCATCATTGTCTTCTTCCACAATATTTTCTGCTTCCTTTTGCTCATTTTCCTCTTCTAATGGATCTTTGATGTTTGCGAATCTCCCAATGTATGTCTTTCCAAACATTCCATATAATGGTGGTTGGGGTTCCTTTGCCTTTTTTGCCAGACGTGATTCACTAAAGTCCCCTTTCTTCAACCCAATTTCTTGCATTGCATCTGGAAGAAATTGAAGAGCATTAATTATTTTCTAAATGAAATTGCACTGTATTGGATCGTTTTCAATTGCAATGCAATTTCTTCCTTTTTGAAGGCAACATGCTAGTGTTGTACCTAATTATCAAACACAAAAGAAATAATGAAGTAAATTAGTACAATGACATATAAATTAATAAATAACATATTGAAATTCAATTCCATATAATAAAACTTACCTGAGCCAGAAAATAAATATAAAACTCAATCTCCTTCATTTCACTGCAGCAAAGACATGGCTAAATCGAGCTCCTAAATAACATTGGGTTACATTGTTTAAGTGCTCAAACGGGTCGATCGAGTGCTTAAAAAGGGCTCAATTGAGCAACCATTTTTTCCACCCAAAAGTGTCATCTCTTGGAGTGAAATCATATCATATGTAGCTAAAGGCTAGACAAAATATGTTTGAGACAGAGACATAAACAGTCATAATACCTACACATATCCCTTATACAGGGATTTAGAGCACCAGTGATTCAAACGATACAATTTAATATGTAATTCCATTTATTGATATTATCTTTTGGGATGTTTTTATAAAAAAAAAAAATTGAAAGGTTGTTAATATCCTCTCCTCTTATTGTTGCATTTATCCATACTTTAGTGATTAATAACTTCATAAATGAAACTAGAAATTGGTGAAGATAAATTGTGAAAACCAAGACTTACCCATTATGATCACTAGCTAAAAATGGTAGCAAGATCTTTGCATCAAAGAGGACACCACCGGGTAAGATTTTGACAAACCTTATTTAATGTAGTTGTTAGTATATATAGACTATGATGCTTTCAGTTTTGATTTGTTAATATATTTGTTTTAAAAGAAAAAAATAAAAATAAATTTAGTACCAAAGATAACATTTTTAATACAATTAAACTCAATTTTTAATTTTTATTTAAAAATCTCATCTAATTTAATCTTGTTTTTCATTTTTATTTAAATTAACTAAATATTTCATTATCACAATCTTATATATATATATATATATATATATATATATATATATATATATATTCCATTTATTGATATTATCTTTTGGGATGTTTTTATAAAAAAATTGAAAGGTTGTTAATATCCTCTCCTCTTATTGTTGCATTTATCCATACTTTAGTGATTAATAACTTCATAAATGAAACTAGAAATTGGTGAAGATAAATTGTGAAAACCAAGACTTACCCATTATGATCACTAGTTAAAAATGGTAGAAAGATCTTTGGATCAAAGAGGACACCACCGGGTAAGATTTTGACAAACCTTATTTAAGGTAGTTGTTAGTCTATATAGACTACGATGCTTTCTGTTTTGATTTGTTAATATATTTGTTTTTTTTTTTTTAACTCAAACGGGTATGATTTTATTTATTTGGTGAGAAATTTGGACTTACACCATGGCAGCCAACAATACATTTCTTCTGTTTCTGATTCTAATGTTGTCTTTTGAGCTATTACAAAATACCATTTCCTCAAGGATTGCAGGGATGGAATGAACTTTCATCGTTTGTGAAAAGTTGGCCTTTCCCGAGAGTACACCCTTTGTTCGCCATCAGATCTGCTTCTTTGTTCAAATTTCTGAGAATGTGGAGGAATTTGTAGGAGTCGAAATCGAGCAGAACTCTCTTCAGCCTATTTAGAGTTTTGTTGAGGCTTGCATTAGTGAACAGATTTCCCGTGTTTAATTTTTTAATTATGATCTCTGAATCTCCAAAAGCTTGGAATTCTTTGTCTCCTTTGTCCCTGGCGATTTGACAAGCTTTGAGGAGGCCTAGAATCTCCGCTTGATTGTTGGTTTTCTGCCCGATGCCCCAACAAAAACTGTCCCTTCTTATTCCGTTCGGGGCGTAGATGACCCCTCCAGCTCCTGCTGCCCCAGGATTGCCTTTGGAGGCTCCATCGAAGAATATTGTTGTAATTTTTTGCTTTCTCCACCATTCTTGGAAGTTTTCTTCAGAGTCTCTTTTGCGCCAGGCCTGGTTTCCTGCTTGAGGGGCTGTTAGCTGCTTCCGTGGTTGAGGGTAGAGGGGACCCAACCACCTCTCTTCTTCCGGGAGGAGCAATGGATCACCTGTAAAGTATTGTTGTTGCACTGCTTCTAGGAGAAAAGACTTAGCTTTTGCCGCTACGGAGAGGGGTGTGTGCGCCTTTTCATTAAATATCAGATCATTCCGGGACAGCCAAATCTGCCAGCACACAAATTTGGGTATGGCGTTCCAGACTTTCCTCCAGATGGATTTGATGGGAATTTTGTTGGGATAACAATGATTCCATGAATCGAATATATCAGCTACTGAGTTGTGGGTAGGAACTATGATTTGTAGCTCATGGAGGGTGAGTCCCCATACTTCTTTTGCAAACTTACATTCCATGAAGAGATGCTTGGCAGTTTCTAAGCTGCTTCTGCACATCTCACATCTGTGCGGACCTGCAATGTTTTTTTTCATCAAGTTATCTCCGGTTAGAAGCTTATCATGGGCCAGTGTCCAGAAGAAGAAATTTACCTTAGGTAGAGCGAGTGGTTCCCAAACTTTCTTCCAGAACTTCGGTGCTTTACTGTTGTTCCTGTTTGGTTGGATGGCGTTGTACGCTTCTGTTGTAGTATAAGTTCCAGAATGCCCCCATCCCCAACTGTCTTTCGATTTTCTATTTACTGGGGCCGCATCTTCTAGCATTTCTTCGAGGATATGCTTCTATTATTGTAATCAATCAGGAACTTCGAAGAAGTCCCATCCCTGCCAATCTCCATGCCTATCCCATTTGGATAAATCAAACACGCTGGTGATCCCTGCGCGTTCCAGCCAGTCTTTTATCCCAACGATTTCTTCTGCCTCCGAGAGCGGATTTCGATCCATAATTCGGTCAAACCACAGATTTGTGCGTTTGCCATTACCTGGAATTTTATACGCCTTTCCTTTGAAGAGATTTAAACTTCTGTTGCAGAGTTTCCAGACTTGAGTGCTGTTGGGAATTTGGCTTACCTGTAGGTTCCTGAGCGGCACATTATGGGCGTATTTGGATTTCAACGTTTCGCTGACAGGGTGCTTTGGATCCTTAAAAAGTTTCCACAGAATTTTCCCTCCCATCGCCAAATTTACAAGAGCTGGGTCGCGGATTTGCAGGCCTCCTTCCGGAATTGATCGTTTCACCATCTCCCATTTGACTAGATGAATTTTTTGATGGTTTCCCTTCCCCCCTTGCCAGAGGAAGTCGCGTAGGATTCTGGATATTTGATCTGTCACTCTCTTTGGAGCAAGAAGGAAAGCTGCTTGATAGATTGGGAGAGCCGATAACACGGATTTAATCAGAATTACCTTGCCTCCTTTTGTGAGCCAGTGTCCACCCCAGGAAGCGATTTTTTATTTAATTTTGCCGATGATTTCAGTCCACAGCAACCTCTTATTGGTCCCAATTATGATGGGGAGGCCGAGATATTTTATCATCTCCCATGGGGCATGGCCGAAGGAGTGGAGGACTTGGTTTTCACAATTTGAGAGTACCATCACAATTTATCTTCACTTTGCGGACAGAGACGATCCCTCTAGCCCAATGAGTAGGACTAGCAACCTACGTGACAATCTACTAGACACTTTCCTAAGTTACAATCGAAATAGGAGAAGAGGAAGATGGCCTACCTCGTTCTGATGTTATAACGACCTCCTTTGTTGAAGGCTTCGAATCGCTTGTGCCACAGGCTCAGTCCTACTGCTCACAACATTTGAATGCTTGCATAAGGGATCAAGACACAACAAATCATACAAGTACAAATAACATAATCAAAAGTACTTAACATATCAAGGAGAATTAAGATAAATGATGCATTAACACACACATTTATGGAAAGTGAACCAACAATTGTATATATTAATAGAATAAAGGAGGAAGCATACAACCAAGCCTTGATGTCAATAATCTCTCCTTGAGTGAATGTCTAAGTCCAAGCTCAAGCTCTCCAAGCACTCCTTCTCCAAGCCAAATGAGTAGCATGTAGGAACAATCTCAGCATAAGGGTGCAAATAGCCAAAGACCAACCATTTGGGAATGGGAGAGGATGAATTTATAGGCAGGTAAAGGGAGTTAGGATCTCTCTAAAGATAGTAGAAGGCTTTCATCTCAAGGAGGTAGCTCATAGGGATAAGACCAAAAGGCCAAGTTGAAAGAACTCGACCTCATCCATGTTGAACAACCTCCAGCTTGTTGCTCTGGAAGCCTCTAGATCATGAAGCTTCTTGTCCTCTCTGGGAAAATTTCTTTTTACGGATCATCACTGGTATCCAAGCCAAAAGCGCACTGGCATTGCGGTTTTTAGTGTCAGGGGTGCAATGCTATTCAAATTAGGGTTTTAGAGCCCTTTTCTTTAAGGGAAGTTCAAGGCATTTTTCATTAATGTTTTAGGGAGGATCTGAGCTACATATCTGGATTAGTACACTGCATGATGGTCATGTTTTGGACACTTTGGCGTATGTCACAAGGAAGTGCGGGAGGTGTGAAAAAATACTTGTGTAACAGATGCCCCCTAAAGCATGAAGTCATAACAGGGAGTGATGGTTGGGATGCTTTACGAGCTTTTGCAAGGACGAAAACAAACACTGTCAGGAGACCTGCAAATCAAGTACACATATACATATACATATCTGATATCAAAATATGAATCAACGGTATGGACACAACCATCAGGATAGTAAGGATGAAAAAGATTCACGGCATGGGCGCAACCATCTAAATGAGAAGGATCATCTATAAATCTAAGATCCAAGGTATGGATGCAGCCACTTGATATTGAAGGATCATCATAAATGTAAAGTACCACGGCATGGTCACAACCATCCATATAGAAGAAACATGTGTATAATCATGGATAATACATAACTCCATGCAATCTGAGCTATATCAGAGAAATCTTAGGGTCTTGCGCTCCATCCCAACCCGATCAAAGTACGAATTCTAACATGTGAATGAATGTGTCAAAGTCGAACATGCTAGAAAACCACTTGATTACCGACCAATGATGTGGACCATTAACAGGCACGAGAGAAACCACCAATAATGACAATGGCTCTCAAGGTACAACAATAAAATCTGTGAATGTGAAAATGAAGTTGATGTCGAACACTCGTGGAATCATACGGTTGAAGGCCAATGATGAAAACCGAGGGGCTTGCGCTTCTTAGTGCAAGGAAGTGGTTAGATTAATAGGTTGATTGAGATGAATCGGGAGAAGCAGGAGCAGAATGATATCCTATTTTTCTTTTCATGGTATGATTCCATCTATAATAAGGATCCTCAGATGAGCCATCCGATTATTCCTAAATTGCTGGTTCAAATCCTAATTTTGCTTATGCTGGGGCCACCCTTGGCTCGACGTATCTACAACTACATCCTCGAGCGGCAATGAAACGGGTATCGTGAATGCGAGATGCCAGCAGAATGATCGGCCAGACTGGCGTACGTTGGATGAACGACTGGGTAACTGGGCGAACAAGCGAGCCTTTACCATGCCAGCAAGAATGGTTCCTTACGCAGGACAACGCTATTGTCGGATGTGAAGAACTTGCCATTAAGGAATGCAAGCTCTAAGGTATTGAAAGGGAGTCTTTAAGTCATCTTCCTGGATAATGAGCTAAAGTCGACAGGAAGTGACCCATCAAAGGAGGGCCATGATGAGTCCCCCATCATCAACACGAAATGAGGAATAAAATGGAATGAAATGAATAGGATCCAAGACTGTAGCAAAGGTTCAAACAATGTATAGATAATAGATTGTAGATATGACTTCTCTTGAACATCAACGAAACGACTCTGGAATGTTGCAACATTTGACTCAACATAAGACCAAGGGTCATGATGATGAAATGGAATAGTCATATGAGAGGAAAAATGGATCACCCAAACCCGAGAGGACAAGTGACTAAGTGAGGATATCCAAAATCCGACACGAGAAGCAGAAGAGTGTCATGTTCAAGAGCGACATGCTGCCTATACAAAGGATGTTTCACTTTCATTTTCCCCACTAATTTTAGCAAGTACCCCAATTATTTTTTATCGCAACCTTGAAGGGGATAGCATATGCTTTTCATATAAGTTCATTCTTCGAATGAATCCATCATAGTGAGTTTTGCAAGTCCTAGGAAGGATAAACTCAGTCTCATCATGGTGACAAGTCTTTCACCGTTTAATTTTTTACGAGTCCGACGGAAGAATAACTCGATATCTTTTTCATATTTAGAGAGTTTGAAAAAGATACGAAAAAGAAAACTCCATCATGTCCCTTTTCGTAATTTGTCCCTTGAACCCGAAAAGGTAGAAAACAATATTCGAGAGAACCTCGTGACCATGTCGACTAAGGTGTATCTTTTTCGTAAATAGTCAATATCAACTCGAAAAAGTGGTAAACATATACTGAGATGACGTCAATTAATTTAATTTAACAAGTTTGAAAAGACAAGTACTCAACAATATTTTCATTTTTCAAGAGACAGAAAAGAGTTGAAATATGACTCCTCCTGCAGGAATGAGTGGTATAAAAGGATAGAAATTGGTTTCGATCATGATGGAACTATTCAAAACATGTAAAAACCAAGAGAGTGGCTAATAGGACCACTCATCGCAGATGTTCCTCGAGAAAGGGTAAAACAACCAAGTGAAAGTGTATGATCAACAAAAGAGATGGTGACGATGAAATGAAAAAACCAAGGCTCATCTGGAAAAACAGGTTGATAAAAATGACAACCACGAGATGTAAAGTGGGAATGGTTTCATTTTTACAAAAGCTTGAAACATGGGAACTATGCTTTAGTATACTTGAATATGGTTTCTTTTTTTCACAAACTTGAAACATGGGAAAAAACTATGCTCGGATTTGGTTTCATTTTTACACAAGCTTGAAACAAAGATAAACTATGCTTGAAATAAGTTTGCATGCCCCTAACATAATGACTCAATATGAGGTACATGCCCCCCAAGCTTCATCTCATTCACCTAAGTGGATGGAATGCGGGTTCACTTACGAGATCAAGTGAAAGACTTGACTAGGATTTTACGAGATCTTGTTTCATTTTTTAACGAGCTTGACACAAGAAAAGAACCATACTGATGACACCTTGTTTCATTGTTTAACAAGCTTGACACAAGTGAAAGGATTATGCTCATGGAGATCTATTTCATTTTTTAACGAGGTTGACATAGTAAAAGAACTATCCTCATGGTCCTTGTTTCATTTTTTAAAAGGCTTGACACAAGACAAAGAACTATGCTCCATACCCTTTATCACAACCCAAAAGAGGCCATGGCTTCCAAGAGGTTCTCATCAGATGGTCGAACAACACTCTGGAAGGGATACATGTCTAAGGATCAAAATGAAAAATCGGGCTCTAATGCCCCAAGTCCATGGTGTACTACATCACCCACTAGATCATTAGTAGATGTGGGCATGGAATAGGTGGCCATGTATTAACCTGTGTCGGGGGTGATGGTTGATCGGGAGTTGATTCGGGACCAATGAATGTAAGATGATCAATGATCACAATGTTTCCTTCATGCGAGAAAAACATCGCTCAAAAGAGGGAGGAGAAAAGAGCTCCCATGATGTAAACATAGTCATGACTAAGGACTATATTAAAATCCAATGGGCCTTGGAAAACCATCACGTTGATATAGACAGTCTTTCCTCCCAAAGTAATAGGAAACTTAGGAAGGATCCCTAACGGTTGACTGGTTCCTCTATTAAAAGCTAACAGATTTTGGGTGATGAGGACATGTTGAGGAGAACCTAAAGCTTTCCAAGCAGTTGAGGACATAATGCTAACAGATGTGCCCTCGTCTATGATTGTGTTAGGCACGACCATATGGTAAGCCTGTACTGTAATTTTGAAAGACACATAAGACAGAAGGTGATATCCTGCCAATCGACTCCAATCAAAAGAAGTGACCAAACTACTTGGAGTGGGTGTCGTATGAACAAGAGAGTTGCCCTCTTGCTCTATGGGAACTGGAGAATTGCTCTCATGCTCCTTGGGAGTGGAAGGATTTCCCTCTAGTTCATTCGAAATTGAAGAAACCAGAAGAACCTTAGCAGTATGAGGTTGAATCTCTATCAGAAAGGTATGGTTAATTGAAGGTGGAGCCAAGTATACCATTTTCTCAACCAATGGTTGGTCGAGAATGGACTCACGAGACTCACTTTTAGAGAGAGCAAGGTTGACCAAAGATGAATTTTGATCAATCACTTGATCAACTAGCGAAGGATCAGGGGAAATATTTCGATAACCAGTCGGAAGACAAGGCTGGGAAGTAGTAAGGTTTTCCAACTCTTTAGAAGCTTTACCTAGAAGAGGACAAAGGTGAATGGGATGATTACCTTCACACAACTTACAAGGAAATTTGAATTTTCCCTTTTTCCCATAGGCTTTATTGTCACTAGTTGAAGGTTTATCATAGGCATGATCACCAGACGCTGATGATAAAGGTCGATGTGAATCTATGGACCACACTTCTAAGACCTTAGGAATACCAGGACAATTCTAAAGAAGGTGGTCACCCTTACATAACATGCAAGGGAATTTTACTTTTCGGGGCTGGTTGGAAGATTTTTCTTCATTAGTTGCATCCGTAGCAATGGTTGCTTGGTTTCCCCCTTGCTTATTTTGCTTCTTATTCTTTGTCCTCTTCTTCTTCTCCTTAGCTTCTTGGTTACTAGAATACAAACTTTCACCAGGCGAAGAGGAAGAATGGAGTGAAGAAATAGGTGAAGAAGACGAGGGATTAACTTTAGGATCAACATGATTTTGATGTTGTTCAGGTGGAGGAGAACTTGGTTGAAAACTAGTTTGGACATTCGGAATCACCGAGGTTGAAAATAACCAAACTAGTAGACCAATGGTCAATCCAGGAAGGGGCAACGTTGCCATATAAGGAGCACTAGTATTTCCAAAAGAAGGACTAGGATTCCCATCAGATGGGTTTCCTTAACTGGTAGACTCAGGAAATGTTGCCATTGGTATCAACCTAAGATCTACTAAGGAGTATTCCCACAAGAAGGATGTTTTTCCATGATCAATTAATTGATTTTAGAAATCAACAAAACAAAATAAAAAAGGGGTATTCTAGGCAAAAGGGTTTACCAAGTATCTGTGAACTGCTATATACAGCTTAGCCGAAACCAAGGACTTAACATACGATGACCAATCTCCCCGAATGTTGTGTTCAGTGTATCACCTTTACAAGGCAGCAAACTCAGTTACCCGTGGCTAAAGGATAGCAACCTAATGGGGTCTCCCAAAATATACGCGACGATACGGGGAGCACAAGTCAGTGTTAACACTTTCTAATGTAGAATTGTTCGACGAGAGCGCCCCTATATACTTGTCATACTGAAGTGCCCCCGATATACCTAAAAGTACTGGAGAACCTTCTATATACTTCCATACTGGAATGATATTTCACCCCCAGGATACACTGCAGGAAATTAACAACAACTGCTATGTTTAAAGGTGCTGGAACATGTCTCTAGCTTATACCTCTAGATATTTGCGTTAAGTGACAAATGCTCCTTAGGTTAATTGAGGTAAATTTTAAGTTTATCTTGGATTAAGTTTCAATTTGATGGCTCAACGATGTCACTTATTCCTATAATTCAACTAAATGATGAAAATGAAACCTTTTCATTCGATGAAGGCTAAAGTAACAAAGGAAGAGAAACAACCAAATAATGCATCAAACAAGAAAAATGCATCAATGAAATTCTTTCTAGTGCAATATGTAAAAATTAAATCTAATCTTTCATTTTTCTATCAAATGTAGTGCCAAGATGCAATCCTATAAAAATGAAAATCACTTTCCTTTCACTAAGATGCAATAATGATTTTTCTTTCACTTTGATTCAATCAATGCAAACTAATGCAATGAGCAAAGGAAAATGAAATCAACTCAACTCAATAAAAATTTCTTTCACTTTATGATTTCGAATGCAAGAAATGTCTCAAAAATACTTTAAACGATGAAATCTTTCACTTTTTCTTTTCGAAACATAAAAATCAAGACAAGCACTTTCTTTCAGTTCAACAAAAGCAAACAATTTGTAATCTATGCTTGACAATGGAACTAAAGCAATCTTCAAAGCATCAACATGACGACACTAATGAAAACAACTTCACATCAATGAACCAAAAGCAACTTGTAAAAGATGTCTTGATTGCAGGAAGACTCTTGAACAGGAGCAATCAATCTCAAAAAAGCAGACCAAACAATGAGTGGAAGGTGACCTAGAAGCTCTAGAAAGAAATGAAGCTTCAAACACACATTAACCAAGTCAAGAGACAATTACAGTCATACAAGCATAACAACCAAGACAAATACATTGTAGACACATAGTAAAATCATTAACAAAGGCCAAAAAGACTAAGAATAAGAAGAAAACCCTAATTTTTCTTATCCTTTGGGATCATTGCGCCTGTTATGGGCAAAAGGGTGATGTCAGGGTAATGAGTGCGACTGTAATTAAAAAATCAGCGACAATGTGACTATTAAAGCTGAACCTCGCGATGGGCGAGAAAAATAGGGAAAAATAAAAAATCTTCAAGCCTAGAACAAACTGGGTGTCATCAAGCAATAACCAGTGAGTACAAGTAGCTACAAAAAAGAAAACAAGCCAAGAAACTGACGGTTGGTCAATCTCATCATAGAATCAGGTTGAAGGCTTAGATGGAAAGGGTTATAGCTTCCCTAGTGGAGTCACCATTTTGTTGTCTAGGAAAATCCTCTCTGCGGACAGAGACGATCCCTCTAGCCCAATGAGTAGTACTAGAAACCTACATGACAATCTACTAGACACTTTCCTAAGTTACAATCGAAATAGGAGAAGAGGAAGATGACCTACCTCGTTCTAATGCTATAACATCCTCCTTTGTTGAAGACTTCGAATCTCTTGCGCCACAGGCTCGATTCTACTGCTCACAATGTTTGAATGCCTGCACAAGAGATCAAGACACAATAAAGCATACAAGTACAAATAACATAATCGAAAGTAACCTACTTAACAAATAAAGGAGTATTAAGATAATTTATGCATTAACACACACATTTATGGAAAGTAAACCAGAAGTTGTATATATTAATAGAATAAAGGAGAAAGCATACAACCAAGCCTTGATGTCAATAAGCTCTCCTTGAGTGAATGTCCAAGTCCAAGCTCAAGCTCTCCAAGCACTCCTTCTCCAAGCCAAATGAGTTGCATGTAGGCACAATCTCAGCATAAGGGTGCAAATAGCCAAAGACCAACCATTTGGGAATGAGAGAGGATGACTATATAAGCAGGGAAAGGGAGTTAGGATCTCCCCAAAAGATAGGATAAGGCCCTCATCTCAACAAGGTAGATCATAGGGATAAGACCAAAAGGCCAAGTTGAGAGAAATCGACCTCACCCATGCCGAACAACCTCCAGCTCATCGTTCTGGAAGCCTCTAGATCACGAAACTTCATGTCCTCTTTGGGAAAATTTCCTTTTAGGGATCATCATTGGTATCCAAGCCAAAAGCACGCTGGCATCGAGGGTCTAGTATAGTGCAACTAGCGACCTTCACGGTTTTTAGTGTTAGGGGAGCAATGATACTCAAATTAGGGTTTTAGAGTTGTTTTCTTCAGGGGAAGTTCAAGGAATTTTTCATCACTGTTTTAGGGAGGACCTGAGCTGCATATATGGATGAGTACACTACATGGTGGTCATGTTTCAGACACTTCGGGGTATGTCAGAAGGAAGAGCGGGAGGTGTGACAAAATACTGTGTAATAGGATGGTGAACTGTAGAAAAAGGCAATGGTTGGAGAAATGACAATGTTTGACAAGAATGCAACTTGGGATCTAGAGGAGTTTCTTGCTAGAAGAAATCCCATTAGAAGCAAATGGGAGTTAAGCAATTGAATGCAAAAAAAAAATGGAGAGATACAAAGCTTGGTTAGTAGCAGAAGGTTATTCTTAGCTAAGGGAAATTGACTTTGATGAGTTTTTTTCTCTAGTTTCCAAGTTAAATTCTATTAAATTTATTGTATCTATTGCTATTTATTTTGATTTTGATATAGAACAAATGGACATGAATACAATATTTCTACATGGGGATATAAAAGAAGAAATCTACATGATGTAGTTGGAAGGCTTCGTAGTGAAGGGAAAAATAGAGTTTGTATGCATATTAGAAAAGTCTCAGTATGTGTTAAAGGACATACCAAGGACGTGGTATAGAAAAATTGATACTTATATATTGGGACTTGGCTTCACAAAGAGAAAAGTAGATCATTTTGTGTATCTCAAATTAATTGGTGATCATCTTATTTATTTGGTCGTGTCTGTGGATTATATGTTGTAAATTCAAAACAACAAGGGAATCATTTAGGATGTGAAAACTCAATTGTCCTCTAAATTTGAGATGAGAGATCTTGATGCTGCAAATTCCATTTTGGGCATCGAAATTAAAAGAGATTAGACAAACAATAAAATTTAGTTAAATCAACATAAAAATGTTGAGACAATATTGCATAGGTTTAATATGTAGGGCCTGGTTGTTTGAGATTGACCTAAACCTCAATCAACAATTGAGGGAGGAGTGGCACAACTTCACCATGGAACTGACCAGGTCCAATGTCAAGCTAAGAGATAGACCAGATCAGCTTGTATGGGCACATGCTCCCTCAGGCTCCTACTCTCCTAAACAAGGCTATAAATTTCTTATGTCAAGAAAAGGACGGGGGAATCAGAAATGGTGGGTTAGCCTCATCTAGAAGCTAAATTGCCTAGCCAAAGCACGGATGTTCTTTTGGTACATTCTTAGAAACAAAGTGCCAACTTGGGATATATTACAAAGGAGATACAAGTCGGGCCCAGGGAGGTGTGCATTTTGTAAAAATTATGTACAATGACTCACCACCTCTTCTTAAAATGCTCATTCAAAAAGGAGGTATGGAAGGAATCAGGGAGACTGATTCAGATCAAGATGACCGGGGAAGGGAATTCACTAACAGAAGTATGGAATAAATTGTGGAAGGATTATCCTAAAGGAAATTTGAGGAATTTACCCCTAATCATAGCCTAGGGTGTCTGGTTGGCTCGCAATAACATTATTTTTAAAGACCTTAACCCCTCGGCAGGGCACATTGATGTAGGATGCACTGTAATTTACTCTAGTATACCTGAGCCAATTCGGGAAATAAACCCAAGACCTGTAAGAGAGGAACAAATAAGGGAAGGAACTCCATGGGCTTACTTTGACGGGGCCTCCAATCAAAATAACAAATGTGGGGCAGGATTGGTGATCCACCTAAATACTCACAGAAGCCTCAAAGCCTCGGTTGGATTGGGGAATGGAACCAATAATTACGTAGAGCTTCTTGCCTTAAAACTACTCCTTTGTTGGCTTACTCATCTGGGCATTCATTCGGTTCAGATCTTCAAGGATTCGCTGAATATAATTAAATGGTTCAACGACGTGAGCAGATGCCAATACTACATTTTATCTCCATTATTAGAAGAAGAAAAATACTTAAAATCTTTTTTTAAAGATTTTTCTCTATGTCATATATACAAGTGTTGAGGCCTCGAAAATCGCTGCCACAACAAAGGGGAAACCACCCGGTCCGGACCTTAGTGCAGCTCCTTTTCCGTTTGGAATAGTGGTTCCGACTGGGGATAATGGGACCAGTTTCCCAAGAATTATAAGTAAACAGGATGGATAAGTGGCTTATGACATAAGATGGTAATAAGCGAACAGCTAAACTATAAACAAAATGTAATAACTATAATCGGATCCCGGGATTTATCACTTGGCAAAGCATAGCGTTTGATGATCTGTGCTTTAAGGCAGGCATATAGATGACTCTGACACTTTAAGCATAGATGTTTAAACCATTTAAACATTGCTCTGCATAATTAGTTATGCAGAGCGATTAGAGCGAATTACTACACTTAATCATTCATATCATTGATACATGCATGGGTGAAAGAGATAATAAATCACCAAAACATTCAATAGTGAAACGAAATGAAGATTCGATGTTATATCGTATACATGCATTCAACAATAGCAAAGATAATAACACAGTAATTCATATAATAAGAAAGAACACAGATACAGATAATAGTACCATGTAAGCTGCTCGATCAATCTAGTATATTAATCACTATGTCGCAGTCCTTCCTTCAAATCAGAAAAGCATCCCAAACAACAGACAGTCGTGCGCAATTGTGTAAAACAGCTTTCTAATCAAAATTAAGAACCGTTGGTCGAGTTTCACAAAAAGAATATAGACTGAAGCACAATAGTGCAAACTTCAGCCTTTAAGTCTTATTACAAAATTTTATGACCCTTTCCAAAACAATGAAAGGGTCTATAAATACTATACTAATCTAAATATCTAAACAACTGAAAAGCTATTAAATTGGCATCAATAAATGTTTTTTCCATCTTTCCTAGCGATCTGGCAATTGGCGGCAATGCTTCATTTGGTGGGTTCTTTGCCTTTACTCCTTAGCTGACATATCGCCAACATTGGCTCTACTTCTGGTGGAGTGTTGAGACGTGAAGTTAACTGGGCATCATATGTAGCATCCTGAATGTCGGGGATCAGGCATCCGAGGGCATCCGTTAAACACTTGAGAGCAGACCTTTGAGTATGTGGCTTGACTAGAAAGAGCCAATATGCTTCAGAGGTTAAAGTATTTACTCCGGTAATTAACTTCCTCTGTTCCTCCAAGCCATGATAACTTGCTTGTTCAAGCATATCTGCTGTTGTTATGCTTCCAGGTGTGCACTTGGAGATCATATTTTCCAGATAAAGTGTATCATTGACTAGGTCGATCATGTTGCTGGCAATTATTTTACACCTGGAAGCCGCCCTTTCTGCTTTCATTACCTAAGTATTCCATTCCGTGAAGAGTATGTCCTTATACGTTTCATGGATTCGGGACAAATTCGCCGCTTTCCCTTCTGGAGTGTCTTGCCACTCAACATATTCGGATATGGCATCTTCGGCCTGATCTAGCTCATTTCTGGCCCTCTCTATTTGCTCACACACTGTTGTCGATATTTCGCATAATGACTCAGCCTTAGCAAGTTGTTGACATAGAAGTCTGATCTGAGACAGTAATGCGCTATTTATTTGAGTTGCCTCTGCTCTGAAATTTTTTACACTCTGTGTGCTCTTGATACCTTCGAGCTGTGTTGATAGTTGAGATATTCGCTCATCTTTCGATTTCATCATCAGCTCATTTGATGTTTTCAATTGTGACAATGCCTCTGACAATTCTTTTGCCTTCTGCGCTTCACTTTGGTTTATCCTTTGTCTTTCAATTTGCAGTTGCTGGGTTAACAAATTGTTTTCCTGCTGTTGAGCCAGCAACTGCTCTTCCACCTGTGCTGCTTTATTTTTCGCTTCAATTACCTCTGCCTGTAATGCATATATTTCATGGTCCTTAGTCTTCAACAGAAGACTTACCTCTGACGCTTTGTCGATAGTTGCTGCGGAATAAGCTCCCGCGAATTGAGACAGTTTTGTTAGATCATCAGAGGGATCTAAATCCTCCTTCCATACCATATTTCCCGTGACTGTTTGCTCAGGCAAGATAGAAGGTTGATCAAGCCTTCGTCTTTTCTTAGAGCGCTTAATAACGGCTCTATGCTTTGGGCTGTAGAAAATATCCAGGGGAGGAATTTCTTCCACCTGGAGAACAATTTGATCGGAAGGGTCCTTATTGATGATCTCGACATCCTGTGAAATGGGTGGGCCGCTGGTTCCTCCTAGAACCTGAGAAGAAGTGGTATCGGGCGCATCGCTTGTTTTAGAGGAGCCTGTGTCTTTGGAGCCTTCCTTACCACTGATAATGGAATCGAATTGGTTCCATTGTTTAATAAATTCAGGATCGATGGAGGTTTGCTTATGTTTCTCTATATGGGCTCTGCTCCGTTCCTTTTCTTGTTCTAACTTCTGCTGTTCTTCAAGTGCTTTTCGCTGCTGCTCCTCCAATTCCTTTTTCTGCCTATCTGCTAGTTCTTTCTTTAGTCTCTCTTCTTCCTTCTTCTTCCTCTGCTCTTCTTCCCTCTGTGCCTTTTGCTGCCTTTCTATCTGCTCCTTTTTCTGCCTCTCTGCTTGCTCTTTTCTCTGCTTCTCAGCCTGCAGCTTCTTCTGCCTTTCCTCCTGTTGTTTATCCTGTTCTTTAGTTGTAACAGGAGGTGCATGTATCTGTTGCCGACCAGGCTCGCTTGAGGAAGACGCTGGGGTTGTGGATAATAACTCTAGGGGCAGAGTTTGCAACCTCTGCTCCCTAAGTTTATTAAACTCTGTCAACGCCTCATCATTGTATTTCATTATGGCAAGCTGTTTGGCTTGGCTTATTGTCTCGGCACCTACGAACAGGTCATCAAACATATCCTCTTGATGATCAACTTTTGTTAATTTTGCTTGTTCTAGGGCAATGTAGGCAGTTTGCTTTGGATCATAGAGTCTGCTTGGGAGAGTGGCCAGGGATAAAGCTTGGAGTTTTGTCGCTTCTTTTTCTGCGTGCTTGTAATTAAGCAGAGTAAAAACCCCAATTCTTAAAGGAAAAGAGGGCCAACCTTTCTTCTTCTCTTCTTTGAGAGTTTGTGTGACACTCTCGGCCATAATCTGGTAGCAGATTTCCCGGGCTAACAGCTTGTCTGGGATATATAAAGGGAGGACATGTGGCCTAGCCTTACTCCCAAAAACTCTGATATAGGAGAAATACTCTTCCCCAAACCAACTCGCTACGGCAGGTAAGTCAAAGGAAGCTTCATAAGAAATTCTGGAAATGGGTCTGTCATAAATAGAATAGTAAATGGGCGCCATGAAACCATTACAAATTTGGTACAAGTGGTCCTTGTAAGAGGACTTCCACAATTTCTGATGGTATAAATGAATGGGTGTTGGATCTTGGGTGGTCCATCTCCAACCGAGGACAGGAAATTCAGAATTAAGACACAGGGTATCCATAATGTAAGCAGAATAATAAAATGGCGGGATTTTCCTTTCGGTGACTATAGTTTTGTTTCTAAATTCACGAACAGCTACGACCAACTTATCAGAAAGAATAGTGGCCCAATCCATGATTATAGCATTGATAGCCGCTTCCATTAAGGGAACCATGTCAATATTGATATTAACAGAGTCATGTAATCCCCACAATCTACACATCATAATCCCCGCATAGCAATAGGGAGAAGCCAAAGAAACATTGGAGTACTTACCCGAACTTTCATGCTTGTGCTTGGCTGGGTTCTGCCTCCAATCTCGGAGGGGTTCGGATGGTGATTCATTTTCTTTTGCGAATTTCTCCACGAAGGTTCTGTTGTAGACTAGCTCCGGTTCAGGCAGATGATACATTCGCCTCAGGTCATCAGGCTTGAATGACCCGAAAATCCTTCCGTCCCTTGTATGGAAAGTTCTATCAGTGATGGGGATTTCTTCAATTGCCCAGCGCACCACATCTGTGTAAGGGAGAACCTGCTCTCTGGCCGCTATTCTGTGTAAAAAGGAGTCGGCCAAGTCTTTGAGCGTTGCATCAGACTTCCTTAATACATCTACACTAGCCGTTCTCACTGTCACTTTTGGTTGCTCGGCCTCCAACAGATTATATGTGCCCTGCCATGTGGTCCTAGCAAGACCAGTGCACGTAGTGTCCGAGATTAGGCCTTTCTTCGAAATTGAAGCAGCTTGACCTGCAACAGGTGTTGTAGTGGAACCAGAACTCCTCTTATTTTTCTTCCCCATCATGTTCAGGCTTTTCTCAACAAACGAACTCTACACAAGTGCAAGAGAAATCATAACACGAGAAATAACGAAGACAAAGCATAAAGGGAAAGATATATATCACTTGAAGCGTGGCGATATTAATTTTCAAAAAGTGGCTGTGGATCCAATCACTGGTAAGAGATCGCATATGCATTAATGGCGTTTTTAAGGCCTGCTACCCATTAAATGACCTTTACGCTTTTATTCAGTTGAATGACCTCCTAACGCGTGCAACAGATATGATAATGCCTTAGACGCAAGTATTCGTTAATCTAAGGGGCAAAGTTATTAAATACGCATGCATTACCTTATCCCTGCATTTAACGGCATTTTGAAATCTGCGCTTTATCAACCGGATTTAAATATAACTTTAAAGATTAAAACAATCACTTTTTGAAAATGCCGATTACCGATGAACAATGTTGCATCGCATGGGGGAAAGAGTTAAACTATCGTTTGAAAGTAGCCCTGGCGAACGCCGATTGCGATATCGCATCGGACTAGCATGTGAACACATTACCAGATGCATATTAAGTGATTTGCCGACTTCCGATAGCGAAATCGCATCGCATCGGGGGAAAGAGTTGAGCGCCTTATGAAAGTGCATGGGATACCTCCGACGGCCGATAACGATATCGCATCGGGTCGGGGTTTAAAACTTAAAACGTTTTCTCACAAGAGGCAGTGCCGATAGCCGATCGTCGATATAGCGTCACATCGGGGTATAAGATATGTGCTCTTTTTGTGTATGCATTGAATACCGCCGATCGCCGATAGCGATATCGCATCGGCAAAGACCGAAGTGCCGTTTAAATGCATCTCTCTTGTCATTGCGATATGCGATCTTGCGATCGCTTTATCGCAATAACAAAAGATTGTTTTATTTTGGAAACATTGTTATTCGAAAAAGGCTTCAATTCACAAACACATTTGATTATCATACCTTTTTCGAACAAATTCATTAATACCAATTAATTTTTTTAAAAGGGACCCATTTCATATGTTGATTGTTTGTAAATACAGATGATATGAAATGGGGGGTTGTTGTAGGGCACAAAAATTGGCGATTCGTTGGTAGAACCAGTTATCTCTTAAATTAATATAAACACTCAAGCTTTTCCAAAAATAGAAACTCAATCAGAAGGAGAAATTTCTAATATAACTAGATATTCATGTGTTCTGACTAAAGTGAACTCCATTTTGTTAACTTCGTCCCATTTAGTTTCAAGAAACTAAATACATAATGAGTTTCTAAAACAAGTCTTTATTGGTTTTTAGTGATAAAATAGAAAACTTTCCCAAATCAGTTTTTATAATTAACTCCTTTGTCATAGGTAGAGCCTCTGTTGCCAGCAGACATTTATAGTCTCGACAGGGATACCTTTTAACCATAGTATTGTCTACCTTTCCATTCACATAAGAGTGTGATTAACAGAGTGAATCCATAAAATGTTGTCATATTTTATTTTTCATCTGTTTTTCTTTGTAATTAATAAGATAAAAAGCCACTGTCCTGGTTTGGTAGCCAGCTTATGACAATGCCATTCACTGGTAATAATTTAACTGATCAAGCTGGCTCGTGATGAGACCCCTTGTCTTGAAATTTCAAGCCATTACCCTGTTTTGGTAGGCAGTATTGGTAATGTCAGTTAACCTATTTCCCTATGAACATGGTAAGCAGGCTTATGATAAGACCTCTTATCTTTAATCTTTTATATTTTAGAATTACACTCTGAGTAATCATAACCTTTAGTGAATGGGGTGAACAATTTTCTCCTTAAGAGCAGATGGATGACAGGTGAAGAGTTGAAGATACTGAAAATGGGTTAGCCTCTATCTTTTAACAGATAACCTTTGGAGACTAGTTTTGGAAACAGAAAATGATTCAGAACTTTTACCTCTTGAGAGGAGTTTTCAAAATTTAGATTATAGTTTCAGAACACAAGGATATCTAATTTCCTAGAAACTATTTCTTTTGATTGAGGGTTCTATTATCTAAAAACAAGTATTTATATTATTTTTGTGAGACATCTTTCTCAAACACAACAAAAGGTTAGTGAAGATACTCTACAATTTTATTTCCTACCAATCCTACAAACTACGCAAATCTACAAAAGGAGAAGGGGTTACCTTCTCAATTAAAGAATTTCTTCAGGATCGGGCCATTGACGGGGAGAGAATCTCTCAACCCTGATAAGTCTTGCAATATAAAAGTTGAATGGCCTATCTTTTCACAGATCTGAAATGGTCCAAGCCACATTTTCTGAAATTTGGTATGCTTACCTTTATCCTCATGGGCCTTGTCCCATTTGAGAACTAAGTCACCAACTTGAAGTTGTTTGGAATCGGATGATACTGAGTCAAAAGATGCTTTGATGATTTGTTGATGTTTGGCATGAGTGATTCTGGCCTTTTCCCTGTCTTCTTCTAATTTGAGAATTTGGTCATGTCTAAGTTGGATAGAAGAAGACGGAGTCTCTTCAATGTGCTGTACTAGGGCTAAGGATGGAAGAACAAGATTTGTAGGCAACACAGCTTCTTTTCCATATACCAAATTGAAAGGGGAGGTCCCTATAGAAGCCTTTTGTGTTATTCTATCAGCCCATAATGCAAAGACCAAAGACTTATGCCAGTTTCTATGATTCTGTTCAATAGTTCGCTTAATGATTTTGATGAGGTTCTTATTAGTAGATTCGGCTAAACCGTTTCCCTGGGGATAATAATTGGAAGAATATCTCAGTTTAAACCCCCTTTTAATAGAAAAATCATACATAGCGTTTCCTGAGAAATAGGAAGCATTATCAAAAACAAGAGCGTTTGGAACACCAAACCTGGTAATGATGAACTGGTCAATGAACTCGATGATTGCCTCTACATTTGCCACCTTCAAAGGAATAGCCTCTACCCATTTAGTAAAATAATCAGTAGCGGTAAGGATATACCTATGTTGTTTGGAAGATGGTGGAGTAATTTCCCCGATGACATCTAATCCCCATTGTTCGAATGGCTGTTCAATGTTGACAGGTTGCAGAGGGAAAGCTGATTTTCGTTGTCTTCCACCAGATGTTTGGCAATTAAGGCATTTTCTTACGTACTCATGGCAATCTCTAAATAGAGTAGGCCAATAATATCCAGCATGAATAATCTTGTGAGCTGTTGTGTCAGCTCCAAAATGTCCCCCAACTGGTCCATCATGTAGCTCCTGCAAAACCTTTTGAGCTTCAGGTTTCTCAAGACATCTTAACAGGATAGAATCATAATTTTGTTTAAACAACACATCATCAATGAGAGTGAAATTCTTAGCTTTTAACCTAATGGCCCTTTTATTCTTGTAAGATAGATTTGGAGGAGCATAACCGTTCTTCAAATAAAATATCAAATCAGCATATTGAGATTCAGAGTCAGTGATACTTATCTGATTGATGGATTTAATCTGATCCTCATCGCTTGATTCGTGAATGTTTGATGCTCCTGCCAATATCCTGCAAAAACCTTGGCCCCTAACAATCTTTGTTGGCTTTATTTCTAAGTCATACTCTTGAAGCGCTGTAACCCAATTGGCTCTTTTTTCACCCAATTCTTTCTGAATTAATAGTTGTCTTACCGCTGGGAAAGGAACTATAACTTTCGTGTGGGTTTTAAAAAGGAAGGGTCTATAATGTTTGACTGCTTTGAACACAGCAAAGGCTTGTTTCTCCACATCCGAATAATTCAATTCGGCACCTTGAAGATTTGAACTGAAAAATGATATGGGTGCTTCTAAGTTGTTATCTTTCAGTTGTGTGAGTACTGCGGCATATGAAGTGTCGGATGCAATAGTATATAGTGTAAAATGATTAGAAAAATTTGGAGTATTCAAGGCTGGGGCATTGATTATTGACTGTTTGATAATGTCAAAAGCTTGTTTTTCTTCTGATCCCCATTTGAAGACTGAATTCTTCTTGATCATTGTCTGAAGTGGTAATACAATCTGTGAAAAATCTGGAACAAATCGTTTGACAAAATTAATCTGACCTAAAAATGACCGCATTGATTTTTTGTTATGTGGGAAAGGGATTTCAGAAATTTCATTAATCCGATCAGGATCAATATAAATACCATCTTTGCATACTATAAAACCTAAGAGTTTTCCTTGGTCTAGAGCAAAGAAGGACTTTTTTGGGTTTAGAGAAATACCATATCTTTTGCATCGCTGAAAGATCTGATTTAAGTCGTGCAAATGATTATCTCTCTTTTTAGAATACACAGTAATATCGTCTAGATAAACGACTACTGATCGATTAATTAACCCTCTGAAGGCCATGTCCATAGCTCTCTGAAATGTCGCTCCAGCGTTTATAAGACCAAAAGGCATTTTCTGATATGCATAGGTTCCCCATTTTGTTCCGAATGTAGTTTTAAGATGGTCATCGGGATGTACCAGAACTTGATTGTACCCTGAAAAACCATCTAGAAAAGACATCAATTCAGAACCAGCCACCGATTGGAGAATTTGCTCCATAGTAGGCAATGGGAAGTTGTCTTTTAAGCTCGCTTTGTTTAAATTCCTGAAATCAATACAAATTCGAATGTCGCCATTTTTCTTTCGGACTGGTACCATATTAGAGACCCAGTTTGAATGTCGGACTGGAAAAATAATTTTGGCTTTCAAGAGCTTATTAAGCTCCGACTTAATCTGGCTCTCCAAATTTGGGTGTATTTTTCTTAATTTTTGCTGAATTGGTTTTTTGTCAGGAAGCATAGGAATGGTATGCTGGATAATAGATGTATCATATGTCTTTAAGTCATCATATTTCCAAGCAAAAACTTGTTTGTTTTTCCTCAACAATTTAATAAATGCTTCCTTTTCATTCTGAGATAGTCCTGTTCCTAAATTGATGTTTTGAGGAGACTCGTTGGTTCCTAGATTTATCAATTCAAACCTAAGGGTAGAACTTTGAAGCTTTGTGTTAATTACAGGTTTAAACCTGTCTTTGATATCATAAAGATCTTCTAATTTTACCACTGGTTTGGGGATCGAATTTTCTTTGGGCACTCCTTTCATTTGGGAATCATGATCATCTTCCTCAATAACTTGCTTATCATAAGAATTCTCAGAAGTTAAAAATTGCAAAATATCATCATCATGATTAAATACTCTCCAATTAGTGACATTGTCCGGAATTGAAGGTCTGAAAAGTAATTCTACAGAAAATCTATCAAGGTTGTAGTCTTCAGAAGGTAGAAGCTTTGAAGCTACATTGGCTAGTAAATCTGCGGATGCATTTTGAGATCGAGGTATAGAAGAAATGTTGAATGCAAGAAAGTGTGAGGTAAGCTCTTGAACGAGCGATTGGTAATGTTTAAGGTGAGTCGAAAGGCAATGAATTGCTTTTCTAACCTGTTTGACAATGATTTCCGAATCGCCGAATACTTTTAGATATCGCACCTCCAGGCCGATTGCTTTGTATAATCCTTGGATTAAAGCCTCATATTCGGTTGTATTATTAGTGCACTCAAACTCTAACCTACAAGACAACATTGTCTTTTCTCCTTGCGGACTAACCAATATACATCCAGCTCCTGAACCTTCAGAGGACTTAGAGCCATCAAAATACAAAGACCAAAATAAAGGAATATTAACTAAAGTATCTACATTTTTCTCAGCATCATTAAAACATCTGGACCTATCAGTTTGTGAAAAATTTTCTATTTGAGATGTAAAATGATTGACTGAAAAAGGAGATGGTTGGGCAACAAAGTTGCCAAAGAATGATTATGCCGAATAGTTCCCCAAAATGTTATTATTGAATGCCACAGGCTGGTTTTCTTGCTCGAATTCAGTAACTGTGTGGGTCATATGCTTCTCACGATCGATCCTTATTTGATTTGGCTTTCCCTTGTAGGGAAGCCACATGTGTGACCAATCTGTAGAAATATACCCGTGCAGTTTCTCGGACCAATCTCTGCTCAATATTAAACCATAAAATTCAGGTATGTCAGCGATTAAGATGTCAATTCTTTGAACAATTCTGGGGTCGGCTGACAACCTGATGGTTACAGAATTAATTTCTCCCACAACCTGCACTTTAGTTCTATCCAACTGTACAATATGAATGGCAGATTTCTGGGGTTCGATGTACAGCTTAGAACAAACTGAAGCTGGCATTATATTAGATGAGGCCCCTGAATCTATTAAACAGTTGTGTAGGTTTCTATTATAAATCTCATAAGTGAGCAGGAAGGGTGGAGTGTGAGAATTTGATTTATCTCCGATTAAGACTGAATCGGTAATTTCAACCATGCCTGCAGGAGGCTGGCCTGAATCGTTGGCAGCTCTTGCACTGGGAAGGGGGATAGAGGGAATAGCATTTAATTCTTTGAGGAGTAGCTTTTTCTGATGTTTCAGTTTACTGAGTTCAAACATGGTTATATTTGCCTTGGTTTTCTTCATATCATCAACAATGTTATATTCCATTGAATCGGATATCATTAGAGTTTTGGGTGTTGAAGGAGAACTAGAAGTCGAAGGCTGGTTTTGAGGAACTACCACAGGTGACTTCTTTGGGGGAACTTTTTCCTTTGTTGTGGTAGCGCCTGCGCTCCTCTTCTTTGAAGTTGCCTGGGGAAGTTCAGAAGTAATTTTACTTCTTGTAGTAACCGGAAAGGCTTCTTCTTCATTTTCAGTATCAGAGTTTGGGAGTATAAAATCCCACATTCCGTGACATTCAGTTACTTCTTCATCATCATCGGTCTGTGAAGGTGTTTCCTCTTCCTCTTCTTCTTGGTCTGAATCGGCGTTAGATATAACATTAGGTGGCTTCGATTCGGATTTCTTAAAAGTCCTAAATGGTCTTTTGCTTGAAGTTTCGGCCACCTGCTTTTTAATCTCAACCATTTCATTAGACAATGTTTTAAGGACCTTTTGTAAACCTTCCATGTCATATGGGTCCTTTGGGGTTTTCTTCTTGGAATCTTCTTTAAACGAGACTTTTTTAGCTTTTCTATCTTCTAGAGCAGCTTTCTTTTCAAGAGCATTGATGCGCTTTTCAACTGCAAGTGCTTCTCTCATATTTTCAGCTAAGGTAGGTTTGCCAGCCCTGTCTACAAAGATAGCTATGTTGGCAGGTAGGGCAGTGATGTACCATTCGCTTCGGATTTGCTCACTTGGTTTAGAAGCGGTAGGCATTTTATTCAGTAGTTTATTAAATCTGGCATTAAACTCCTTTATTGGTTCCCTGTGCTCTATTCTCAAATTGGAGAGGTCATTTATTAAAGTTGCTAGAGACCTATCATCTCCATATTTGGTGAGAAACTGCTCTTGGCATGTATTCCAACTGGTAATCGAACCAGAGGGTAAGGAAAAATACCAGGATCCTGCTGATCCTTGTAAAGTGTAAGGGAACAGTCTTACTACGACATCTTGCTCTGTCACTCCTTTTAGGTTAACTGCTAACATGAAGTTGCTGATGTGTTCTTCAGCTTGGGTTCCATTATCTGGATTAAATTTAGGCAGCCATTTTTCGGGTGCATCTGGTAGATCATGTAATGGTCCAGGCATGTTGACTGCACCTGGCCTAGTCCATGGATCTGCCATTATGCTAGCGATAGTGGTTGGCACTACTGTCGAGATTCCAGATGTTTGGTGAGGTATTAAAGACGAAGAGTGAATAGGTTGGGATATTGAGGCTCCTGTTCCCTGATGAACAACAATTTGTAATGGAGGGGTGGGTGGTTGACTTTGCAGATGAGGAGATGCAATGGAGGATGTGGAAGAAAAATCCCCACTATCAGATCCTTCAGTATTTTTCTTTGGCTTTTTCCTTTTGGGTAAAGGAAACTCAGTGGGTTCAATACCAAGTTTTTCGCTCTGAAGTCTGGTAAGAGGATGAGTGAGGTTGAACTGCGAAGTCGCACTGCTTTCTGATATCTCAGATTTCTGTGGTGATATCGAGAAGCTCTGAAGTTTGTGGATTAGAGACTGGACTTCAGGAGATTCAAGACTTAACTGTTCTGGGATATGATGGGATTGAGCAGTGGTGGTAGATTCCTCTTCTTCTTGGTTATGGGCTGGCGAACCAGCATGTAATTGAGAAGAACGAGGAGATTTGGAGGGAGAATTACTCTTAGAATGACTTGCCGATTTGGGTCGGCTTGCCATTCACAGTTAAGGCCCTCCTTCTAGCGCCAATTTTGTTGAGGCCTCGAAAATTGCTGCCACAACAAAGGGGAAACCACCCGGTCCGGACCTTAGTGCAGCTCCTTTTCCGTTTGGAATAGTGGTTCCGACTGGGGATAATGGGACCAGTTTCCCAAGAATTATAAGTAAACGGGATGGATAAGTGGCTTATGACATAAGATGGTAATAAGCGGACAGCTAAACTATAAACAAAATGTAATAACTATAATCGGATCCCGGGATTTATCACTTGGCAAAGCGTAGCATTTGATGATCTGTGCTTTAAGGCAGGCATATAGATGACTCTGACACTTTAAGCATAGATGTTTAAACCATTTAAACATTGCTCTGCATAATTAGTTATGCAAAGCGATTAGAGCAAATTACTACACTTAATCATTCATATCATTGATACATGCATGGGTGAAAGAGATAATAAATCACCAAAACATTCAATAGTGAAACGAAATGAAGATTCACTGTTATATCGTATACATGCATTCAACAATAGCAAAGATAATAACACAGTAATTCATATAATAAGAAAGAACACAGATACAGATAATAGTACCATGTAAGCTGCTCGATCAATCCAGTATATTAATCACTATGTCGCAGTCCTTCCTTCAAATCAGAAAAGCATCCCAAACAACAGACAGTCGTGCGCAATTGTGTAAAACAACTTTCTAATCAAAATTAAGAACCGTTGGTCGAGTTTCACAAAAAGAATATAGACTGAAGCACAATAGTGCAAACTTTAGCCTTTAAGTCTTATTACAAAATTTTACGACCCTTTCCAAAACAATGAAAGGGTCTATAAATACTATACTAATCTAAATATCTAAACAACTGAAAAGCTATTAAATTGGCATCAATAAATGTTTTTTCCATCTTTCCTGGCGATCTGGCAATTGGCGGCAATGCTTCATTCGGTGGGTTCTTTGCCTTTACTCCTTAGCTGACATATCGCCAACATTGGCTCTACTTCTGGTGGAGTGTTGAGACGCGAAGTTAGATGGGCATCATATGTAGCATCCTGAATGTCGGGGATCAGGCATCTGAGGGCATCCGTTAAACACTTGAGAGCAGACCTTTGAGTATGTGGCTTGACTAGAAAGAGCCAATATGCTTCAGAGGTTAAAGTATTTACTCCGGTAATTAACTTCCTTTGTTCCTCCAAGCCATGATAACTTGCTTGTTCAAGCATATCTGTTGTTGTTATGCTTCCAGGTGTGCACTTGGAGATCATATTTGCCAGATAAAGTGTATCATTGACTAGGTCGATCATGTTGCTGGCAATTATTTTACACCTGGAAGCCGCCCTTTCTGCTTTCATTACCTGAGTATTCCATTCCGTGAAGAGTATGTCCTTATACGTTTCATGGATTCGGGACAAATTCGCCGCTTTCCCTTCTGGAGTGTCTTGCCACTCAACATATTCGGATATGGCATCTTCGGCCTGATCTAGCTCATTTCTGGCCCTCTCTATTTGCTCACACACTGTTGTCGATATTTCGCATAATGACTCAGCCTTAGCAAGTTGTTGACATAGAAGTCTGATCTGAGACAGTAATGCGCTATTTATTTGAGTTGCCTCTGCTCTGAAATTTTTTACACTCTGTGTGCTCTTGATACCTTCGAGCTGTGTTGATAGTTGAGCTATTCACTCATCTTTCGATTTCATCATCAGCTCATTTGATGTTTTCAATTGTGACAATGCCTCTGACAATTCTTTTGCCTTCTGCGCTTCACTTTGGTTTATCCTTTGTCTTTCAATTTGCAGTTGCTGGGTTAACAAATTGTTTTCCTATTGTTGAGCCAGCAACTGCTCTTCCACCTGTGCTGCTTTATTTTTCCCTTCAATTACCTCTGCCTGTAATTCATATATTTCATGGTCCTTAGTCTTCAACAGAAGACTTACGTCTGACGCTTTGTCGATAGTTGCTGCGGAATAAGCTCCCGCGAATTGAGACAGTTTTGTTAGATCATCAGAGGGATCTAAATCCTCCTTCCATACCATATTGCCCGTGACTGTTTGCTCAGGCAAGATAGAAGGTTGATCAAGCCTTCGTCTTTTCTTAGAGCGCTTAATAACGGCTCTATGCTTTGGGCTGTAGAAAATATCCAGGGGAGGAATTTCTTCCACCTGGAGAACAATTTGATCGGAAGGGTCCTTATTGATGATCTCGACATCCTGTGAAATGGGTGGGCCGCTGGTTCCTCCTAGAACCTGAGAAGAAGTGGTATCGGGCGCATCGCTTGTTTTAGAGGAGCCTGTGTCTTTGGAGCCTTCCTTACCACTGATAATGGAATCGAATTGGTTCCATTGTTTAATCAATTCAGGATCGATGGAGGTTTGCTTATGTTGCTCTGTATGGGCTCTGCTCCGTTCCTTTTCTTGTTCTAACTTCTGCTGTTCTTCAAGTGCTTTTCGCTGCTGCTCCTCCAATTCCTTTTTCTGCCTATCTGCTAGTTCTTTCTTTAGTCTCTCTTCTTCCTTCTTCTTCCTCTGCTCTTCTTCCCTCTGTGCCTTTTGCTGCCTTTCTATCTGCTCCTTTTTCTGCCTCTCTGCTTGCTCTTTTCTCTGCTTCTCAGCCTGCAGCTTCTTCTGCCTTTCCTCCTGTTGTTTATCTTGTTCTTTAGTTGTAACAGGAGGTGCATGTATCTGTTGCCGACCAGGTTCGCTTGAGGAAGACGCTGGGGTTGTGGATAATAACTCTAGGGGCAGAGTTTGCAACCTCTGCTCCCTAAGTTTATTAAACTCTGTCAATGCCTCATCATTGTATTTCATTATGGCAAGCTATTTGGCTTGGCTTATTGTCTCGGCACCTACGAATAGGTCATCAAACATATCCTCTTGATGATCAACTTTTGTTAATTTTGCTTGTTCTAGGGCAATGTAGGCAGTTTGCTTTGGATCATAGAGTCTGCTTGGGAGAGTGGCCAGGGATAAAGCTTGGAGTTTTGTCGCTTCTTTTTCTGCGTGCTTGTAATTAAGCATAGTAAAAACCCCAATTCTTAAAGGAAAAGAGGGCCAACCTTTCTTCTTCTCTTCTTTGAGAGTTTGTGTGACACTCTCGGCCATAATCTGGTAGCAGATTTCCGGGGCTAACAGCTTGTCTGGGATATATAAAGGGAGGACATGTGGCCTAGCCTTACTCCCAAAAACTCTGATATAGGAGAAATACTCTTCCCCAAACCAACTCGCTACGGTAGGTAAGTCAAAGGAAGCTTCATAAGAAATTCTGGAAATGGGTCTGTCATAAATAGAATAGTAAATGGGCGCCATGAAACCATTACAAATTTGGTACAAGTGGTCCTTGTAAGAGGACTTCCACAATTTCTGATGGTATAAATGAATGGGTGTTGGATCTTGGGTGGTCCATCTCCAACCGAGGACAGGAAATTCAGAATTAAGACACAGGGTATCCATAATGTAAGCAGAATAATAAAATGGCGGGATTTTCCTTTCGGTGACTATAGTTTTGTTTCTAAATTCACGAACAGCTACGACCAACTTATCAAAAAGAATAGTGGCCCAATCCATGATTATAGCATTGATAGCCACTTCCATTAGGGGAACCATGTCAATATTGATATTAACAGAGTCATGTAATCCCCACAATCTACACATCATAATCCCCGCATAGCAATAGGGAGAAGCCAAAGAAACATTGGAGTACTTACCCGAACTTTCATGCTTGTGCTTGGCTGGGTTCTGCCTCCAATCTCAGAGGGGTTCGGATGGTGATTCATTTTCTTTTGCGAATTTCTCCATGAAGGTTCTGTTGTAGACTAGCTCCGGTTCAGGCAGATGATACATTCGCCTCAGGTCATCAAGCTTGAATGACCCGAAAATCCTTCCGTCCCTTGTATGGAAAGTTCTATCAGTGATGGGGATTTCTTCAATTGCCCAGCACACCACATCTGTGTAAGGGAGAACCTGCTCTCTGGCCGCTATTCTGTGTAAAAAGGAGTCGGCCAAGTCTTTGAGCGTTGCATCAGACTTCCTTAATACATCTACACTAGTCGTTCTCACTGTCACTTTTGGTTGCTCGGCCTCCAACAGATTATATGTGCCCTGCCATGTGGTCCTAGCAAGACCAGTGCACGTAGTGTCCGAGATTAGGCCTTTCTTCGAAATTGAAGCAGCTTGACCTGCAACAGGTGTTGTAGTGGAACCAGAACTCCTCTTATTTTTCTTCCCCATCATGTTCAGGCTTTTCTCAACAAACGAACTCTACACAAGTGCAAGAGAAATCGTAACACGAGAAATAACGAAGACAAAGCATAAAGGGAAAGATATATATCACTTGAAGAGTGGCGATATTAATTTTCAAAAAGTGGCTGCGGATCCAATCACTGGTAAGAGATCGCATATGCATTAATGGCGTTTTTAAGGCCTGCTACCCATTAAATGACCTTTACGTTGTTATTCAGTTGAATGACCTCCTAACGCGTGCAACAGATATGATAATGCCTTAGACGCAAGTATTCGTTAATCGAAGGGGCAAAGTTATTAAATACGCATGCATTACCTTATCCCTGCATTTAACGGCATTTTGAAATCTGCGCTTTATCAACCGGATTTAAATATAACTTTAAAGCTTAAAACAATCACTTTTTGAAAATGCCGATTACCGATGAACAATGTCGCATCGCATGGGGGAAAGAGTTACACTATCATTTGAAAGTAGCCCTGGCGAACGCCGATTGCGATATCGCATCGGACTAGCATGTGAACACATTACCAGATGCATATTAAGTGATTTTCCGACTTCCGATAGCGAAATCGCATCGCATCGGGGGAAAGAGTTGAGCGCCTTATGAAAGTGCATGGGATATCTCCGACGGCCGATAGCGATATCGCATCGGGTCGGGGTTTAAAACTTAAAGCGTTTTCTCACAAGAGGCAGTGCCGATAGCCGATCGCCGATATAGCGTCGCATCGGGGTATAAGATATGTGCTCTTTTTGTGTATGCATTGAATACCGCCGATCGCCGATAGCGATATCGCATCAGCAAAGACCGAAGTGCCGTTTAAATGCATCTCTCTTGTCATTGCGATAGGCGATCTTGCGATCGCTTTATCGCAATAACAAAAGATTGTTTTATTTTGGAAACATTGTTATTCGAAAAAGGCTTCAATTCACAAACACATTTGATTATCATACCTTTTTCGAACAAATTCATTAATACCAATTAATTTTTTTAAAAGGGACCCATTTCATATGTTGATTGTTTGTAAATACAGATGATATTAAATGGGGGGTTGTTGTAGGGCACAACAACAGGGAACACAATAACACAATAGACTAGCTTTCTAAAGTGGGTCTACAACAAGATATGGATAGTTGGAGGATAGAGGACGCAGACTGGGATGAGATCCGCGTGTCAGATCAGCCACCATATTGATAATTTTGCCACACAACTGGTTTCGGCATATGATCCTTTCTTATGTCAGTTATTACGCTTTTTTTGTTTCAGTTTCTAGACTACAACAACAAACATTATTTTCCTCATGTAAATATGTTACTAAAAAAAAACAACATCGAATTGTTTAAAACTCATGTTTAAACTGTTAGCTGAGCTCATTCCTGTTTGGGCTATTTTCTTCAATGAGGAGGCCTGGGAATGGTTCAGGACTTATCTTTTGATACCTTGGTTTTTATCAGTTATCAGTTTTTCTTTTGCTCTTTTTGGAGAACTGTTACTAGAAGCTGATCAATATCCTATTTGGGTTGATTTCCTCATTGAGGAGGCCCGGGATAAATTGATCAGCGATCTCGTCTTAGCAAAAATGAGAAGGTAGAGTGAGAAGACACTCAAATTACCATCTCAGAACAACTCTATGATTCGAACAAAGTCATACAGTTTACTGAATGCTTAAATTCATATATTATGTAACTTTTTATTATCTTAATAAAAAGTTCATTTTTTTCTTTGAAAAAAAGAGGTTTAATATGAAGGGATGTAAATCAATAAAGGTCCCTATTCTTGTAGGTGTAAATTTAATTGCAGATAAGTACCTATTGACATAAGAGAGAAATGTCATGTCCCGATGTTTTGTATGCTATTGTAGTTGGCGGTTTGATGTATTCTATAGTTTTTATTAGACTAGACATTGCACATGTGGTGGGAATATTGAGCAGGTATACTAGGGATGGGGAATTGGGCATAGATAAAGAGGGTTTTAATCTATTTGTGTGGCACTATTGGTTGTGTATTGTGTTGCCAAGGAAGAATGAGATTGGATAGAGTGTTGAACATACATGGCTTTTTTGATGTAGATTGGACTAGAGATGTTGATTGCAAAAGATGTACAAGTGTGTATGTGTTTAAACTTTGGAGGAGTAACCAGTTGGATGAGAAAGAAATAGTATGTAGTGGCACTCTCAACTATAGAAGTTGGAAACATAGTAGCCACACATGCAAGCAAGGAAACAATCTAGTTACAATGATTATGTTCAAGTATTGGGTTGGTATAGCAAATTGGAAGGGTAGACTATGCCAGTGAAAGTGCAATCCTCCAAGTGAAGAACCCAACTTATCATTCTAAAACATATCATATTGGTGTTCGATATCACGTTGTGAGAGACATGGTTGAAGGCAAGAAGGCGTTGTCAGTGAAGGTGGACAACTTGAAGAATGTCGATTCACTAACAAGACTATGAGCATTAAGAAGTTCTTGGTGTAGAGGAACAATGACAATTGTTTTCTTGGATCATTTGATTAAGTAACCTTGTGGCCCTCGATATGCAAATAAATCAAGTGGGAGAATGTTTGGTAATGCATTATATCCATTACACAAATAGTCCCACACATGATTTGTATGCATTAGGCATAGTGGGGGGTCACATGTTGGTGGGGGGGGGGGGGGGGGGGAGATGGGGTAAAATGGGGGTGGTAGTCCTTGAAAAAAAACCAGTTTTTTGCATCCATTTTGCAGTTTTTAGCCCACGATTTTTGCTTTTAGCTATTTTGTGGTGCATGGTGGTTTAGCCCATGGTTTTGTAAGTTTGGTTGAGGAGGTGCTACTGTATTATAATTAAGGGTTAATGGATTTGGGTTTTATGGATTCCACATGATATACATATTGTATTGTAACATTGTAATGATATAAAATACTGAAAAAATATTTCTAATTTTCTTAGTTTCAGTTTCTAAGATAAAATCTCAGTGTTAAATGTGTGTGTGTGTGCATGTGTGTTGGTTCATATTTTATGTTTTTATTAAGATTGAAAGAATTAATTATACATGGTTAAAACCAATGGTTATGTTCTTCTTTTGAACCAGCACAATCAATATTTCATAAAGTGAGGAGCTTGATTGAATGTATCCCTTTTGTATCAACCCTTCACCTCATTTTTTGGAAGAGAGTGTTTGTATACTAGGTTGTTAAGTAGAGAAGCACCTAGTGTCAAATCAATTGTTGCTTTATGTCATATGCAAAGGTGCCTTGTGAGGCAAAGTTATTTTCATATTCTTCCATCATCTTGTCAGCCTACTTCTACTGTCCATATAGGCCCCTTATCTCCTTCCACTACTTCATTACAGGTAAAACACCTTTTATGGAGGTTTTTGTAGAGGTTTTTAGTGTTACATGGCTGGGAAAAATGATCAAAAAATCCTTCATTATTGGTAGCAAAGGTTATCATGGGGGTTTTAAGGATTTCCACTAAATTAAAATTCTAGAGGGTTGATGGATCTAGTGGAGGTTTTTTCATGGTGCCTTTAAAATAATAAATCACAATTGTGCAATAATCATGTCTACAATGCATTAGTGTGAAACATATTCATACACACTAGTACCTCAAAATATAGACACTGAGCTCCAATGTGTAATACTTAATTTAATTTCTCCATTGCATATTTTGGATATTGAAAGCACTAGGAAATTCATATTAATAATATTCATCAATGTGCAACAATTATGACACATATTGATGCATATTACATATCTTGTGAAACCCCAATGCTTAATATGTAAAATCAATGGTGTGTATAACAACTCATGCACCCTAAATTCTTGTAACAATAACAAGAATATTAATGACAATGTGGAAAAGGGGATGCAAGTTTGTTGTCATTAGGAGCATTGTTTCATTTGTTGTCATTGAAAACATCGACGTGTTCATTCGTTAAGAGAACCATTGTGTAGGTATGTATAAACCACATATCTTATTTTAAATGAATAGAATGCAATGATATAATGCAATGCTGAATTTTCCATTATTATAGGTATGCAAATGACACTTCTTGTTTTTTTATAAATTATTAATTAATAATAAAAAAATCAAATGTTTTTTTTATAATAGTGTTGATATCTATATTTTAATTGTTATGTTTGGATATAATCATTACATTAATACGTTGTATCATTTAAACAAATATACCAATTGATTACACCTATGTTCATTGTAAAAATGCAAATCATCCATATATTTAATCTAGAATATAACTTTTTACAACCTCAAACAATGTAATAACTTAAGAAATCAATTTTATTATGTGCAAATAAGTGATCCTTCATTATAAAAAAGGGGACAATATAGAGGTCCATGATATTCAAACTATCAATAAATAATTGTTATAGTTATTCATGACATGTAATTATTAATCACTTGAACTATCATCATTGCTCAAAGTGGTTGCATGATTCATATCTTCATCACTTACACAATGTATTGTACTTGGGTTATTTGGATTTTTTTGTTTATTGGCTTTAGTTTGACATTGCGCCCCTACATGTTACATCGATGAACATAGTGATAAAGTGTAATAGCATATCTTCATTTTTAAAATGATACACATGATTGAGTATTTAAAAAGGGATACCATAGCAGTGATTGCTTCACAAACAATATACAAGCTTTCGAAGTCGCTCTTCATGTCCTCTCTTAAGATATCTTATGTGGCCTCTACTCCATACTTTGTTTCCTATGGGTTTTATACACCATGACAAAGCAACGACGTAGTTAAGGCTTCATGTTGCCCCATTAGTTATAAAATAAGAAAAGTAAAACAATAAAGCTACTTACAAATCATTCAATTATCCTTTGACATTGTTGTAAATCAATTAAAATGTTTGCATCACAAAAAATATGAAATCTTAAGTTCCTCCCATTGGGGGTGATCATTGAAGTCTATGTGATTGTCAATCATGACAATACGTAGTCGAGAGAAGTGGGGGATTGAGGTCCCCCCCACATGGAATTCACATGAGATGGTGGTGCATGCTAGCACTTTGTTGGTTTAACTTTTTGAGTTTTAATGATGGTCTCTATACGATTGAGGTATATAGTGTCCCTTCACACTATGGATTGTAAATCTGCTCAAGGGGGATACGGTAGTAGTTCGTTCATGGTGATAATAAAGGATGTCTCACAGTTGATAAGCACACTGCGGAGCTGGTTGGTAAGGATATCCACCTTCATTTGGAATTATTGCACTTGTTTCATTCGATTATTTAGGCCTTTGTGGCTTTGGTGGCTTTTAAATAGCAAGTTTCTACTGTGTCATATGTTGGTAATTGACTCCCACCTTGGAAGTCAAGGGTTTAGCATTTGATTTGAGAGGTGATTTTGTGGTTCTTTCTAAGAGATCACCGGGTTTTCCAAATTTTATTGGGAAGAAATGAACCTCGATCGAGCCTCGTTCTCTTCCTTGGTTTTATATCCTATCTTGTCTTGCTAGACCGGGTTAAATCTTTGAATGACCATCTCTAGAAAAACCTCTTTCATTGTTTCAGTAATATACATTGTTATCTTTAGAGTCTTTGTTAATGTTGTTAGGTCTATTCCTCCTACACATTTTGGTTTCAATGGTTGGTATGTGTTATTCCAGTTGGGTTTTCTTTCTAAGAGGTCTATGAGGATTTCTATCTGTCATGGGAAAATTTGAGCCCCTCCTTGGCCTCGAGTTATATTAAGTCTCATCTTGGTTTAGTATGATACTTCTCTAAAAAAAATTGCAAAATCCTCTTTAGTTGTTTTGGTTATTCACAACATTCTTAGTTGGAAGTTGAACACTCTGAACAATTAAAAGAGAAATTGAGGATGTTGAGAGGGAGGCTAGAATTGATCACAATTGAGAGGTGGGCCATAATTAATTGCAAATTCATAGAAGATGCATAAATGGAGGATCAAATTGGAAGTTGCGTGCGAGATATAAGAAGCACGAGGACACAACAAACATGATATATGAAAATTGAAATAAGTGTGTGGAATGACTTGTTTTAGAGTTTTTAAACCCAATGTTTCGGACTTGTGAGTGAGTCCATCATCAGGCGAACGACAAACATTTGCCTTAGCAAAACATCCTTTCTCTTCCTCACACCACATTTATATAGAAGAAGCCAACCTCATAAAAAAAGAAGACCATTATTTAAAAATAAAAATTAGGGAAGCCATAGAAGTTGAAAAAATAAAAAATAACATGAACCGTGATGATGGCTTAAAACTAAGCAATACATGGAAACCTTTATTTAAAACTATTCACAACAACAAATAAATTAATTCTTCCTAATAAATTATAAAACAAATATATAAGAATTATATTAAAAATGTTTAAATAAGAATGTATATATAAAATTAATAATAATAATAATAATATAGCATTTGCTCTAATACATTGATCTTCTCAAGACATTTGGCGTTCCCTTGATGATGGAATCACTTAGAAGTCCGAAACATTGGGTTTAAAACCTCTAAATTAGGTCATTCCACACACTTATTTCAATAACCTCCTCTTGCATGGACTCATTATTTAAAAATATATGAAAATTATCAACATCTATTGGTAGCTAAAAATAATTATTGGAAAAGTCCTAAAAGAAAGATTAGAAGAACAATTAGAAATTGTGTTGTGTTGATGAGGCGCAAAGATAACTTCAAAAGGTATTGATGCTAACAAAAAACTGGCAAATTTGGAATATATGGATTTAGAGGTGGAGATAGGACCACCAAACACAATCCAGGTGGATTCAAGCGCTACCTAAATGTTGTTTATCATGTTTGTTAGTATGATATTTAATCATAGTTTTGTTGAATATGTTGATCAAGGAGGATCTCAGAGCCCTATCATAGGTTGTAGGTATTTTAGTTTTTGGTATCTGATAGGCTTTTTAATATGGTTTAGACTTTTTATATGACCCAAAATAGTAATGTTGTGTTATTGGTCTGGTTTCCCTAGTGGCAAATCAATAAGCGCAACGAGACTATCCTTTGTAATATTTTTGATATGATCTAATGTAAGAAATTTTCCTAATTTACATTAAAAGAATGTAAAATTTTAAGTAAAGAAAGTACACTAAGTACATGCAATCTTTGTGATCATTGCTTTTGGGCTTGTCATCTCATTTTATGCATTGAATGGAGTTCATCTTTTTTCTTTTCTAAAACAACAAAATAATTGAAACTTAATATTTCATTTACTAACTCTGCATATATAGAAAAAATGAATACATAAATTTGATGTGCATTGTTATTGGAATGGTTCCTGATGTGATGTGATTATGCTAATTTCTTTAACCATTTCCTCGTACATTTTTTTTTAAGTCCCTTTTGGTATGTTTCATATATCATGTTGATAGTCTTTTGAAATTTTATAAATATACTTTTAAAGCGAAAAATACAATAACAACTTAATTAAAATTTACATGTAAACAAATATAGAGAAAATATTAATTTGGTAATATTTGGGACTAGTGTATGCATATTGCAAAAAAAAATCATTTAAAAATTATTATTATTATTATTATTATTATTTTGTAAGCTCAAATTTTATTATCAATTTAGAAATTACTTACATTGCATACATAGATATGGTATCTTGGAATGCCCCGTCTGCTAGATTGGAAACCAAACCGAAGGCAATATCCAAGGATCCAACATAGGATAATTAAAATGTGTTGGTCAAGAAAAAAGTGACTTAATACCAAAATTTGGCATTCTAGCCATTGACCCAGTAGCTACATAAGACATGCATATAACAAGAAACATAAAATAGAACAAAAAAAACAAAATAATGATAGCGATGTGAACAAATATGCTCATTACTTCGCACTGTGGGGCCTTGTTGTGATGGAGGAGGCTAGTAACGATCACCCACAAGGATTTCTTCCAAGCATCACAAACACTTGTCCATCATCTAATAGAGAAGGTGTAACTCTTCCATGTGAAGCAGGAGTTCATCCCGACTCTCTTTTTTCTCAAATAACACCTTTCACAATAGTTTCTTTAGGTGCTAATAAAGGTCAATTGTGATGAAATATTGATTACGCTTGCCTCTGCCCATGCCCAGGGCTGGAACCTAATTGGAAATTGATGATATAACATCATAGTCCAAAAAATCCCCTCTTTCCTCAGCCACTTATTGATCAATATCTTCAATTTCCTATTGCACACCTATAGGGGTGTGTGTGCGATACCTAGTTGTATATTCATGCACACGAGCTCAATCCCTGACACTATTGAGGCCATCATGACCTCCTGCACCCCTCCTTAAATGTGCTCTCCGATACGGCATGGAGACTGAATTTGGTGAGCAATCGAGTAAATTGCACAAGGGGGAGAATTACTAAAGGAAGGGAGTAGTAAGAAATTAAGGGGGGAAATGAAGGCTTCAGAAAGAATAGAGTAAAAACTGCATCAAGAAGCGAGAGATCTAGGAATGTCTAGGAGGAGAGGGGGGAGAGTGTGCATCCATGAATAATTCCCAGCCAAAAACACTTGCAAACTAAAAGAAAGGGGAGAGTCATACCTTAAAATTCAGTCTATCCACATATAAGATAGGAGCTCGAGCTTGTGGCTTTCTTATCCAATTTGGGAGAGAAATATCCCCTCGCTTTGTTGGAGATCGAAGGAGTATAGCTAAGAGAAGCCATCAAATCTTCCACTTTGTCCACGACTAAAACTATATTGTGACTTCACGCTGCTTGAGTGCATGCAAAAACAAGGAGGTTAACCAAAGATAATGAAAGTGAAGAAAGAAGGATCTATGCCAGGAGGGCCTAACCCTTCCAATGGTTTTTCTTTCATAGGAGATTGGACATAAGTCTAAAGAATTGCTTGAAAGTTTTCGAACCTGCGTCTACAGTGAATGGAAAAGTTCCTATTTGAACATTATAATGAGCGAATCTATCCTTGAAATGCATAACTCCTTCAATGTCTTCCTCCATATTTCTTAGGGGATTCATGGCATAGTAAATTCGAGGTGATAGGCCAACAAGTTGTGTGATTAATTATAGGATCCACTTTGTTGATTGACATATGATCCTACTCTTCAACCACTCCACTTGTCTTGTAATCGTGTGTGGAATTTAGGGCAACCAACTGGCCATCACAACATCCCTTCCTTGTATCTTCTCAAATAATCTTGAGCACACTTTGAGCCATCCCCATTGGGGGCATTTAAAAGTATTATTATTTTTTATTTTATGTTTTTGCTATTACAAGTCTCATAGGTCTCATTGGCCATTGCTTTAGAAACAATTGTTGTAGTTTATGTATAACTTGATTCTTGGAGTCATTGTATTATTTTTTATGTTGTAAATGGAAATAATATCTATACATTAGATCCATTATATCTCTTTGTTTCATAAATTCCCCCCACCCACCCTAACTCTCGTTAACTTCTAGCGCCACTCTATATGATATAAAGAATATTTTATTATCATTTACATCCTTCATAATTTATCTTCTTATGATCATCTTAAGTTTCCTAATTGTTGGTCTTTGTATAATATTAAACAAATGCAAAATCAAATGTTTGAAACATGTTAGCAATTATTATTAGGAAGCGCATTTAGAGTAAAAATTGAAAGAAAAACTTCATATTGATCACTTTTTAATCCACCTAATTCATCTTTTTGCAACATTTTCATAAAAAATTCACACTTATCTCCGCTCATCTTTTGAACAATCTTTCAAACTTCTTCACATTTTGTATTAGTGGAGATAAGTGTGAAAATTGGATTACTTTTGTGGGGTAAAGTGACCCTCCAAATTTGTATTAATTTTAATGTAAAAGTAATTTCAATTTGGATCATAGTGTACCTTACAAAAGTAAGCACATTGGTGTAGTTTGTTGATATAAACTGACAAAGTAAACAAGATAAAATATAGAAATTCAAACCTTTGCAATAAAAAAATTTGCTTTACAGAGGTGGTTGAAGAGTTTGGAGTTCGTACATATCATAGCCTTACACACCCATGCATTTAGAATAAAAATACACACTAGTACAAGACATGTGAAATAGGCACATTGGTTCCTAAAAAATCCTTTGAAATATTTGTTTGAAGTTAGAATGTTACATGCTTCCCAAAATTTCTTTTCATAATATAGACATATATTGTTATGGTTTTGGCTCAAATATAGGCAAAAAAAGGGGGTAATACCAGATGGATAATTCTTCAAATTCCAACACATTTCATATCATTCAAAATTAACTGGGTTCTCTATGTCCATTTGCAATAGGTCCAAATTTTATTTATATTTTGATTATCTTAGTGAATTTATGATGTCGTTGCATGATCATTTGAATAATTACACATTGAATTTTGTGTGATGTTGATTCAAGTGTGACTTTAGATGGGCAAGATATTCCAATGGTCCAAAAATGTTGTAATCTTTTATTAGGAGAAAGATACCATAGATAGATGGTAGATAAAAATGGAGTGTCACTTTACCCCACCAATTCTATCTTACCATCTTCTAGCAACCATATTTGGCCAATGGTACTTAACCATGAGTTAGGTCTCTTTTATGATGCCCCAGTAGCAAGTAGTTGTTCAAAATGTGAAGGATTGAAGGTGAACCCTAGGCATGTGACACTATCCCCTTGATCGGCTATCCAAAGTTGATGATCCAATACCTTTCACTATAGTCAAGGATCCAATAGGTGATATATAAAAGACACATAGGAACACTTCCATATCCAATCTTTTTCGAAAAGTTGGAAGCCAAATCAGCCATGTTTCATCCTTAATTGACCAACTTGTCCTCTTTTGTTGAGCCAAATAAGAGTTTTAGTGATCCAAAATATGATATTAATACTAACAAAAACATTTCTACTAGGAGATCCAAAAAGTTGTAGGAGATCTGGGAAAAAATGTCCAAGTACACATCAAGTTCAACTCAATTATTGGAGGATGATGATGACTTATCTATTCCTGCTCAACTATAATGTAAATATTGGATATAATTATCCAATACAACTGCACTTTGTATGGGGTTTGACCATTTTCCTTACTTGTGCTTGAATTTGAGACATAATTCTCCTTTTTCTGGTAAAATTATACAGTTTCCATGCTTAAAATAAATTATAGAAATCTTGTGTTACCCTTTCACATATATTCATTTCTCCAAAATAGTCAATAGTACTTATGCCATTTTATTTTCCTCTTTATAAGTAATCTGGTTACTTTAATATTGCTAAACACAAACATAGTGATTCCATTTATAGTGTAGAAATTTGATAGAAATTGCAACTTCTCAAGAAATTGAACTGAAATCAGAGGACACAAATTCTACTCTACTAATCTATGGAATTAAAATCACAATTTAGAACAACATGCATAGACCCACAATAAGAAAAAACACAAGTACACATTGATTTCTAGGGGTGACCAACTCGGAAAAACCCCTCAATCCTCTTTGCATTAATCAGATGAATAGATAAACTATTACAATTGCTTTCTCCAGCTCTAAGCACAACCTACAAAAGAAAAAAATTTCTCTCTACTGAATGAGAACCTCTGGCCAACACTTAGCCAATTTCTGCCTCCTCCAACCTCCTATTTCCTTTCGCAATTCTGAGATAATTCAAGCTCCTAAACAATAGGAAAGGTCCTTATTTCCTTGCGCAATTCCTAAGGATTGATCAACTGCCCGCATGCAAAATTTTGTACACTCCACCAGTATACAAATAATTTTACATTAGCCTTAATTCCTCCACTCCAGCTGAGGAATTTGAATTCCATGCATGCATGACCTATTTTGGGTTGATTGATCAGATAACTGACAGATCTCTGAGTTAGGTTTTTTCCCCACTGCACGACTGACCTTCAACCGACTCTATGAATTGTTAGAGGTCAGTTAACTAAGTACCACTGAAAATAACTTAACTAGGTTGCTAAAATTTAGCAATCAACACATGCACGATTGAAATTCAAGCCCACTAACTCGAATTTGTTGATTTAACTGAGTGAAAAGAGGCATGTCACACTAGTTAATTTCCACCAAGTTTTCCTGTTGATGTGGAATTCGATTTACTTAATTTGACTAAGGCTAAAATCAAATTGAGCCTTTCTTGCTACACTTTCTAACACTCCCTCTTAGCAAGAAAGGGATTTTACACCACCCCTATCCAACACCTATGGAATGTACTATAGCACTACTTCTCACTATTGTTGTTGCTACTGCAATAACTGCAACTGAGAAGCATAAAAAAAACACTGAATCAACTGTGTCCCTGCAACTGTCTATTGGGAAAACTACATTGATGTTGATTCTGCACTATGCCTCCTGCACTGCTATCAACATTTTTTTGTGCTCCTCAACATCTGACTGCACCAATGCACATTGATCCTTCTACTACTAAAAATTGTGGGCCCCTTTAGAAAGGTCATGATCCATGAGGAGGACACCTCAATGGACCCTGCCCAAATCTCTGTAACTCTGGGACTAAGGTTCTACATTGCCCCACCTCACTCATGGAGGTATACTTGCTTGCATGGAAAAAGGTACCTCTAGCTTGTAGATATTTTTCACTCTAACTCCAATATGTTTCACTCGCCCAATAGCTACATGTTTCAAAAGGGCTTTCCCCTTACTAAAAATAACATCATAGCCTCTATCCTCAAATATTGCTACAGAGGTCAAGTTCTTCTTCAGCCCAGGTACAAACATAACATATTTGAGGTGAAGATTGGAGCTTGAATCCCTCTTAAAGGTCACAATACCAATTCCTGTAGCATTGTACCTCCCATCATCCCCAAATTCTATATGCATATGGAGATCCTACTCCTGCAAGCTACTAAAATTTTCTATGTTTCCTGTTATATGGTAAGAGGCACAAAAATATAGGTACCAATCACTTCCTCTTACTGTGATTGAAAGAAGGAAAGGAGGGTGAAATCTATCTTGAATTGAGAAGTCATGGCATCTCCTCTTGCTCCTACTGCAGGCTCCTTGCTAGATTGCATTTGCGGACACTTTTTTTCATAGTGTCCAAATCCATGGCAGTGAAAACATTTTATCTTGCTTAGATCCTTCTTCTTTCCATTGTTCTGGATGGAATCATCTTAATCTTGGGACTTCTTTCCCTTTGCCTTCATTCCTTTTCCTCTTCTTTGGATGTTACTCCACCTCTGGTATTTCTCCTGATCTCTTCATGAACCAAATCGAACCACAACCTTTCCCAATTTGGTAATTTTTCCCTTCCATTCACAGAGTCATGGTAGTTGTGCTAGGATTATGGAAGGCATAAAAGAGTTAGGCTCACCAGATCATCCTCTGCAACATTCACCCCAACCCCTCCAATCTCATCTCTAACTTGAGTGAATCTGACGAGATATTGTGGAATGGTATCATTGTTTTTCATCCTAATATTTCGAAGTTTGTCTTTTAGGGACAATTTTCTATGGTCACTGTTATTTTCGAATAGGTTATTCAGTGTCTTCCACATAGAAAACAATGTTTCTTTTCCATGTATATTTGAGACCAAATGGTATCTCACACCTTCGTGAATGTTCCTCTTGGCTCTAGCAACATCGTTCTTCCATTGGGCTAATTGTTGTGCATCAAAATGTTGAGGTTTCACAATGTCAGTTTTAAGATATTCTAACACACCATTTATCATCAACTATTGCTTCCATTCGGTCCTTCCAGGTTATGAAATTCGATCCACCCTCCAGGGCATACTCCAATCTCAGTTTGTTGAAAGACATTATCCCAAAACTGAAGAAAAACTACTACATTGAAGTTGCAAATTTGAAATTCGTGAGGGAAATATTCAAAATATTAGTTCTAATGTGATTTTAAGGCTCTGATACCATGTAGAAATTTGATAGAAATTGCAACTTCTCAAGAAATCTAACTGAAATCAGGAGACACAAATTCTACTCTACTAATCTACGGAATGAAAATCACAATTTAGATCAACACACATAGACATGAAACACACAAAACCATAAGTACACGATGATTTCTAGGGGAACCCAACTGGAAGAAACCCCTCTAGTCTCTTTGCATTAATCAGATGAATAGATAAACTATTACAATTGCTTGCTCTAGCTTCGAGCACAAACAATCAAAATTGTTCTCTCTCCCGAATGAGAACCTCTGGCCAACACTTAGCTAATTTATGCCTCCTCCATCCCCCTATTTCTTTGTGTAGTTCTGAGCTAATTCAAGCTCCTAAACAATAGGAATGTTTAATATTTATTTGCGCAATTCCCAAGGATTGAACAACCGTCTGCATGCAAAATTTGGTACACTCCACTAGCATACAAATACTTTTTTATTAGCCTTAATTCCTCCTAGGAATTTGAATTTCATGCATGCACAAGCTATTTTGGGCTGCTTTATCAGTTAAGTGGCATATCTCTAAGTTAGACTAGTGTCCAATTGCACAACTGAACTTCAACTAACTCTATTAATTGTTAGAGATTAGTTAATTGAGCACAATTGAAAATAAATGAACTAGATTGCTAAAATTTAGCAATCAACACATGTATGAATGAACTCCCAGCCCACTAACTTGAATTTTCTTATCTAATTGAGTGACAAGAGCCATGTCACACTAGTTAAATACCTCCAAGTTGTCCTATTGATGTGGAAATTCGATTTACTCAATTTGACTAAGGCTAAAGTCAAATTGATCCTTTCGTGCTACACTTTCGAACATATAGTATGCACATGAATGGTTGGAAAAATTTAATAGGAAGAACCTATTATATGTTGATGATCATCCATGTCAAAACATGGGAAGGTTCATAAATAGTTGTAGGTGCTCATTATTCAATGCAAATTGTTCGTTTGAGGAACACTTCAATGACAAAGAGTTGTTTATGAAAAAGAAAGCATTCAAATTTGTTGTTGTGCCTAAAATACAAATTTTATGTCTTGGTGATAAGTTGTTAATGGACTATAACTTTCATAGACCATCAACCAATCGTCAAAGGTGGCTTGCATTCAAACTACTTTTAGACACCCCCTTGGGGCATATGATAAAGAATATTGAGTAATTGTATTTTTGGGTTTCAATGGAATTAATGTAAATGTGTTTCTTAATTCAACAATTGTTTTATAAAGTGGTTGGTTGCATGTGTGTTACAAAGAAAAAATTTCCATGCTTCTAATAGTTGTTTGGTGTAATGTTTTAACATAATAGATGCAATTTATTTATTAATATAATTAGTTTAATGCTTAATAATATTGCAATTAGGTTTCTTACAATGAATTGCGTATATACCATCTACTGTTGCACCCCACTACGATGTCGAATTGACATAAAGTTGTTGAATGAGCACAACCTATATAGGAAGCACCAAGAATGGTTGAATTAACCTCCTATTAAATCCCCACTACATCCAGAGTCATCAATTCAGAATATACATAGAAACATTGGTTCTTCACATGTCGGGGATGAAGACACTAATATAAAGGTGGGTATGTATGATTTCTTATGGGATACTCATGCCATGGAGGAAAAATTGTTACACACATTCTTGCTAAATGAGTGAGGAATGATGCTCATATCATCCATGCCTTCTTCAAATGTATAAAGTTTTCTTCCACCACCCCTCTCATTGGAAATGGGTTAATGTTCACGCAACTATGGATAAAAATGTTACCATACAACTTGAAATCAATGTATAGTATGTCAGATGTATTTTTCTTGGCACTATTGAGGTAATTGACCATTACACCCTATATTTTAATGAACCCTATTATCACTTAGAGGTTTTCCTTGGTTGTGGAAGGAAAATCTAAATGAAACCTCAAAACGGACTTTAAAAGTGGGGATCAAGCTTTGGAGAAACAACATAAAGGGATTATCTAGTAATGGTAAAAGTATTTTTGGAAATCAACAAATCAAAAAGGAATTCATCTGTCATTTTCCTTAATTATATAATGCTTCCTCCTCTCCCAGATTAAAATCATAATGATATATGCTAAAGCATATTCCTAAAATTATCACTCAAGAAGATAATATGAAGCTCATAGAGGAAATCACTGAGGCTGAAATAAAAAATGATATCTTTTCCTTTGTACCAGGTAAGGTGTCTAGACCAAACGAGCTAATTGTATACTTTTATAGACACTTCTAGGAGGTAATAAAGTTTGATTTTTTTATAATGATAGACTACAACTTCAAACATTATTGTATAGGGGGGTGGGTCAATTCATTCACATTTTATTTCCCAAAGAGTCCAACCCTTCCTCCTTCTCAAGGTTTAAGAAAAAATATTTATGTAATGTCTCAAACAAATTCATCTAAAAAATATTTGCATTAAGATTTGAAACCTCTTCTTCCTAAACTCATCCTTTCTAGTCAAGGAGGATTTCTTGAAAAAATACAAATCTTTAACAATATAATCATGGTTCAAGGAGTGATCCACTCTAGTTAGGGAAGGGAGGATCAAGGAATGATAATCAAGTTAGACATGGTGAATGCTTTTGACAAGGTTCGACATGATTTCCTTCTTCAAATTATGAATAGATTTGGTTTTGAAGATCAATTTGTTAAGTGGGTATTTTTATGCATTAACTCACCTCAGATTTCCCCAATCATGAAGGGAAGTGCATCTAGGTTCTTTTGGGCATCTTGAGGGATTTTCTAAGGCTGTCAATTACCTCCCTTCATATATATTAATTGTAGACTCTCTTAGTCGGGGGTTAGAATTTGAAGGATATAGAGAGAAACTTCCTAGCATAAGGTTTGGATTGGGTATAAAGAGTTTAAAACATTCTCACTTTGTAAATTATACACTCATAATAGGGGGTGGATCAACAATAATTTCCTGTAGATTTAAAAAGGTGTTGGATGACTTCATAAAAGCTTCAGGAAAATTAACTAATTTAGGTAAATCCCAAGTCTATTTTTGGAATGTATACCCCAGGAAGAAAAGACAAATAGGAAGCATTATGGGATTTACTCCTGTAGAAATTGGAAGGAATTTAAATATTTAAGGATTCCCATATGTATAAAAGGCCATTCTAGGCAAGCTTGGAGTGGAGTTATTTCCAATTTTAAAACAAAATTAGTTGTTTGGGGTGCTCGATGTTTAAAGCTTGTCGTTATTACAATTTTGATCAAGTCAATTCTATCAATCCTTTCCCTCCCCTATCAATTTTCTATTATGCTTTCCCCTCAGCATGTTCTCTCGATAATGGCTATGGATATCCTAAAATTCCTTTGGAAAGGGGGTAGGATGAGTATAAAAAAGTTTCACTTAATAAATTGGGCAACAATGAAGTACTTGAAAATTCATGGAGGGTTGGGTATTAGAGACCCAACACTGGTCAATAAGGAAGTGGGTGAAAATATAGCATGGAGGTTAATAACACAAGAAGGGGATCAGTGGAAGGTAGTCATCATCTCCAAATACATAGGAGAATCGAATTCCAAGCTTAGAGATAATACAAAACTCCAAAGGAGGTTCCACGATTTGGAAGATAATAATTGTAACAACGCTCTTGATTAGTTTAGAAATATTTTGGAAACTGGGGAATGGCACAAAGATTAACGTATGGAAAGATCAAGTTATGAATAACCCTCCACCGAATCACAGGCAAGAATTGTTTCCTTTAAGAGAATTTTTCAATTCTTATGCCAAAATATCACTAAATGATTTGTCAGAATGGGACAGTGAAGGTAATTGGTTGGGCTGGAATTTTTATGGCACCCATGCTACTTTACAACTTTTGATTCCACATCTAAGGAATGGATTGAATGGATGTGCTCCATGGAGGCGTGAAGAGGTTGATCAGTTGGGGTGGAAGAATTCCATATACACAATAAAGAAGGGTTGCATTTCATTTCTTTTCCCTCACAATTCCCCTCCCAAATCAAATATGTGGAAGAAGATATGCACTACTAATGCCATTCCAAAGGTGAACACATTTCTTGGATCCTTATTGTTAATTTTAGGATAACAATGGTATGTTCTATTTTCAGAGAAATTTTACTTCAATTTTCTTTATTAGCCCAATATCATATCCAGTATAAAAATCACATCAACATGAAAGTAAAATGTAGATAGAACATAAATAATAACAATAGAAGACAAGCCAACACAAGAGGACACAAGATATGGCACCAACTAGTGACAAACCCCAATGAGGGGAAACCCTTGATCAATTCTTCTTATAATTCTTCAAAAGTTCAGCACAGAGAGAGAGTACAATTTACAATATTCACTTGCCCAAACTGATCTGTCAAAATAGTAGAAACAGAAAGCCCTAACCAGAAAGTCAATGCTGGTCAACAGGGCTTAAATTGACCTCCAAAACAGCTCAATCAACCTTGGTCAACTTAGCCTCCAACAACAAGATAATGCAGCCCAAAATAGTTCGAAAATAACCAGTCAAATATGGTCAATAAAAGTCAACGCAACAACCTGAATTAGGGCAATCAATGCTGGTCAACATGGGAGTCAAATTACCTCAAATTTTGTGCCCAAAATAGTGGCCTGCCCAAACAAAATTCTCCCTCACAAAATCGAAGTCAAACAGGGTCAATGCTGGTCAAAGTCAATCTCATAAAATTTTTGCCTCCTAGAATTTTGATGTCCTGGAATTTCGGCCTCCTGAAATTTCAGTCAAATCTGATCAACGCAGCAACTAGAAAAGACAATCTTCCTTTACACGTGTGGAGAGAGAGGCCCAAAAATCTATACCCAATCAAGATGAGAGAGAGAAAGATGAATGAGATGAGATGCCAAAATGAGGAGGAGGCGCCTTGTATTTATATGCAACATTGAAGGCTGGAGGAGGCTAATTTGATGGTTGGACGACCTTGACAATTTGTCCATAATCAAAATAAATTCATAACTTCATTTGTACATGTCAGAATGGGATGATCTTTAGATTAATCCTACACCTCTCGGAAAGAGGAATCCAAGAAAAATATCAACTGCCTCATAAGAGTTGTCCAAAGTGATGTTTGGCCCTAGTTGCCAAATTTAACACTCCCTCTCAACTAGGGAGAACATCACCTACCAAACTATCTGACAATTTGTATCATCCCTATCACTGCACTGCTCTATTGAACCATGAAGAAAGAAGAAATGATCGAGAATGTATCATACCATTCTCCATTGAACCGAAGTCAGTCTCCAACAATAGACAGTGTGTCATACCACTCTTAACTGACTTGTAGTTAGTTTCCATTGATCCCAGATCAATATCAACATCCTAGCATAGGGAGTACGATAGTACACGATGTGTCCATCGGTAGTACTATGGCCCCTATCCTCATCTACCTTCTCATTGGCAAAATGAGAGGTACTTCCTATAAGTCCCGAACTACATGGGTAGGATGTGCCGAAAGGAGAAGGTGAACCATTCATCCTGCTCATATGCCATAGGGGAGGGTGAACCACTCAACCTGTGCATATGCCACCATGGGGTATCATAAGGGAAGGTGAGCCATTCACCCTGTACATAGCACACAACTAGGGGAGGGTGAGTCACCTTATGGTCGCTCATCATTCCAAGAAGTACCGCAAGCCCCTCGGAGCTCCCAGAGCTCACTATGCATCTCATACAGGACCCTCATAAGAGGGTGTCTCCACGAATCCAATTCGTTCACGGAAGGTTAAGAATTTTACCTTCCCGAGGGGCTTCGTAAGAATATCGGCGACCTGCTCATCGGTCCCAATATGACAGAGCCTTATTTCTCCTCGATGTACCATATCCCAGATAAAGTGGTACTTGATATCAATATGCTTGGAGCAATCATGAAACACAGGATTCTCAGAAAGACGAATCCCACTATGGTTGTCACAGATGATCACAGTGGTATCCAACACATGTCCAAACAGCTCATTAAATATCTTCCTCAACTAGACAACGTCATAGGAGGCCAAACTAGTAGCAGTGTATTTAGCCTCAGTGGTGCTTAAAGCAACCAACTTCTGCTTCCTACTCATCCATGATATTGAATCAGAACCTAGATAGAAGCAGCATCTTGATGTGCTTTTGTGATCCAACACACAGCCAGCACAATCTACATCAGAGTAAACATGGAGCCTCACATTCCCGACATTGTATCTCAGTCCATAAGTGATTGTGCCCCGAATATATCTCAAGAGATTATTGGCAACAATCCAATGTATATGATGTGGCTCAACCATAAACTGACTCAATGTGTTCACTGCAAAACATATGTCTGGAAGGGAGTTCACCAAGAACATTAGGGCCCCTATGAGTCAATGATATTTAGAAGGATTTCCCAAATCATGCCCGACAACACTTCTGCAAAACTTCTTGAAGTTAAGTTCCATTGGAGTAGTCACGGACTTGCAGTCCACCATCCTAAATCTTTCAAGTATCTTCACAACATATTTTCCTTGAGAAAGGAAAATCTCCCCTGGCTTTTGCTAGACCCCTAGCCCTAGGAAGTAGTGCATCAGTCCTTAGTCCTTCATATCAAATTCGGAAGCCAACTTTCTCTTATATTGATGAATAAGAGGGTATGCACCTGTCAGAGATCATCCACATAGAGTACCACAATGAGAGGTCTATCCTTCTCAACCTTAAAGTAAAGGTTCTGATCAGCTTCACTTCTTGTAAATCCCAACTTCATCAGATAGCTATCGATCCTCTCATACCAAGCTCGGGGTGCCTGCTTCCAACCATAGAGGGATTTCTTCAACCTGCATACATGTGTTAGACAATCTTGAACTTAAAATCCCTCAAGTTGTTCCACATAGACTTCCTCCTTAAGTGAACCATGCAAGAAGGCATTCTTGACATCCATCTGGTGTAGATTCCATCCTTGCGAGGCAGCAAGGGCTATAATCGAATGGATGGTGGTGTAGCGAGCAACGAGTGCAAATATCTCATCATAATCTACACCTTCCTTTTGAGAGAAGCCTCGAGCAACAAATCTAGCCTTGAACTTCTCAACACTTCCATCAGCACCATGCTTGATCTTGTAGAGCCATTTAGAGGTGACAACATATTTGTCCTGGGGTCTAGGGACCACATCCCAGACATCATTCTTCATAATTAACTCATACTCTTTGTTCATAGCATCCTTACATACTTGTTGCTTCACAACTTCTTCGAATGAGAAAGGTTCAAACTGAATAATGGTGCTCATAACAGTTAAGTACCCTTGGTACCTATTAGGCTTCTTGCTTTCACAAAATGTCCCCCTTGGTGCAACATGTCTGTCGACATCTTCAAGAGTTTCCCTCAGCCATGAGGGTCTCATTTTGGAGGAGGAGGGCTCATGAGGAGGAGGATCAATGGGATCCATTAGTTATTCAACATCGGGCATCGGCTCATCCTGCGAATCTCTTTGATTTCCTGCATCTACTTCTTTGTCCTTCCTTGGAATAGGAAGGTTGCTAATATTCCTTAGGGCAACATCCTCATCGAAGGTGATATCATGACTCAACTCTACTTCTCTTTGACCAGGCACATAGATTCTATATGCCTTAGAATTTTCACTGTAGCCAACAAAAGTTCCTTTCTTCCCAGATACCTCCAATTTACTTCTCTTTTCTTTCAACACATGAAAGTATACAGGACTACCAAAAATTATAAAATGAGAAACATCAAATTTCTTATTGGTGAAAACTTGTTTGGGGGTTTTGGAGTCCAATGCTTGATGAGGGCATCGATTTTGAACGTACACAATAGTGTTGGCAACTTCTCCCCATAGGAACTTTGGAAGTCCTTGATCATGAAGCATGGCATGAGTGGCTTCTATAATGGAACAATTCTTCCTTTTAGCAACACCATTTTTCTCAGGAGTATATGCAGTTGTAGTCTCCCTCTTAATGCGTGCTTCCATGCAATAGTCATTGAATTCATTTGACTCATAATCGGTTCCATTACCAGTCCTTAATATCTTGATCTTATTCCCTGTTTGATTTTCCACCTTGGCTTTGAAGGCACAGAACCATGAGAATATTTCATCCTTCTTCTTTAAGAAATATATCCAAGTTTTGCGAGAGAAGTCATCCACAAAGACAACATAATATAAATATCCTCCTAATTATGTCACATGCAACATACCAGATAGATCAGAATGAAACTATTACAAAATGTTTGTGGTCTTGTTGTCACTTGAGGGGAATGGTCCCCTTGTATGTTTTCCCTCGACACATCCTTGACATACACCTTCATGCTCTATTTTGAATCCAGGAATACTTGTAACCATATTCCTTGCATCGAGTAGAGCCTTATAATGAAGATGAGTAAACCTCTAGTGCCATAATTCAGATTGCAGAGATGTGTCGCAAGACATGGCTCCCAGTGGACTTCCTCCAACTTGATATAAATTGTCAACCCTTAATCCAAGAGTAAATACTTCTTTGAAATTTCGTTTCCACACACATACCTTTCCATCGATGAATGCTACCTTGAATCCTTTGTCTTCGATCACCAAGATAGACACTAGACTCTTCTTTAGATTAGATACATATAGTACTTCTTGAAGATGAACAATGTTACCTTGATTCAATTGAAGGGTAACATTCCCAACTCCCTTCACAGTATAGGTGGCATTGTCTCCAAGGATAATTTCCAAATTTGTATCCTTCTCTATCATATTTGAAAGAGCTTCCTTGTACCTAGTGAAGTGCCTTGAGGCGCCACTATCAATCAACCAATTTCTGAAAGCATTCAGGAGAGGCAGTAGAGAGGGAAGATATAAGATAAAATTCCTTTTGCTTAGAATTTACAACATTAGACTCATCATACTTGGAGTTTCTTGTTCTTTTAGAAGCTCGATCATTTCCAAGTTGAGTAGCGGAAACATTCCTTTTCCCTTTGTTGTTGAACCTGCCATTCCTTTGATTTTTTTTGTTGCCCCTGGAATGATTGTGATCATCATCATGAGATGTGTCCCTTCTATTTGGACACTCCCTGGCATAGTGACCAAACTTGTTGCAAACGAAGCATCTTCCCTTCCTTCCATTTTTGAATCCTGGTCTTCCTTGACTTTTCTTCTTTGAACCTGCATTGTTCTTCCTCTTGGCATGAGCGGAGAATGTGGTAGGATTATTCCTATTCGAAGGCATCTCCAATTCCATCATCCTTGTTTCTTCTTGAGAACATCTAGTCAGCAATTCTTCAAAACTTGGAATTTTGTCGTTATTGAGAATAGTAGTGTTGAACACATGCCATTCGGGAGGAAGACCTCCAGGGGAAATGAGAGTGAGCTCCATGTAATCAATAGCTTCACCAATCGAAAAAATATCATTTTTTATCTCGGTAATCCTCATGAAGTAGGATTGAATATCCTCACCTTTTCCCTTCTTTATATCCTTCAACTTGTTCTTGAGGAAAATAATTTTATTTTCATTGCTAGATTTGAACATGCCAACCAACCTGACATATATCTCCTTTGATGTATTCAAATCAAAGATGTAATCAACTAAGTGCTTATGAATAGAATCCCTGATGATCTTCTTGGCTTTGAATTCACCCTTCTTGTACTTTGTCTTAGCAGTAGCCGGTGCATTTGAAGGAGGTTCCAAAATCTTTCCCTGCACATAATCCATGACATATTTCTCTTTTAAAGTCAAATCAAGAGACATATTCCATGCATGATAATCAAACTTATCATGAAGCTTGTCATCATACTTGAAGTAGGATGTGGAGGCCATTGACACTTGTTCTTGATCAATGATTGCTCCTCTTAGTGATTGCTCTTCACTCTTGCTTTGGCTTTGTCTTCACCTCACCTCTGATACCATGTTAATTTTAGGATAACAATGGCATGTTCTATGCTTAGAGCAATTTTACTTCAATTTTCTTTATTAGCCCAATATCATATCCAGTATAGCAATCACATCAACATGATAGTAAAACAGATAGAACATAAACAATAACAGTAGAAGATAAGCCAACAGAAGAGGACACAAGATATGGCACCAGCCAGGGACAAACCCCAATGTGGTGAACCCTAGATCAATTCTTCTTATAATTCTTCAAAAGTCCAGCAGAGAGAGAGAGAGTACAATTTACAATATTCACTTGCCCAAACTGATATGTTAAAACAACAGAAACAAAAATCCATAACCAGAAAGTCAACGCTAGTCAATAGGGTTGAAATTGACCTCCAAAACAACTTGGTCAACCTTGGTCAACTCAGCCTCCAACATCAAGATAATGCATCCCAAAACAATCTGAAAATAACTAGTCAAATCTGGTCAACAAAAGTCGACGCAACAACTTGAATTATGGCAGTCAACATTGGTCAATGCAAGGGTCAAATTGCCTCAATTTTGTGCTAGAACAACGGCCTGCCCAAACAAAAGTCTCCCTCACAAAACCAAAGTCAAACAGCGTCAACGCTAGTCAATTTCAACTTCCTGAAATTTCGTTCAAATCTGGTCAACACAACGACTAGAAAAGACAGTCTTCCTTTCACACGTGTGGAGAGAGAGAGGCCCAAAAATCCGTACCCAATCAAGATGAGAGAGAGAAAGATGAATGAGATGAGATGCAAAAATGAGGAGGAGGCACCTTGTATTTATATGCGACGTTGAAGGCTAGAGGAGGCTAATTTGATGGTTGGTTGACCTTGACAATTTGTCCATAATCAAAATAAATTCATAACTTCATTTGTACATGTCAGAATGGGATGATATTTAGATCAATCGTATGCCTCTCGGAAAGAGGAATCCGAGAAAAATATCAACTACCTCATAAGAGCAGTCCAAAGTGATGTTTGGCCCTAGTTTCCAAATTTAACACTTATGCATAAAAAAATTCTAAAGAAGAGAGGAATACAAGGACCCTCGTGGTTCCCATTATGTAAAAAGTAGGAAGAAATAATTGATCACTTATTCTTAAAGTGTGATTACATAAGAGAGGTTTGGGAAAATGCAACATTGCTGCTTTCTTCTAATCAGAATTGGCCAACCTACATTCAAGAATACTTTGTTTCCTGGAACAAAAATTATGCTAGGAATCTTGCAAAGAATCCCTTCCTCAAATACTATTGGACAACACTTCAAAAGTTCATTTGTTGTAAGTTATGGCTAGCTAGGAATAATGTCATTTTTAACAACATAAAAAATAACCTAGTTGTTATAGTAGTGAAAGCCTTGGTTTTACGCCTAGAGTTTGGGGCCCTCAATAACATCAAGGATATCTCAAAGTAGGACTTAGGTTGTGCTAAAAAGAGCTCATGTTCAAATTTCACAAACCATTGTCAAATCTCCTGCTAAGTTGGAAAAGAGATATGGTAATATCAAGAACATTGGAAGCTGAAAATGCCTTAGATAGACCTAAAATGATGGAATATGAAGAGGGAAGGGATGATTCTTCACTTTGAAAATGCATCCAAAAGGAATCTAGGGATGGCAGGAGGGGGAGGAGTAGTTCAAGACTCTAAGGAAACAAAAGTTCTTAAGTATTCATGGGGACTGGGAAGCATCACAAGTAATCAATTCGAAGCTTATGCCCTCCTAAAAGGAATTCCTAAAGAAAATCAAATAGTTTCTCTCATAGCTTTAGAAGACTCCTTGCTCATTATTCAACATTAGTATAGGGCACTTCTTCAAAAGACAAAATATATTGCAAAGAATTAGGAAGTCAGGGGATCGATTAGCATCCACAAAGTACTATCATATACTTAGGGATCTTTATAAAATAGTTGATAATTGTGCCAATGAAGGCTTCCAATTAAGAATTGGTGTGTTAAAAGTTAATGGTCGCAATAGACCTCTAATCTCCCATAGATTCAATGACAAAAAAATTTAACCCACTAAGACTGGGGGTATGTGTTGATTTTTCAAGTGCAATAGATACAAGTACTAATTTAAGAAACTGATAATTACTTCCAATGATGTAGATATTATTTTAGCTCTTCAGATTATCATTAAGCAATTACACTTTAGAAATTCAACCATAAAAGAAATAGGACAATATAGATCAAAATGCACAAAGATAACACAAGATTTACCCTGGGAAAACCCACTTGAGGGAAAAACCAAACAAAATTTTACTTAGATAAATTATTTAGTTCAACAAGAGATACATCTAATTCTTCTAGTCAAATACAAAGGCAAATTGACTAGCAATACAACCCTGGTTGAACTACCCTCTCGTTGAACTACATTTTATATATATAACCGTAACATATATAACTATATTTTATATTTATAACCATAACTAGAGGATATTTGTATTAAGAAAAACTTTGTAGCAAAGATCACAACAATAATACCATAAAGGTTTGTTTTAACAATCTTAAACCAAATTTAAAAATGAACTATTTCTTATCCTATATATACAACCATAAAGGGCCAAAATAACTATTTACAGTAGATCTTGCGGGTATAGCTTCTATATAATTGACATGGATAAGAATCTACTTTATAAAACATACAAAACTAGCAAAGAGCATGTAAGTTGGTTACCTCATCCTAAGTTGCAATTGCTAAGTCTGAATCCACTTTAACAATTTCTTCTTTTTTATATAGTTGATGAACAATTTCGTCTCACTTTAGACCTCCACAATGAGAGTTTATAGATTGCACTTGATTGGATCACCCTGACTGATCCCCTTCAGGTAAATTTATAACCATATTGCAAAGCATAATATAGTCCTCTTCCAAAACATATATTTGGCGTTTGAATTGGACCAAGGTTTCCCTCAGCTAAGAAATTTGAGAGGTTATCAAATTCTCTTGTTCCCAGATACTTCTTACAATTGAAACAATAGAACATTTATTTCTTTGAATGGCTTCCTCATGACTCCTCAAAGCCCTTTGAATCTCTTGTGATTCTCTATAATCCATTATGTATCCAAAATTGTGCAATTCCAAACTAAAATTAAATCTCTTGTAGCTATTACATGCTTTCCGCAATGATAAATTGGAGAAAATGTACATGTTAGAATAAATCTGAGAATAAAAACCATGACATCTAAAAGAGATGGTGTTGGTGAACAAAGGAGAATGAAACCATGCTCCATAAATGACTAAAAAGGACACACTTTCTAGAGGGAGAGAGAGTTGAAAGATGTGGGGGATGTGGAAGGTCTATTTATAACCCAAAAGCAATGCTTGAAGTAGACTATGTGTGGGGATTAGGAATGGCAATGAACAATTGAGTAGAGGTTTTTTCTCTTTATCAAGGTCTAGTCATGTTATGGGCTATGGAGATCCAGGAAGCAATATTTTTTGGGGATTCATTGCTAGTCATTGGTCAACTTCAGAAAACAAACATAGGACATGACTCCACTCTCTTCAAAATCATAGAAATAATCAAAGGGTTCATCTTATACTTCAATTCCATTGATTTTTTTCACATCCTCTAGTCTTACAACCAATGAGCAAATGAAATGGGAAATAAAGAGGTCATTTCGACAAAGGAACATTGTCCAAAAATGGGGATGACCCTATCATTAATTTTAATTCCATCCCTGGGATTAATCCAAGTCATGTTTCACATGTACTTATAATTGACTTCTAACAGTTGACAAAGATAAAGGTTGGACTCTCCCTTAATTAATCTCTTCCCCTTGTACTTCTCACACATTTCAAACATGATTGAGGTGGGAGTTTAATTAACATTGAGATGATGGGGAGTAATAATACAGGCGTGTTCATGAATGATCACAGTCACCCTCGAAGGTGTGTGCATTATGTTATTTTGGTTTTGCAGAGAGATTTGGGATCTCTTTTCAATCAAATGGAAACCCTCCAACAAGAGATTTCTCCTTTAAATCATATCATGAGCATGTAGATGGAGGCACATTTGGAAAGAAGTGCAACATTGGAAATGTGAATTTGAAGTTCAAAATACAATATCAGACAAACTCATTGAGGAAATGGACATGTATTATAATGTGGTACCTTGTAGTTCTCAATCCCTTGTGGATCATCCCTCATACCCCATCAGCTCAGTCAAGGAAGAGTATATTGAAAAGCCCGTTGTTCAACAAGCTCCAAAAGGACAAATGGAAGAAGCACTAGTTCAATTTGCCAACAAGGCTTATCAAAATGAAGTAGTAATGAAAGAAGCCCATAGTGCACATGGAGCTACCTATTTAGCCTAGGTTTTTAATGTATTATTAAGCCATATTTTTGTGTTGATAGTTTATTAGATATATAGTTCCAAGTATAGGAAACATGTCGACAATAAGTGTAACTTACATCCTTGTATATTATCCCTCTTGACATAATTGGAATTGTAGTTTTCTTTTATACAACCTTCTAGAAATTGTGTATTCATCTACTAATTGGATCAACAACAACTTTTATATCAATACATTGCTATCCTTTTTATTTTACTTTATTTCTATAGAGTAAATTTTTTATGGAAGTTGCTCATGAATATTGAATATGTTACAAGTGACATTTGAACCCAAGTTGGGAATATATCTTACTTCTCTCTACCACTGAGGATGGATCCAATTAACAATTGAGTTATATCTTTTTTTCCCAAAGTGGGAAAAAACTTCTAGTACCTAGGGATATTGACTTAGTATCATCCTTGGATCTACCCCGACCTACCATTACATCATTATGTAGAAAAAAAACTTGGCCACATGTAATAACTCATTAGTGGTCCCATAAGGGGGTAGACTTCCGCTCCTGCGAAATGCCTCTGTGTTTTGGGCCATTAACTTATTTCTTTAAGTCTAAGAAAGACAATCTTTTTAATAGCTAAGCAAAAGTAATTTAAGGTCTTACTCTAGGACCAAAGATAGTTTTAACCAATCCCTAATATCTACTAGATACCCAATATCCCATCTAATCACTATTGAAGTTATCAAATAGAGGTCATGTTGTATTTAAAGACGAAGGGCCTTTGAGGCATTAAAGATGAAGATCAATTAAGCACCAATTTTGGCACTAACAAACTTACAACAACCCTTTGAAGTGGAGACATGTGCGAGTGAGTATGTTATGGGAGAGGTCTTGATACAAAGAGGAAGACCTATATGTTACCATTCTAAAATATTTCATGGGACAATTCTTAACTACCCTACCTATGACAAACAACTTTATGCCTCGGTGTAATCTGTGAAGAAGTGGAAACACTATATGATGGGAAAATTATAAAATAATCAACATAGATCACCAACGATTACAATATATGTAGGCCTAGAGTAAGCTACAACAAACCATGTATTGCAAATGGATGGGGTTTCTACGAAATTTCATTTAGTGATCAAGTATAAGAAGAGAAGCATAAAAAAGTTCGATGACTTTCTTTCAAGGCCACCATACCAAAGAGCAAAACTTTGGGAACTTTGATGCACATGGAGCCACTCACCCATGATGCATATAAAGTGGCATATTCAGATGATGAGGACTTTAAGGAGGTGTTTAAATAGTTGCAGAGCTAGATTCATGTACACAATGGTGACAACACAATTTATTACCGTCTCCTTTGAGGCATTAAAGATGAAGATCAATTAAGCACCAATTTTGGCACTAACAAACTTACAACAACCCTTTGAAGTGGAGACATGTGCGAGTGAGTATGTTATGGGAGAGGTCTTGATACAAAGAGGAAGACCTATATGTTACCATTCTAAAATATTTCATGGGACAATTCTTAACTACCCTACCTATGACAAACAACTTTATGCCTCGGTGTAATCTGTGAAGAAGTGGAAACACTATATGATGGGAAAATTATAAAATAAACAACATAGATCACCAACGATTACAATATATGTAGGCCTAGAGTAAGCTACAACAAACCATGTATTGCAAATGGATGGGGTTTCTACGAAATTTCATTTAGTGATCAAGTATAAGAAGAGAAGCATAAAAAAGTTCGATGACTTTCTTTCAAGGCCACCATACCAAAGAGCAAAACTTTGGGAACTTTGATGCACATGGAGCCACTCACCCATGATGCATATAAAGTGGCATATTCAGATGATGAGGACTTTAAGGAGGTGTTTAAATAGTTGCAGAGCTAGATTCATGTACACAATGGTGACAACACAATTTATTACCGTCTCCAAGACGAGTTACTCTAAAGGTTGGATAAGTTATGTGTTCCTAAAGCTGAGCAACTATAGTTGATTAGAGAGGCTCACATCTCCAAGGTTGCAGGGAATTTTGGTGTAGGGAAAATAATGGTGAATTTGTAGAGGTATGTGTATTGGACCAAGATGCAAGAACATGTAGCTAGGTTCATAAGGGGATGCATGCTTTGTTGTACCATCAAGTATAGTAATGGGAAACAGGGTTTATATCATCCATTTTTTGTACCCACTCGTCCTTGAGAAAGAATTTCCATAGACTTTGTGGGGGGTTTACCAACAACTAATAAGGGATATGACTACATGTTCATGCTAGTTGACAACAAGATGCATGTTTTGTTTCCCTATAAAAAGACCATCAACAGGAAAGAAGCAACAAAATTATTCTTTGGACAAGTCTAGGAGCATTTTGGGATACGAATGAGCATTGTTTCAGATAGGGACATAATATCTTAGTGCATTTTGGAATACATTGCAAGAGAAGCTGGACACAAAGTTAAAATGGTCTACAACATTCCATGCACATACAAATGGGCAGACAAAAGTAGTCAACGAGACTTTGGTGCAACTTTTGAGGGGTTACAATAAGAAGCATCCAAAGAATTGGGACGAAAATCTAGTATATATACAACATTCTTATAACATAACAGTCCACACTTCTACTGGCAAGTCCCCATTTGAAACATTTTTTGGATATTTTCCACCTTCACCTTTGGATATTGCATGTGGACAACAAGGAGTGAGGGAGGATCTTATAGTGAATTCCATAAGGGTAGAAAAAATTGTTGAGAGATTAGAAAGATCCATATACAAGTGTAGGAGACAATCTGGAAGTTATAGGAAAAATATAAGGCTAATCATGATAATCATAGGATAGAGAAGTCCTTCAAGGTGAGAGACATACTATGGTTACATTTGAACAAGGAGTGATTACAAGGTCCTGGTAAGAAAATCAAGGCTTTGCAATATGGCCCATTTTTGGTACTAGAAAAGGTTGGATACAACACCTATTGACTTAGTATATCCCCTTACATGCACATTTACTTAGTAGTGAATATAGAGAATTTGAAACTTTATGATCCTTCCATGTTAGATCATGAAAATGATCAGGTCCTACCTTTTGTAATTGTGAGGAAACCAGCTCACAAAAAGATAAAAAGATAGATCAGTGCCTTAGAATTCAACCTCTTCGAGGGGGCAACCTCCTTTACATTACACAAATGAACAATTCTTGGATGATACAAATGACAAAACCTCCTTTCTATATATAGGAGTCTAAGGGGTCACAATATAACTAGCCGACCTAACAATAATAATATAAAGGCACAAAAATAAAAATAGTGGGATTCTATGGGGCACAATAATAACAATATGGGCACAATAGGGGCACAACAATAACAATAAGGGATACAATGACAATAGTAATGGGGGAATCACTAGTATTATAGGGACCTAACAGTAATGGATTTGACACTAGATGATTAGGCATAGTTGAAAAAGGATATAGTTTTTCAGAAGAGGTTTATAACGACAAGACAAGGGCAACATGACCTTTCTCAAACTGTGTCTAAAGGATAACTTCTAGGCAAGGCTAAATGGTACACTTGAGAAAAGTTGGAGGAAAAATTTCCTCACCTCATTCAGTAGAAGTTGTTAGGGTCTAAAGCCTCCCAAAATGGGGAGGTGTGATATTGATTGGATCATTATATTTTTTTTATCCATCTTGATGCTTTCAAAGTGGAAAAATTGGAGAAATTAGCTCACAGGACCAATTTTACCAGTGGGACCGAGTTTGAAAAATCGGGGTTTGAAACCTTCTTAGAGCAGATTGAGGCATGAAATGGCGATTTTGGAGGTAAAAATTTGTTTCTTAAGTATGACATATTTTAATGTTATGCTACACATAGATACACATTCAACAACATAAGAATCACCTTAATCGAAGTTCGTATACAAAAGTTATGTTACTCAAAAGTTGACATTCTTGTTTTGACCACCATAATTCGAGAGGACGCCATGTTTTTTTTCTTTGTAAGTAAAATAATTTTGTATTACATAAGTGGAAGAAAAATTACAAAATTCTAAGATTTAGAGATAAAAAAAAACCTTCCATGGACATGGGCCTGAAGATGAGAGATAAAATAGCTTAGAAAAGTGTGAGGAGGCATTTGCTCACAGAAGAGAAAGCAAAGAACCTCCTGACATTTACATAGCAAAAAAATAAGCAGAATCATTATGAGAGCTGAGAATAGAGAGATATTAAAGTCGTATAAGAGGCTACCTTGGGGAACAAGTGATTCCCAAATAGTACTCTAGAGGGTCTTCCTGGACCACAAGGCATGGTTTATAATAATCCATTTCATTTGGAAAAGGGAGCCCCGTGGAATCTGGTTAAATGGAGGAGGATAGAAACTCATATTGTTGTTGGAAAGGAGTACCACCTTGACTGCTAACCTAGCTGCGTTTTTTGTTGGAGGGGCTTGAGTTGGTTGAAGAAAGCTTCAACTTGTTGCGAGACTATTGTTGCTTAGGCGAAGGGATGCGAGGCCTGTCGTGGTGAGATTTGGTGTGAACTGGAGAGAGCAAGGGGGAGTTGTACACAATGTCAGTAGAGGGAGACACAGAGCCCTACAACTACATGCCCATAAGGGTGGCAATGCGGCTAAATGATGCTTTTACATGACATATATGAAATTCCATGTCGAGTACATTTCCTTCCATCAAAACATTGACATCTTCCTCATCCTTGTAATGTCGGCCAAGGAGATTACACAAATCCCATAGGTGGTTTCCCGCAATCTTAAGCTCTTAATCTTTCGCATCGGCCACAATTCTATAATAGCAATGAGGGGTGTTGCAATCAAAATTCTCATCCCCTTGCCCATGCCAGGGAGGGAGGGGAGGTCTACCTCTTCCTTAGCCACTTTTGTGGTATTGACCTCGTTCCCACACCATGTTTGCAGTGAAAGGAGTTGCAATTTCCTGGATCTGAACACACTCTCCGCCTTCGAGCAACCGAGGAAATGGGTGGCCATTACCATAGGAACCAATCCGTTTAACGTTGTATTCATCTCGCCAGCCGATAGGGTGGCTAAACGTATTATTAATTCACTTTAAAGGTAGGAGGAGGGTGGGCTTGCCACCATCTCCTTGCTCCTAACTCCATACACTATGGAAAGCATGCTAATGACACTGCCAAAATTCCACGCTAGTTGAGTTGTGAGTTGTATTCATGAAGGCAATTAATGCCTTGGATTTGATATCTAACACAGGGATTTGGGGGAAAGGATGCCATTTTATCCCCCATTATTCATGGGAAATGGGCTAGCCATGTGATCAAGATGAAGAAGACTCTAGAAGATTCCATATTGTAACTCTACTTAAGAGTTGAAAGAGTCAAATTTAACAACTAGCAGGCTATCAAAATGTGTTATAATTGGGACACTAGGAAGAAAAGGGATACCACCCTATGGGAGTGTATTTTGTTCCATAGACGAGCAGAGTAGCTGAGAGTGGATATGGATAAAGAAAATAGAGAGGATTCATGCATTATAGTAGCCCATGGGCCACAAGCCTCACTTCTTTATACTTGCCTCCCGTTGCCATTTAGATAAAGAGAGTTGAGAACCATCACATTCTAGTTGGGTTTTATCTCGAAAGGGTTCACACAGCATATCTCGTGTTCTTATGATTATGAGTGATTTTAATTTTACCTATTCTCTATTTTCCGCAATTTAGATATTGCATGCATGGCATTGTAACTTAATAAATCCAAAAGTCTTAAGGAAAAACAATTCACATAATATAGATTTCTGATTTTTAAGTATAATTTTATTACATATGTTGTGACGAACTGTTCAATGGAATATCCATAACATTTTATGGATCACAAGTGCACGAAACTTTGGTTTCTTGAGGAGGATGGAAGCATCAATTCAGGTAGATTTTAGAGACTTGGTGTCAAGTTTTGGTTGATGACTCGGTGGATTGAGCTATTGGCTAGATAATGGTCGATGATGATAATGAACTTGAAGTGAGGGAGGATGTAAGACCTTAAAAGGTATGGTATGGGCATGTGATATCCAAAGTAGCAATTGAACTACATGGTTTCATGGACACATCACAAGACAAAGTTATATTGTTGGGCGAGTTGATTTCTTGAGTGCAAAGCAAGATTGAGGTGGATAGCATGCCATATTGACATGCCATTTGAAAATGACTAGTCGCATGACATGGGAACACCCATTGTTAGGGCCCTGAGTTGGCACCAAGGCCAACGAGCCCCCATGACGGGTCGTGCTCACTTGGAGAGTTGAAAAATTGAATTTAGGACGATTTGGGGGCAGCGTGTGCTCAAGTTGTACGAAGACAACGGGCGTGTGGGTGCTCTATAACGGAGGGCGCCCACACAACTCAGGCAGAGTGCGCATGAACATTATAACGACCTATGCCCACATATGTAACAAAGATTCAACCTCCAGGGATGTAACACGGATGTAATGATAATAGTAGTATAATCATAATTATAGTCTTTGATCTATGTAATATCCTTTGATCTATTAATTGCTAAGTAGAGAAACAAGGTATTTTCATCAACATGTATTGTTGAACCTTGTTTTCATTAATACAAACAATGAGTTGATGTTATAAGTTATCTTGTGGACATTAAATTTGTGGTAATGTGGTCCTTTAGGCAAGGTGAAGCCAGTTGGGAGGGTCCCTCAACTTGGTCATCATTACTCTTTTTGTGTTCATTTTGTAGCATAAATCGATAAGTATTTATAATTCTCAATTTGATGTTTTATTTTAAGGACAAAATGTGCATGGTTGTTAATTTTTTTTCTTTTAAGTGCTTGTATCTCTACTGGGTCATTCCTATGCAAAGAAGAACAAGTTCTTGTTTAAGACTAATGATATAGTGTGTTTTCCCATTCTATGCAAAACCATTCAACAATGAAATATTTGCATTCTATTTTACTAAGGAAACTCTATATTGTTAAAGCCAATGTTGAATGGATTCTTTGTGAAGTGTTTTTTTTTTACGGAAACGGTTAGAAGATGTATTAATTCTCGGCAAAAAGTGCCTCAATGCAGATTACAATGAAAAGGCAGAATTCAGATTTCTCTTCGGATGGGAACCAGATGGTTTCCCCCCTAGTGAGTCTGCGAATTCTTTGGCTATCAAACGATTGGTCTTCTCTATCTTTCCTGATTTACATAAGCAGACAAACTGCTCCAATAAAAGACAGTAAAACATTTTAAGCTAATAGTCAAGGGATGGGATCCCAGCCTTCGTCTTCATTTCTTAGCAGGACTCCGGGTGAGAGGGGAGCCACTCTGTTGGCTTCAGCATCGGCTTCTTTATTGTTGTCTCTCTTTACATGAAGGAATTCCAGATTCTGAAAGGAATTTATAAGAGTTCTAATTCTGTTCATCAATCTTGAAAGCCTTAGATCAGTAGGAAGGGAGCTGTCTACAATGATCTTTATGATGGATTGGGAGTCCCCAAAAACAGTTGCATCTTTGATACCCAAGGTTATGAGCTGTTTGAGACCCTGAAGGAGAGCCAGAGCTTCGGCTTGGATGCTTGTGATGAAGCCCACACCCCGGGCAAATCTTAGTTCAATTCTGTTCTCAGCATTTTTTATTACTCCACCTGCACCAGATCTGCCAGGGTTACCTTTTGCTGCCCCGTCAAAAAAGAGAATGTATCTTGCCTTCTTGCTGCAAAACTCAGAAAAATCTACAGCCTCAAGTCAAATTTGCCATTTTTTATGGAGAGGAGGGGGTCTGATAATATCAGTGAAATTTAGCTGAAGGTGAGCGCCCCATACAACTTCTTGGCCACTTAAATCTGCTCTGTCAAGCTGATCGCCCAAATAGTCTCTTAGGTGGCATTTGATTTTTTCCCATATGATCTTGAGGTCACTTTTTTTGTCTCTGAAAATTCGCTGGTTTCTTTCCAGCCATATATGCCAGCAAATGAGTTTAGGGAGGACGAGCCAGGCATCTTTAATGTGGACGTTCTGAGGGGAGCCGCCTGGAAACCTTGACTTCCAATTTGCAAACAGATCAGCGCAGCGATTTGGCAAGGCGAAGCCGGCATTCCATGGTTTTAAGGCCTCGGTCCAAAGATCAGAGGAGAATTTGCAGCGGAGCATAAGGTGGGGGGCGTTTTCCTCATCAGTCTCACATAACGAGCAGCGGGATGGCCCGCTGTATCCTCTTCTGCGCAGCCTGTCCTCTGTCAAGATCTTTTGATGGCATAAGAGCCAATTGAAAACGTCGACTTTAGGAATTGAGGTCCGCGACCATATCCCTTGCCAAGGCTTCGGATCAGGGGGGACATGAGGTCGAAGGGAGAGGAGTTTATATCCAAGCACCACTGTGTAATGACCAGATGAAGGCCCCCATCCCCTGATGTCGGGTTTCCTGGAATTTAAAGGTGCTTTGTCTGCTAAGAGGGATCGGAGGGAGACGAGATCTCTGGAGAGGTTATGAGGTACCTCGATATCAATCCAACTCTTCCAATTGCCATTATCCCATTGAGAGATATCCCATAGCGTTTTTAGGCCCGCTCTGTCCATCCATTCTCTCAGCATAAGCAGAGAGCGGTCTTCAGAGAGGGGCTCACTGTCCATGATTCGATCATCCCAAATGCTGATGCGCTTACCATTTCCAGGAATCCAATGCGCATGAAGATTAATCAAGGGGGCCGCTTTGATGCACAGTTTGTGAACCAACGTTCCAGTTTTTGGTTTGGGTTTGTCAAGGCAGCGGGTTCTCTGTCCACCGAAGTATTTCCTCCACATCGCAACCTGAGCCCAACCCGGTTTTGGAGCAATTATTTTCCATAGAAGATTTGCACCCAAGGCAATGTTTTGCTTGCTGAAATTCTTGAAATTGAGACCTCCTTCCATTCTGGGCAGGGAGACTGTGTCCCAGTTGATAAGGGGGATTTTTTTCTCGTTATCTTTTCCGCTTTTCCAGAAGAAATTCCTGATATAGTCCTCCATTTTTCTCATAATACCTGTAGGTGCCAACATGACTGCAGCTTGGTAGGTAGGAAGGCTGTTCAAGACAACTTTGACCAGCACTGTCTTTCCAGCCAGATTAAGCCAATTGAAGCCCCAGGTGTGAATTTTAAGCTTAAATTTTTCCAGTAACGTCATCCAATCTTTGCTGAGGGCCCTTTTTTGGAAAACAGGGAGCCCCAAGTATTTAAAAGAGGTCCAGGAAGAGGAGGCTGCAAAACCAAAGCAGTTGGAGATAGCTTGGAGGAATCTGGGGGAAGAGTTCCAGCAGTAAATGTGACATTTGCCTTTGTTAATTCTGCTTCCTGAGCCTTCACAGTAAGCATCCAGCACTTCTTTGAAATGATTAGCCGTGGACAAGGAGGCAGCACCCAGCAGGAGAGAATCATCCGCAAATAGGGCATGGTTTATGTTTTTTACACCTCTAGCGATGCTCAGTCCCGTTATGTCTTGGTCATTCTGCTTTTTTATTAGAAGGAAACTTAGAACAGAAGCTTGGAGGACAAAGAGCAAGGGGGAAAGGGGGCATCCTTGTCTCAGCCCTCTAGTGGCTTTAAAAAAGTCAGTTGCCCTCCCATTTATCAAAGGGGCAATCCAGGGCTCGCTGATACAAGCTTTGATCCAATTGATGAATTTGAGTCCAAAGCCAAATTTGTGGAGGACCTCGAACAAGAATCTGTGTCTTACCCTGTCAAAGGCACTTTCAAGGTCTAGTTTAATGACCATTCCTTTCTCTTTCCGAATCAGACTTGAATGAATCGCCTCTTGGACCAGAATAAAATTATCAACAATCTGCCTTCCCTGGATGAAGCCTCCCTGATTCTCGGGTATGATGTCAGGAAGAATGGTTTTTAATCTGTTTGCAATTACTTTTGTTATCAACTTGTAGCCTATATTGCAGAGGGAAATAGGGCGAAATCTGGAGAAGGAGTTGGCACCTTTTTCCTTGGGAATAAGGGCCAGGAAAGCTGAGTTGGTGCTTCCCCCAATTTTCTAACATGCTTGAGATTTCCTCACCATTCTGCATAAGTCTTTTTCCACTATCTGCCAACAGCTCTGCAAGAATCTAGCTGTGAAGCCATCTGGCCCCGGGGCCTTATCTAGCTCCATTGCAAAGAGAGCGGATTTAATTTCATTACTAGTGACTTCTGCTTCCAAATACTGCTTCTTACTGATTGTGATTAGAGAGGGTACCTCGTCCACAGGATTTAATACCAACCCCTGTCCCTCTTCTTCATTATACAACTTTTTGAAGTGGAGGTATGCAGCCTTTTTTATACTTTGCATGTCTTTGTGACTTATATTCTCTTCCTTGATTTCTGAGATGGAATTGAAACTTTTCCGGGCTTGGGCTTGCTTGTGGAAGAAGGAGGAGTTTCTGTCTCCAGCCTTGAGCCAAAGCCTGCGGGATTTGACCCTCCAGTACTCTTCCTCAGCCAGACTTGCCTTGAGAAATTTTCCTTGTAGCTCGGCTTCCTTATCTAGAGTTTCTTTTGTGATTTCTTCATTTTCCGAGTTCATATGGTGAATCTCAAGGCATTCTTGGATCTTTTTCCTTTCCACCACTAGTTTAGGAAGGGATTTGGCCCAGGATTTCAAAGTAGCTTTCGTTCTCCTGAGCTTTTCCTCCCATACAAAGAATGCAGAACCGTTGACTGGATGCTTCCAAGTGTCTTTTACCAGCTGCATGAAGGTCTGTTCTTTAACCTAGATGGGGCTAAATTTAAATGGGATGGGGCCATGATTCTTGTGTGCCAGCAGATCGAGCTTGATGGGTTTGTGATCAGAAACACTGCATGGAAGAATATGCATTCTAGAATCTAATCCAAGGAGAAGAAAAGAACTTTGTACAAAAAAACGATCTAACCTTGCAGCGATGTGCCCCGGGCCAAGTCTTTTGTTGGACCAGGTGTATTTGCCCGACGAGGGTTTAATGTCAATCAGGTCCCAGTCCTGAAGCAGATCCTCGACCCATTCTCGTGCTGGGTCCCTTACAATGCTTCCTCCATGCTTTTCATCAAGAGAGAGGGTTAGATTAAGGTCCCCTGCGATGATGACATTCTTTAAGTCTTCTGAATCTGCCATATTTCTGATGGAGTCCCAACAACTTTTTTTCTCACCTGCACTGGTTGGAACATACACATTGAAGAGGCAGAATGTCTCATTTGAATCCATGTGTTGCAGCTTGGTGAACAGCCAATGGGTGTTGGTGGCTTCTTTGATTTTTGAAACTTTATTTACGTTCCAAAGGGTTCCCAGTCCTCCTGACGCACCACGGGCTGAAACAGCTTGCCCTTCACATCTTTTCCACAGGTTACTCGCTGTATGGAGGAAGGACTTATCCTCCATTTTAGTCTCCTGGATGAGGAGTATATCCGGAAATTCAGTTCTTATCAAGCTTTTGACGGCTTCTTCTTTTGTTCTGCTCCCCATACCCCTACAGTTCCAGGAGACAATCTTCATCACTTGGTTTTTGAGTGGGGAGCTCCTTTAGAGCTCTGATGCTGGTTTCTAGTCATCTTCGGAGTTTTTGCCAAGAGTTTATCGAGGGTTGGTTGGCTTCCTTGGAGTTTGTCTTTATAATTCTCCTATTCTCTTTTCTCGCGAGCTGATTTGCGGCCTCTCAATGATCTTCTAGGCGAGGAGTGTGAATCCCCTATTTCACCTTCCTCTTCTGAGTCCTCCGATCCTTGCTCTTCCTCGGCCTCTTCAGTGGGAATGTCATTCTGCTTGTCTGAGTTAGGTTCAGCTTGCTTTGAACCCGAAGGGACCTCCATGTGGGGCGATGCAACCTTCTAGCTCTCTATTTCTTTAGGGTCTTCTGATGCTGAGCTTAACAACATAAATTTGTTGCCTTGGTCTTCCATGGGGGAAGCTTGAGTCGCAGGGCCTGGTTGGGGGGCCTTGTCATTTTTGTTTCCGGATCTAGGGTTTTTATGAGCATTTTTTGTCCTTTTGACCTGTGTCCATCCTTCCTCCTTGCTTTTTTCCCCTTCACTATTCTTTGGGCAGCCACGGGCAAAGTGGCCATAGACATGGCACTTTCTGCACTTAAACGGAAGCTGCTCATAATCCAACTTTTGGAGGTGCACCCAGTTTCCAACCTTTATCTTTATTGCCTCAGGCAGGCCCACCTCAAGATCCACTTCGACACAGATTCGAGCACAGTCAAATTGATCTTTGTTGTTGGCTCGATCTATAAACTTGCCCAATGTATTCCCAATGTGTTTAAGAGACTCCCAGTTCCAACAGTGCATAGGCAGATTGGGCAGTCTAACCCACACTGGGACGGCTGTGGGAACGTCGACTGCTGGGTCGAAATCAGGCGTCCACTTGTTGAGATACAACCCTTGAGGACCCATGAAATAGGGTCCATTACGGAATATCAGTTCCTTATCCTCCTTTTCAGTGAATTCGAAGAGGAAGAAACCCTTCCCTAGAAAGTATGAGGTGACTCTGTTGTTGATCAGCGGTGCCCAATTCCTTGCTACCCAGCTCTCCGTGGTTTTGGGGGAGGGCCAGAGTCCAGTGAACTGCCCGACCAAAGCTCTCTCTGCCAAAGAGAGGGCAACCTGGATTGGCCCCTCAGGAGGAAGCTCAATCTCAGGAATATCATCTAGACGCTTGACGAACTTCGCGGCTTCAGTTGCTTTCTTCTTTGGAAGATATTTCAGCAATTTTATGAACGCCTCTGCAGCAGAACAGTGAGGCGAAGACGGATCCATAACACCAACGGCTTAGCTCGGGTGGGGCAAGCTTGCCCTGGTTTCAACTCTCATAATCCTCGGTCCAACCCAAATAAAGGAGGGACACCGCGCAGGAAGGGGGATAAATCGGAAGGGATCGTGAGCGCCGCGCAGGGAAGGAATCGCGCAGAGAGCCACCGAGGCAGCCACAGGGCCGAGGCAGGATCAAGCGCAGCGGAGGCTAGGTCAAGCGACAGTCTTTTTCAGGATTCTTTGTGAAGTGTTGAATGATACAATAGATTGATATTATTTTTTGTATTTTCTCATATGGTTTTCATTTAGAAATTGACATCGTAAACCTACAAAACAATGAGACTCATTGAAGAAGTGAAAACAAGATTTGTTTCATTAACCAACACAAGAATATTTTGGAATATCACATGAGTGAAAAATTAGATTGCATGCTCAATAAAGTATCTCTAATTCACCAACAAATAAATGAGATCTCTATTATATTTTTAATTCTTTTGAGTTATATTATGTTGCAATAGTTTGCTAACATGTCATAGTCTTTTTCCTTGGAGATTACACAGGCCATTCATATCCTAAACCTTGCACATATATTTTTAATATCTTATAGTCTATGCCCTCAAATCGACAATTTAATGTCCACAATTTAAATTAATTAAATTTATCAACATTTTTGGTGCCATTTTCTAGGGAGATGCTAAAAGGGATTATCACATTTGAGGCTTATTTTCATGGATATTTTAAACTGTACAATTTGTTTTGTGTGAATTATTTCATTTTATATACTAGGATTCTAGACCCAATGAGATAGTGAATGGTAAGATGCAAAGATGACCTCACTCCAAAATTTTCTGAAGTGTAATAGCATGATGCATTCACTTTAGTGAGTATGTTGTCCCCTTAGTTCTAAATATATGCTAGTGTTGTATGAATAAGTCTAGAGATAGAAAAGATACATTTAAATGAAAAGGTAGAGAAGTTACTCTACATAATAATACCCTTTCAAATACTAACCTGTTGGCAAGAAAATATACGAGAGGAGGACCAACATGCATGACTCTAGTGAAAAATCTAATACTTGTAGTAGGCAGTTCAAGAAACCAAATATTTATAGCAAGTGGAAATTCAAAATTGATAGTCTTTTTCAGTTGATCCTACATTGTAAACAACATTGACAAGTGAACCAAATCAGTAATAAGAATCATAAGTATACTACAATCTAGTTAGAGACTTAAAATATCTACACTAAGAGATTTGGTACAACCTCTTCAAAGGAAAAAATATGACGGAAGGTGAAGGTGAAGTGTATGTAAATGGATAAGGTGAGACACATACAAATGAAGAAGATGAAACAACTTTTGGTTTCCTAATTGTGGACCATACCACAATGGTACAAATGAAGAATATTCCTCCGTTAGTCCTACGTCATTTTCATGGTATGATTTGTGAAGATCTTGATGCTTTTCTTTTTGCGTTTGAAATATTAAGACGTAGTTATGATTACTCAAGTGATGCACAAAAATTCAAACTATTTCCCGCCACCTCAAAGATTAAGCATTATGTTGGTTTATGGGCCTTGGAGGAAATACAAATCAAACAGGGGATTAGATGCATATGAATTTTCTTAAAAAATATCAAGAATATTGTAAGGCTAGGGATTTGAGAGAAGATATTTTTAAGATGACACAGAAAGAAGAGAGTTTGGAAGATTATCTTGAAAGGTTTATGTATAACCTCCAAATATCTAAGCAAAACAAACTTGGTTAAGACACTATTATGACTATATTTTTGAGAGGTATTTTGAATCAATCCGTTAACTTGCTTAATTTGATGGGAACTGGAGATGTTTCATAATTAACATGTATTGATATTAGTGAACTTTGCAAGAGGCATTCTTGAAGTCAAGCTAGATCTGGCAAGGGAATTAGAGATACTTTTTCTAAAGCTTCCAAATATGTAATAAGTGGTGTAATTAAGGTTGAATTAGGACATTTTCTGGAAGATTTAAAACTGATCTTCTTGAACTCTCATTTTATAGTTAGACAATTCACAATTTAAAAAGAAGTAGGGAGATAAAAAAAAGTAGCTCTTGCTATCTTTTGTCCTAAAAGTAGAAAGGAACACCCACTAAAAAATGTCCTCTAGATAGTATTGAAACTTGTGTCATTTGCGTAGGAGAGCATTCCATGAGGTAGTGTCCCTCCTTACATGGTCTATGAGCATTTTATCATAGGGATAGCCAAGAAACTATGTGCACTTGAACCAAAAATACCTTGAAAATTGAGAACGACATGTATGCCTTTAAACCGTGCATATTCATTTTCTCTATATTATTCCAATCAAGAATATTCACCACATTTTTTGAATTCTACTGTGCCTTGGCAAGCATATTCTCCACCAAAATTTCAAATTAAACCTTTGTAACGAGGATGGCGAGTAACTAACCATGGAAATATGTCTACATATGCCTATCCTATGTAATCACAATAATCTTACCTCACACAATCACCATAACATTCATATCCCCCTCAATTTCAACAACCGTATACCACACAATCACAACCTCAACACCTATAGCTTCCACCCACTCAACATCCAAGGCCCATGCAATTACCTACCGAGCATATTCCTAACCCAAACAATAAAGTAGTTCAATGTGATTTTAACATTTAGTTACAACCATTTCTGCATATTTGATCACTTCAATAGATCTACATGATATTTAACTAAGATCGGGAAAAGTACTCAACAAAAATAAAAACTCTCTAGTAATCATTGAAGAAGAATCAAAGGAGGTGACTCTTGATCAAATAAATAATGGTGTTATAATAAAAAAACTCCTCCAAATTTAGAGCTCTACTAGTCATCCAGTTTACCTCCCTATCTAGAGAGGTTATGCTTGAAACAACTAATAGCCTCCTCTAAATTTGATTTGATTACATAATTAAAGAATGTTTACATCATAGTTCCCCTACTATAGGCCATCAAGAACACCCCAATTTATTCCAATAATATTAGAGAACTTTGCCTAAAAAAACTTAAATGGAGGAGGATGGAACCAACGACTATTCAATTCATTAGGAAATCGATAGATCTAATATCAAAATATACTTTCATAGAATCATACGTGGATCTTGGAAACCCAACTTTTTTAGTCCATATTAATGGTACTCTTGTTCCAAATGTCTTAATTAAATTAGGGGTGCAACCAATATGATAACCAAACAAACCAAGGAACAATTGTAATTGATCAACCTTCACCCTACACCTATAGTTTTAGAACCAACAGACCAGTCCAAAATTAAACCTAAAGGTGTAATGGATGATATAATTGTTTCCTTAGACTCCTCGGAATACCCTGTATAATTTATGGTCTTGCAACCCAAAATATTTAGGAGAGAATCCTGTGATTCTAGGAAGGCCATGGTTAGCCACCACATATGCATTTATTGGTTTCCAGTCTAAAAACATGCTTATTTCACATAGTGATCCTGTGAAAAAAGTAATTTTCTATCCTCCTAATAAATCCTCTCATGATGGCATGTTATGGCTTGATAATATTGACAATGATGAAGAACATTTTCAATGCATTTTTACCATTGATCAAATTATGCAATTTAAAGAACATACTAAAGAAAGTCAGGTTCATGATTTTTTTGTTAATTCAGATTCTTTGCAAAATCCTGATCCACTTGACCATATTTTAGTCCATATTTTCAATCAAATTGTGATCTAAATGCTTCATCAACATTGCATTTTTCTACATCAACCATAGAAACATTAAAATCATGCACTATACCTTTTGAAATTAGTCTAGGAAAATTTTTACATATAAATTCTCAACTTAACAAACTTTCGCAGGGACAAGTAGTTAAAATGTTGCAAAAACACACATGCATTCGATTGGAACTATCAGGCATGAAGGGAATCCACACAAACACATGCACACATCATATCTACATTCAAATGGGTGCCCGTCCCATTAGACAACCTTAGAGGAATATGGAATTAGCTTTGAACGAAATTGTTAAAGAAAAGTTGCAAAAAATACTTGATGCCAATTTTGTTTACCCGATTTCAAATAGCTAGTGGGTTTCATCCCTAGTAATAGTGCATAAGAAAAATGGTAAGTGATATATTTTTGTCAATTATAGAGAATTTAACAAGGTCACTTTAAATGATCACTTCCCTCCTCCATTTATTATCAATTTTTGGACACATTAGCTGGTAAAAAGTACTTCTCTTTTCTTGATGGTTTTAATGGCTACAACTAGATATAGATTGCATCTAGGGATCATGATAAGACCACTTCTATGTGAACATGGGGAAAATTTTCTTTTAGAGTGTTTCCCTTTGGACTATGTAATAGTCCTGCTACTTTCCAAAGAGTGATATTAGCCATATATTATGATATGATCCATAATTGTGTAGAAATCTAGATAAATGATTTGTCTATGGTTGGTGATTTTTTCCAATACACGTTAGAAAATTTAGAGAAGGTTTTGATAGGATTTCAAGATACTAACCTTGAATTAAGTAATGTTAAATGCCATATGTTGCAAATCAGAGGGATTGTTCTTCACCATCTCATATCTTATGCAAGAATTTAGATTGATTTGACAAAGATTGAAATTATGTTAGAGCTTCTAGTTCCAAGACCTCCAAAAGATGTAAGAAGCTTTTTAGGTCATGTTGGCTATTATAGATGATCCATATCGCATCTCACATGAATAATTGTTTTCTTTGTTTAAATTTCTTATTAAGGATACTAATTTTTCTTGGGATGATCATTGTCAAAATGCTTTTGAAGCACTATAGGAGAAAATTACCAAGGCACGTATGTTGAAGGGACTAGACCCTCCTTTTCCATTCTACATTTCAGATACAACCCTTAGAGTAGTATTAGGACAACAAGAAAATAAATAATCTTATGTTATCTATTTTATTAGCAAAACGTTAACACTTACTATATTAAATTATATAGTAACAACAAAAGAATTCTTAATCGTTGTGCATGCAATTAACAAATTCAGACATTACATCATTGGGTACAAGGTTTTTATCCATATTGATTGTTCTGCCATAAGATATCTAATGAAAAGACCCATGAACAAAGGTAAGATAACTTGGTGGCTTTTGTTATTACAAAATTTTAATATTACTATTCTAGATAGAACCGAAAGAACAAATTTCAATAATGAGTCCAAAATTTGAATAGTCCTTCTTGTCTACGAGTGTCTGCTTTAAAGATAAAGAAACTCCTACAAATGACGATTTTCTTGACGAACATTTTTGTTGTTTCTACTAAATCCCCTTGGTTTGTAGATGTGGCTAACTATTTGGCTATAGGGAAATTGCCATATCATATTTCACCTAAGCAAAAAAAGTTCATCATACTCAGTACCTTCCGCGCTTGGATTGGAGGGGACCTCTTCCACATAGGACCTGATATAATCATTAGAAGATGTGTATGTGAAGATGAGATGCTTAACATATTAAAATCTTTCCATGGTGAACCATGTGCAGGGAACTTTGCTAACAAGAGAACAACCTATAAATTCCTTCATTTGAGGTATTAGTGGTCCACTCCATTAAGAGATGCCAAAAGGTACATTCGAGTTGCGATAGTTTTAATGGATGTGATGCCTAGTATAATTCAACAATAGTCCTTTACACCCACAAGTACTCACGGAGCCTTTTGAAAAGTGGGCTCTAGATTTTGTGGGTCCTATTATTCCAACATCAAAAAAGAAAAGGTGTATTTTGGTTTCTACTAATTATGTAACTAAATTTGTAGAGGCTCAAGCTCTTTTTCATGCCATTGAACAAGTAGTTGCAGATTTTTTATTTGAGGACATTTTTACCTTTTTGGTGTGCCAAGAGAAATTGTAATATATCAAGGAGTGCTTTTCACATCAAAGCTAGTACAAACCATCATTCAACAATATCAAATCATGAATTGGAAATCCTCTCCCTACTAGCCATAAGCCAACATGCAAGTGGAGTCTACCAACAAGTTCCTTGAAGCAATCTCGACAAAAATAATGCAAATACACCGTAAGGATTAGGAACACCAGCTTCCCAAGGCAATTTGGGCATTTAGGGCCACATGGAGGAACGTGACCCAAATTACAACATGTGAATTGGTGTATGGAAAACAAGTCTTTCTTCCAAAAGAATTTCAAGTGAATACTTTTAGAACTGTAGTACAATTATATATGGATCCTGCAGATGCATAACAACATAACATAGTTCAATTAAATGAATAGGTTGAAATACATCAAGATTCCATTTAGCAGACCACCCTTGTCTAGCAACAGAGAAGCAAATGGCACGACAAAATTATTAGAAAGAAGAAATTTAAACTAGGTGATTGGGATCTCCTTTTTCACCCTAAATTCAAAATTTTTAAATGAAAGTTCACCATGCATTGGTTAGGCTCATATGAAATTGAAAATTTCTTTGATAATAACTCTATAAGAATTAAGACCATTGATGGGGAAGGAACTTCTTTCTTGGTTAGTGGGCATAGGTTAAGATTATATCAGTAGTCTGTCACCTGGAAGGAATTCATTCAACACATTTTGTAACAATTTGAGATTGTGGTAATGAGCAGGGAGGATTCTCAACCTGCGACAACCTCACCTTGATTTATTTCTTCTTTCCTTATACAAAATATTATAATAATAATAAGGAAAAAGGAAAAAGGAAAAAGAAATAATTAAAAAAGTAAAAAGTAAAGATAAAAATCATAGTCATTTGTGAAAACCAATCCTCTTGCATAGTTGGACATAAAATTTGCTTGAAAACTAGGTACAAGTCTTCTCATCACTCAATTAATCAACATGTTCATGGAATTAAAAAAAAAAATCATTATTTTCATCAATCATTTCAAGCAATTAGTTTTTATGGTTTGTTTAATTGTGATAATAAGTCAAGACTCAATACTAGATTTTTAGAGCTTCATTCTTGATCTTCGGCATCGAGACTTCAATTTCAAAATTTAATGTTACAAATTCTATCTACCCTTGATGGCATTCCAATGTTCCAGAGATGTTGATATCACAAATTATTCGCCTTAATTTCTTCAACAATAACTTCAACATTCACAATTCTAGCAGTTTTGTGAGCTATATGTGGTCCTATAACCCATTATGCAATTTGACAACCATTGTCTTCAGTAATTACCAGATCTCTATATTAGTTACAAGGTGACCTGTAACCACTCTATTTGAATCTATCTTGAAAATTTAGGATTATGAATTCCATAATAAGGGCCTTGAGTTGCCCATGATTAGCTCCAACTCCTCCTTTCTATCACTCCACAAATCTTCATCAACAACATCATTATTTTTTATTCATTCTTGTTTTAATGATTAGTCTCAACATCAACAATAAATCATTCTCAGCATCAACACTCAGATGGTTCAACTCAATACACAAAAAATAGGTTTAGTTCCCTTCACAACCGTGTTCATTACTTCATTAGGAAACACTTCATCAAGGTTCCAATCAGGTAAAATTGGTGTAAATAAATCAATTTTGGAGTTCTTCTACTCCATTAAAGACATGAAAAAGCTATTCAATAATACATTTTTTCGGCTCATTTTAACATGTAAATAACCTTACTTTTACTTACACTCTTACACTCATACTCTATGTTTTCCATATGCTCCATTGATTTTCATAATAACCACTCACATATTCCTTTGCCACCCCAAATAATTAATAATTGGTTGGATTGCTAATTCACCATAATTCCTTATGATTGTGTACATGCATAAACTTACTACATGTTGGCACCGAAATTCTTATCATTTTGAATCATCTCTTGGATTCAAAATGGGCATGTGACCTATACAATGCTATAATCACCACTTCCAAAATCCTTACCATGCTCTTTGTAGTAACAATTGCTCGAAACAAAGTGTTGTTTGCATAGTCTCTCACATAGAGAAATTGTAGTGTTATGGGGAAGCTCGATGTGGTCTGATAAGAGCCATGGAAATTGAAGGTTATGGAAGCCTATCTCAAGTATAACATAAGTAAACCAATACTCAAAGTTGTATGGTGGATCCCATTTCTCAAAATTTTCATGGAAAAAATGATTTTTTAATAGGGAATTTGTAGAGGGTTTCGATGACTGAGTGGCTAGCGTAGGTGACTTTCTAATGATTGTGTCAGAAGAATCAATGACTCAAGCCACTCACCTACCTCAAATAGGAGAGAGACAATTTAAGAACAAGTAGGTTTAATAGGGGATATGGACACAATTTTTGTGTTCAATAAAGCATAATCTGAATTAGAGTTGAGGAATATCCAAGGCTTGAATTACAGAGAAATGGAGGAAATTTTTATCTGTGTTGCAAATGATTTTTACTTGTGAATGAAGGTATGCAGTTACCTTCCTCTACCATATTCGTCTTCTATTTCACCTTGGAGACAACAATCACTTGAATTTTCCATTGTTTTTATACAAAATCCTAGGTCAAATGGAAAAAACATATACAATGGAACCCCAAAACATCAGTCGAAGATTGTATCATCATGGTTTAATAAATATCTTAATTGTGGAAGAGTTACATAAGAGAGGTGACAATTGGGACTCATTCCTTGAATGTAATAAATTATTGATGGAGTCATTACACATGCGGAAATTCCATTATAAGTTAATGTTGTTTCTAAGCACAATAATAAAATTGATAGTAAGGAACTTGGTCTTCATGAAGTTGAGGTCTTCACCATTTCTGGAGAGAGTTCTAAAAAAGTCTATGAAGGGGAAATAGGGTCAACATGCTCCAATTACACCAGCCATGTCTAGAAGGTTATCGAAAGAATGACTAAGAAGAAACCCCAAAAATAGAGTGTTGAGCTTTCGAGTACTCCATGTCCCTCTAAAGATGATGTTTCTTTCCACACTAAGCTAATCCCAAGTGGGCATAGTCATGTCTGACATAAAGAGTCTTCAACTTCTTAATTCAAAAAGTTTAGAGCTTGATTTTTTTAAGCCCAAGGATCTTGTATATCAATTTTCTAACTTTGGTAGGCATTCAACACCCATGCCAAGTGATTTTGAAGACACTACAAATTACTGAGCTTGTAAAACATACTATGACAAAAGAAGACTGAGAAACTGAAAGCAACGATTGAAGAGTTCAAAATTTTGGATATATATGTAAAAAGTGAGAATACTATGTTAAAAGCATAATGCTCCTAGTTGAAGGAAGATATTGAAAATATGGAATCCAAGAATAAAAAGTTGTTTAATCTCACCAAGAAGTGGCACAAAAAGAATTAGTATTTTGCATCACATAATAGAACTTTGGAGAAGAAACACAGAGTAGAGTGAAAGAAAAGTAGCCAATGTGAACATATCAATTAGTAGTCATTGACAGATTAGTCAAAGTTTTGCTCAAGTTTTGGATACATTTAACACTAGGACATTAGTTAGATCTCTTATTTGCATGAGGACACGCATAATCTCAGGCATGGGGAGATGTTAAACCTATGATTTTATGCCATTTTCATTGCCAATTGTCTAGTTTTTACTCTTATTAATCCTCCATTTTTACCATATTATGACTCCTTTTACCCTATTTTTGATGTACAAGTCATTAAAAAGATACAAGGTAAATAAATTGTTATCTAATAGCTTTTTCATCATTTTTTGGTGAATTATGGGGGTTAAGATGTTGACTAATTACTAATTATAGTTTACTAGTTTAGGTCTTTCAACTCTCATAATAGTCATCTAACCCAACTTGTTTTTCAACATGGTTATGGGCCTCGAGAAGGAAAACAAATGTATGTTCTCCTCTTGGACACCTCCAAATGCTTCCATGTCCATCAAACCAATTCCATCATGGACATGATGAGCGCCAACCTATGGTCAAACTTGTGGTCCACTATGCCAAGAACAATGTGTGTAGTCAACGAAATTAGTTGAAGGCAACGATAATGGATTCTCTTATTTCATCTTAAGTGATTTGGGTCTATATTGGCCAAGCTAATTACTGGATTATCCTACCTTGATCATCGTGATATGTATTTGATGAAAACAACATATGGAATAAGGGATGTGATTTAGGTTCACTTGTACCTGTATGTGTGGTTGTTACACTTACTTGTTTTCTTTCTAGTACTTATATCCCTAATGTGTTATTCCTTTGTAGAGAAGAATGAGTTATTTTTTAATATTAATGATATATTGTGTTTTCTCATTCTATTGCAAAACCACTCAACAATGAAAATATTTCCATTTTGTGTTACCAAGGAAACTTTGTATTGTTAAATCCAATGATGAAAAGTTTCTTTGTGAAGTATTGAATGATACATTAGATTGATCTTCTTTTTCATATTTTCTCACATGCTTTTCATTTGGAATATGATATCATAAACCTATAGAAGAATAGGATTTATTGAAGAAGGGAAAACGAGATTTGCTTGGTAGACCAACTTAAGAACGTTTAGGAATATTTCTTAAGTGAAAGACTGTATTACATGCTAGATAAAGTGTTTCTTTGATTGACCAACCAATGAGTGAGATATATGTTGTGTTTTAATTCTTTTGAGTTCTCTTATGTTGAAATAGTTTGTCATAATTTCAATCTTTTTCCTTATAAAGTAGACAATCTATTTCATGTCCCAAACCATGCACATATGGTGTTAGTATCTCACAAGTTTACGCACCTGGATTGACAATTTAATGTCTAGGATTTAATCTAATCAAATTGACCGACATTTTTGGTGTTGTTTCCAAGGAGATGCTAAAAGGGATTAGCACATTCATGGCTCATTTTTCCTACATATTTTAAATTTCAGAGTTTGTTGTGTGTGATTTTTTTTAATATACTAGCATTGTAGACCTAGTGAGATAGTTAATGGTAAGACACAAAGACACCCTCACTCCATAATTTCATGAAGTGTAATAGCCCCACACATTCACTTTAATGAGTTTTCTTTCTCCTTGATTCTAAAGATATGCTAGTGTTGTATGAATAGGGATAGAGATAAAAGATGTATATTTAAAAGAAAAAGTAGAGTAGTTACTCCAAATAAAAATACCCCTTTAAGTACCAACTTGTTGGTAGGAAATTTATAAGAAGAGGACCAACATGTAGGAATCTAGTGACAAATTTAAGGCATGTAGTAGACAACTCAAGAAACCAAAGATCTACAAAAAGTGGAAACACATAACTAATAGTATTTTTAGTCGATCCTACAATGGAAGAAACATTGACAGGTGAACCAAATCAACAATCAAAACCAGAACTGGATTACAATCTTCTTAGAGACCCAACATTTCCATGCATAAAGACTGAATATAGCCTTTTCGAAGGAAAAAATATGGCAAAAGGTGAAGGTGAAGTGTATGTAAATGGAGAAGGCAAGGCACGTAGAAATGAAGAAGAGTAAGAAACTTTTGGTTTCCCAAATGTGGACTCTACCACAGCAATACACATTTGGAATATTCCTCCATTAGTCTTGCATCATTTTCACAGTGTGATTAATGAAGATCCTGATGCTTTTTTTGTGATTTTGACATATTATGTCATAGTTATGACTACTCAAAGATTCAACCTTGCATTGATTTATGGGTTTGGGAGGAAATACAATTCAGACATGGGATGGGATGCATATGCCTTTTCGTAAAAAATATCGAGAATATTATAAGGCCATGGATTTGAGAGAATAGATTTTTAATATGATAAAAAAAGAAGAAGAGATTTTGGAAGACTATCTTGAAAGGTTTGTGTACAACTTCCAAAGGTCAAAGCGAAACAAACTTGACCAAGATACTGTGAGGACTATCTTTGTGAGAGGCATTTTTGATGAATATATTAATTTGATGGGATTTGGAGATGTATCACAACTAACCTTTACAAAGATCAACGACCTTTGCAGGAGGAATTATTGAATTTAAGCCAAATTTGGTAAGGGAATTAGAGATACTTTTTCTAAAGCTTCCAAATATGCAATGAGTGGTGTGACTAAGGTTGAATTAAGACATTTGCTAGAAAAATTTAAGACTGATAAGCTAAAGAGTAAACTCAACTAAATATAACAAGCTGAAAATTGAAAATCGTCGAGTGCTACAAGAGTACATAGATGTATTTCCTAATGAAATACCGAGACTAGCTCCCAAAAGAGACATCAAATTTTCAATATAACTTACACCATGAGCAGTACCTATGTCTACGGAACCTTTTAGAATGAGCACACTTGAGTTGGTGGAATTGAAGATACAATTAAAGGAAATGTTGGACAAGGGATACATCAAGCCCACTATGTCTCCATGGAGAGCAACAACTTTATTTGTTAAAAAAAAAATGACACCCTCAGATTATGCATTGATTGTAGATAATTAAACAATATGACTATCAAGAACAAGTATCAGTTTACTAGAAATATTGACCTCTTTGATCAAATAAGAGGAGCCATGATATTTTTAGAAGTAGACTTGAGGTATGAATATCACCAATTTAGGATCAAGGATTAGGATATCTATAAAATTGCATTTAGGACTAGGTATGGGCACTATGAGTTTGTGGTGTTGCCATTTGGACTTAGAAATGCACTAGCTACCTTTATGTTCTCGATGAATAGTATCATCAATGAGTATTTAGATAAGTTTGTATTGGTGTTTATTAATGACATCTTAGTGTATTCAAGGACCAAGAAGGAGCTTGAAGAACACCTCAATATGGCATTATAGGTGCTATGGGAGCACCTCCTTTATACCATGTTAGTAAATATGATTTTTTTCAATCATGAGTGTACTATTTGGGTTATTTCATTTGAAAAGGAGGAGTGGCAACAAAACTTGGGAAGATCAAGGCAATCATGCCTATCCCTCAAAATGCATCAAAAGTAATATCCTTTATGAGATTGGTAGGATACCATAGGAGGTTTATCCAAGGGTTTCAAGGATTTTACATCCTTGCAATTTTTTATTTTACTTTTAAAATTTACATTGTGCTTTTTGTGCTTATATTATGGTCCTTTTGATGAGATTCTCTTTGTTGGTATTATGAGGAAGTCACTTTTGAGGATGAAATTTTGAATCACTATTCCTGGATACCCATTGTGAGGTTGGGAGTGATCAACAAATATGCTACAAGCTTTGTTGTAAGGGTTAAGAACATTTTCTCTTATGTCATCTCATATGATTAATTTGGATTCCTTGTTGGTAGAGGGATATGTGAAGCCACATGGTTGGCCTAAGTGGGTTGTCATTCAATAAAAATAAAAAATAAAAAAAATCTTCCATCTATGGTTTTGAAGTTATATCTCACCAAGGCTTATGATAGAGTGAGTTGGATTTAACTTAAGTTGATGCTTTTTCATGTGAGGTTTAGTTCTTCAATGATACATTTTATTATGAGTTGTATTTAATCTATATTCTTTGTAGTTCTCATAAATGGATTTGCTTCAAATTTCTTTAGACTTATTAGAGATACATGATAGAGATGTCCCCTGTTACTTTAACTTTTGTTTTTCATTAGTTGTATAAGGTTTGAGTAGGTCTATTAAAGAAGAAAATCTGGGGTAGGGTCCACAAAAGGGGTCATAACTGGTGGTACTCTATTTTAACTCATCTACTTTTGTGGATGATGTTGAACTTTTTACAAATGGGAGTATGAGGGAAGTTAGGAAGTTGTTTGTATGGCTGCTAGTATGGAATTGACCTTTCAAAAAGCATCAAGTTATTTTAATGGGATGGGTGTCAAGAATGTTCAAAGGTTGATCATGATTTTTCCCTTTAAGATTATTAAATTTAATGAGGTTTTTAAAGTATTTGGGTTGTCTTTTGAAGCCAAACGACTATCAAAAGAGAGATTGGGCTTCAATGCCAAGGAAAACGAAATTTAAGATAAATCATTGGTGTTATAGGTGATTCTCTATTAGAGGTCGACTAAGTCTAATAAAGTTGATTTTTGAAGCAATTCTTGTCTTCTAACAATTTTTGGTTGATATTTCAAAATGGATTTTATAAAGAGTTAGGAGGTTATATATTAGATTTATATAGTTTGGGTGTAAGAGGAAGGGAAAACTCCATTACTCAAATTATAGTATATAGCCAAGTCAAAAGAGGAGGGGGGTTCGGTGCTGAAGAACGTCCATTCTATTTGGTACATGCTTTGTAGCTAATAATTTATGGAGGGTAATTTCAAGGGATAGTTTGTGGAGGATAACCATTGATTAAAAATACATAAAGCTAAGGGCTATCATAGACTAAATCAAGAGTCCATGGAAAAACACTAAAAATGTTTCCAATCAATGGAAGTCCCTTGTTTTGGATTTTCCTCTTATATGCTAACATTTGGCTTGGAAAGTTGGTAGTAGGGAACATTTCAAACTAGGTATTGATACTATCATCGGTTGTGGTGTAAATATGGAGCTACTAGAAGATAAGATTATTGATCTACATGACATAAATTTCTTTTCTCTTCATGATGTATGTGATCCTATTTCCATTGACCGTTGGTCTCAAAGATGGTTATAGGCATGGTTCTTGGGATTGGGAAGGCTTGGTATAGATTTATAGATGGCTCATGCTAGTCTTCTAAGGGTTCATGTTCATTTAAAGGAGGAAAATGACTCTTTAGCGTGAGATTATAATAAAGTTTGGAGTGAATATTTAATGTGATTGGGTTATAAAGCAATTTTCATTTATGATCCATAAGAGCTTGTTTGGTGGTAGGATTAACTATGGAAATCATAGAAACGAAATAACAACAAAATTTCAAGTGGTTGGCCCCAAAAGATGAGTTCCTAACTTAGGTTGTTTTCAAGAGAATACATAATTAAGGTCTAGTTATTAATATGTTGTATACATCAACAAAATAAGATATTATCCTATTATTAGTTAATTGTCCATAGTTTCAACAACCATTAAAGGATGTTGAATCATTCACATGTCTTCAAAATGTATGAAATGGGGACATTGCTCAAGAATATTTGATGACATGGTTTGGGAAAAAGAAATTAAAAGCACTTAGGAATTTATCCTGCTTCATGTATTTGGGGACTTGGTTGGTAGGAAACTATCTTTGAAGAGAAAAATAATTCCTTCTTTTCAGTTTTTTTATAAGGTAAGCACTATGATTCCTTTGATCAAAGTGGTTTCAGATCTAAAGCCAGTTTTATCAAATGTGGGGGTTTTATACATTTATGGCAACTAACTTTTAGCTATTAATTGGAAGAGTGATACTAGCTCAATGTAAGATATCTAGCTTAGGTTGGTAGGAGATCTTTTATAGGAAGTGGCCACACTATTTGATTATATATCCTTCATTCATGTATTCTAGGAATTGTACCAAGAAGTTGTTAGGTCATAAAAAAGGATCAAAATATTGCTATGGGCTTTTTGGCCCTAGAGGATTTACATGATGGAGTCACCTCCATATCTATATATTTATTTTCAAGATTTTGGACTTAAAGTCCTATAATTTGTTGTTTTTGAGGTGGTTGTTTATGGTTTTTGTAGTGCTTTCTTTATAATATGTTCAAGACCTTATAGGTGGTGCTTTTATGCCATGTATCTTTTTGGGTTTTTCTATATGCATGCTTTTTTTTAATAGTGTGGTTCACTGTACTGAAGATCGATAACAGTTATTTCTATGGAAAACCCATCTATGTCTAGTTGAGTTAGTTATCTTTTATGTAGAAATTACTCCTAAGGAGTTTGTATGTCAATATCTGTGGGACTAGAACCCGGGTGAGGAGGATAAGAGCGAATCCTCCCTACCACCCAAGCTACACCCACTTGACTTTTCTATATGTATATTTAAAAATGTTAATATGTATTTATGGGTATTACTCTGAAACACAAATGTAGGGTTTTTAATTTTTCTTGTTACTTTTAGGTCTTGGTTAGTAAATTTTATGTGCCTTTTAGCACCTATAAAATGGAATTTCCATTCTCCCATTAAAGAGAAGTTATGAATTTTTCTTAGAATAAAATGGTTTTTTGTTACATGCATTTGACTTTATATTCTTAATGAATAACATTATCAATATTCTAATCACTAGATTTAGGTCGATTTAAGAAGGGCTAATCACTATGAAGTTATGCTCACAAAGGTTAGATGCCATTTCCTAATGTGGTGGTAAGCAATGTGGGCAAAATGAACGTATAAACACTCATGGCTATTTAATTGAGCTTGAGACCATGTCACAATCATGTGATGCTTAAAGTTTAATGTTAATTGGTATAAAAAAATAACTTCATTTTGCTAGTTGCCATAGGAAAATACTTAATTTGGGGTTTACCAACTTTTTTTGTCATTCATTCATTGCCATCTATGCATTTATATATGTAGATTCAACTCACTTTTTCTTTTTCTTTTCTTTTCTTTTCTAGAAGATGTTTCTCACGTTCTCTTTCAAGGAGATGGACTAGAAAGTTATACTTAAAATTAATTATCTTAAGTTATTCACCTATATAATGTTATATAATGTTATTAGGTGTTAGATTATTAATATTAGTGTTATTGTTGATCAATTTGATGTCCTTAAGATGTTTCAAGTGACTAACATGGCACCATATTATAGGTGAACAATTTTATTTTGGCCAGTCAATATACATGGTCACAACAATGCTTTCTAAAGGATATGCCTTAGAAAATGACATACTAAGCAAAGACAATAAGTCATCATTGTTGGCAAATTTTTCATGTGATGAGCTTCTTGTGCACTATGGGTTATTGATCCCATCTAAATCAATTGCTACCAATGTCTATTTAAACTATATCACCGACCCACAAATGTCTTGGGACATAATCATGGGCCTCGATTTCTTCTTAATCTAATGGGCATTAAAAGATTCCTTTTATATATCACCATTACACCTCATTTTGAGTGAGCCATTAAGCCTTTCATTATAACATTGTAAGAGCTCCAACTATGTAAACTTTGAAACGGGAACTATAAACTCAAAACGGGAACTCTGGCCAAAAAACCCCGAAAAAACATCAAAAACAGTGCTAAAAATGAAAAGTGTGTATGACCGGAACGATGATTTTAGTTTTTAGGGGTCAATTTTGAACATGTTTTAAAAATGGCAGTGACTACGAAATTTACTACGAAATTTTCATGCAAAATATAGCTTCAAAACGAAAGTGATGATACTGGAACAATGAATTTTTTTTTATGGTCAATTTTCAAACTTTTTAAAAAATGCTAGTAAAACCAAATTTTTATGTGCCAAACAAAGTTGTTTATGAGGAAAAAAACACATTAATGTTTTTGGTAGAATACCATTTTTCTTTTCTAAGTATAAATTCAACATGTTTTCAACCATAACATGCTAGATAGAAAAGAAATTGAAATTTTTTCAACTATAAAATTAAAAAACCATGACATTATGAACAAATTACATCACTAAATGAATTCAAAAGTCATTATTTATATATTGAATAAAACATACATTATATCTCTAATTTAATATTGCATTGTAGATATTTTAAACAATAAAAATTACCATAATTAAGACATATAATCCAACAACATAAAAATGCCTCGCAACTTCTCATTTAACACCATATGGAAATCATCAATTTTATTTCAAGATATGATGCATACATTAGTTATATAAACTATCTTAAACAATTATTCAAAATCACTCATATTTTCTTGCACACCATCAGAATTCACATCTTCAGATGAATGACTGGATGCTGACGAAGATGTTCCATATTCTTCTCTTTCATCAACTAGTGCCCCATCTGAGTCCACATGCATGCCCAACATTTCAGGTTTCAAAATTCTTCTAGATCTACGACTGGTTTCAGCAGACTCCCATCTCAACATTGTTCCTTCTGGTAACAACTTTTTCAGAATCTCTATCGTCTTGAAGCGAAGAGTTCCTCTCTTTGTTAAATTGAAGTCATAAACAAGTATGTCAACATCCTCCAATTTTAATATGTTTGTGCGGCGGCGATTTATATTTGTACCCTTTCTTTTTCTCTTTCCACCATTTTTTTTTCAACTACCATCTCTGGCTTATACACACCATTGAATGGGTGTGTATTTGTGGCATACCAATGTACTTCAACACTTGTAACATCCTCATTTTCTGTAAAGACCCTTATAACCTTAGCAACCCAGAATGGATAGCCATTGGGATCTCCATCTGCTAGCATTGCAATCATGCAACCCTCCTTAATATCCTGTAATGAACCCCTGTAAAGGTCTTCCATGGCTTCACGTTGTGCATGAGATCTTCTGGAACCAATATACATCTCTCTTTCCTCTACCTGTGAAGAATTAATAATACCTTGAGATTGTTGTTGTTCAACAATGTTTATTTCCTCATGTTCATTCAACACCTTTTGTGGCCAAATAAATGGATTTTTCAAAGGTATATCTTCATTTGTTGTTGTTGAAATGATATCACTTTGATTATTGAAAAATGACTCCCACCAAACTGAATCAGCAATGTCAAACTACTCATATGTATATATAATACATTTTTTAATTTCTTCTAGGCAATCAGAATAATTTATATCTCTATTTTGTCTGCGTGCATTCTGAACTTCACCAGCTGATTGTAATAACAATATTTTTGATGCAAATATTGGATGATCTGGAATGAACTTCAAAAATTGCAAACCTGATGATGGTGCCCATTCTGCAGTAGTTGAATACTTCTTGCCCCATATTAGTGTTTTCCCAACAATTTTTTTGATACGAAATTGATGTTGGAAGCTAATGTCATTAAGTTGTTCAATGCATTTCCCCTCACCATATGATCCCAGAATAAACCTTCACATGTCAACAGTTTCTTCCAACACATCAAAAGTAGGCTCTGACATGTATGATTTCTTAAGACATTCAATTGGTGATGGCAAGCTCCAAACTTGCTTCCTCCTCAATATGACTGAAAAACGACTGAACATCTGATCAATATGGTCATGAGTGTGCCCAATAAGAAGGAAACCAACCTTTACCTTTTGAAAAAATTTCAATTCAATAAGCATGTTTAGATATCCAAAAACAACCTGATTTTTGTTTTCACGGCAAGTGTTGTCCAATTGTAGATACAGAACTTCAGGAAGATTACCAGACCAATGAAAAATCACATCATGAATTATGGTTATGGTCAGATTTGCATCATTATGAATATTTGGAGCTGTGAAGTACACCCTTGGCAACATTTTCCCATTGAAGACCATACAATCGACCAAGTGAAACTGAATGAAATTTTCCTCCTGTAAATTTTTGGGTGTGCGAACAAAATGTGGTAAAAGTGTTTTCTTCTGGTCCATACCATCAATTATCAAACCCAAATATTTATTTGGATTATCATAACACTTCTTTCGATGCTTGTACAACTTCTTCCTTTCATTTGTTTGTTGTTCACGATGCTCCTGAAATTCTTTGACAATTAAATCTACACAACATAAAAAAAATTCATTAAGAAGTATGTTTTTATAGTTGATGACTTACAATTTTAAAAGTTAAAGTTATGAATGCTTACCTCTTTCTGACCCTTCAAATTTGTCCCTTTTTTATTTAAGAGAAGCACATGTACTGCAAATCCCCATCCTTGTCTTCTTAGGAATACGAACATTGTTGAATTCTTTGTTCCATACTTTCACAAAATATTGATATGTAATAAACCTGCCATGTCCCTCAGCAGCTTCTGCATATTCTTTGTATAAATTGTAGATTTCTCGTCTTGAAAAATTATCTGGAATATGTATTGTCTCTCTATTTGGCATACACTCTCCATGCTTTGAAAAGAAATCTTTCATCCATGACATTGCAGTATTTGATAATGGGCCAAACTGTCTTTTATGACGTACTTCTGAATAAAACGTGGGATCCTTTTCCAAATTTTCTTGAATTCTCGAGAGACGAAAATTCCCAATCGAATGAAACATTTTGAAATCTTTTCTATAGATAAATGAAGTCCTAATATGATAATCATAACCTAAAAATGTAGATTGCATGCACCCAACTAAATATGAATTTTGCATGCTTTTATTCATTGACAAATATCTCTTCCTGCTTTCTAATGCAAATTTGAAATCCATATGTTTCAAGCAATCTTTTTGGCAACATTCACTTGAAATGAGAGCGCTGATAAAACTTCTTCTCGTCAGTTATTCTGCTCTACCCCTTGTATAACTAGAACAACTTGCATTGATACAAAAAGGTCTGCTCCTACTCCTCGATACAATATTTCTTGGCAACATCTCCATCATTGGATCATCATTTGTATAAGGATTTTCATCATCATTAAGTGGAATGTTATCCACTCTATGACCAGCTCTGCTTTTCAAATATTGACTTGGAGGATATTCTTCATCTTCCCCTTCTTCAATGCTACTGTCATAGTCCTTAGAATTCGGACTGAATGGAAAATTTGACTCGATGTTTAATGGATATTCTTCCTCATGTGCATTGTCATTGCTACTCTCATAGTCCATAGAATTAGGACTGCGTGGAAAATGTGGTTGTTTACTTATTGAAGATGCTACATCCTGTCCTTTGTCACTGCTACCTTTATACTCATTAGAATTAGGACTAAGTGCATCAACTTGTCCTTCATCACTGCTACTCTCATAGTCCTTAGAATTAGGACTAAGAGGACACTGTGACACTCCATTCTTTTGAAATTCATCATCACGCTCTTCATGACTGTTGCTCTCATAGTCCTTAGAATTAGGACTAAGTGGACACTGTGACACTCCAATCTTTTGAAATTCATCCCGCTCTTCATCACTACTGCTCTCATAGTCCTTAGAATTAGGACTAACTGGACACCGTGACACTCCATACTTTTGAAATTCATCATCATGCTCTTCATCACTACTGCTCTCATAGTCCTTAGAATTAGGACTAAGTGGACACTTTGACACTCCATTCTTTTGAAATTCGCCATCATGCTCTTCAAAACTGCTGCTCTCATAGTCCTCAGAATTAGGACTAAGTGGACACTTTGACACTCCATTCTTTTGAAATTCGCCATCATGCTCTTCAAAACTACTGCTCTCATAGTCCTCAAAATTAGGACTAAGTGGACACTGTGACACTCCATTCTTTTGAACTTCACCATCATGCTCTTCAAAACTGCTGCTCTCATAGTCCTCAAAATTGGGACTAAGTGGAAATCGTGACACTCCATTCTTTTGAACTTCACCATCATGCTCTTCATCATTGCTGCTTTCATAGTCCTTAGAATTAGGACTAAATGGAATCTGTGACTCTTTATTTATTTGAAATTCTCCATCCCCTCTTTCATTAGAGCTGCTCTCATAGTCCTTAGAATCAGGACTAAGTGGAAGAATTGACTTTCTATTCATAGTGGAAGAATTCCTGCTATATTCATCAATATGAATAGAATTGTTACGCGATGAAGATGTTGATGGTGTATAAATCGAAACTCCACTATCAGAACAATCCATCCCTTTCAAATAGAAGATGTTGAATGATACAAACAGAGAGTCTCCTAAAGATATTATATAGCTTAAAGAATGAAATTTTCCCTCCAAAAAGTTTCGCGAAAATATTTCCCTCCAAAAAGTTTGTTAGATTTATTTACTTTCATTATTTTATTCTACAATTTATTGAAAAATGTAAACTTATTTTTTTATGAAATAAATCATTAAAATTAAAATTGTAAACTACAACTTCTACATTAATTATTTTAATAGTTAAAGTTTATAATATTTACTAAACAATTGAATTTATTTTTTTTAATTTTTATAATATATTCTAAAATAAATTAATCCCACATTCAACCCGTTGTAAAACAGTTCTACAATATTCGTTTTATATAATTTTAAAACAAATTATCCCACATTAACTGTACGATAAAACATCTCCATAATTTCACTTATATATTAAATTTCATTATCACTATTACTCACATCACATCCACGTTTTCTGAAGTTCGTTGAAAGACTCGTGAATTTGTGGAGCAGCTACATTGCTATTAACAACATATTCAACGAAAAATTCTCACAATTGAAAGGTAAGTTAAATTTTTTCCTTGAAAATTTTCATATTAAATTACTTTAATGAAGAAGATTTTTTTTTTTTTTTTTTTTTTTTTAATTAATAATTTTTCTGAACCAAAATAACAATTATGTCCATCGTAAGAATGGTGGGCCTGATCAAACTCCCCCTACTCACCCACCCCCCCTTCACTCCCCTCCAGCACCCTACCCGCCCCCTCACCTCACCATCCTCCCCGCTCCACCTACCCGTCCTCTCACCACTCTACTCTCCCCTTCGCCCTCACCTCACACCACCTTGCCCTACCCACCCCACCTGCCCCCCTCACCTCTCCTCCTCCCCCCCCCCCCACCCTCTCCCCCTCACCCACCTGCCCCCCCACCTCACCTCACCCCTCCCGCTCACCCCCCCCACCTCACCTCACCACCACCCCCCAACCTCACCTCACCCTCTCCCCCTCACCCACCTGCCCCCCTCACCTCACCTCACCACCCCCCTCACCCTCTCCCCCTTACCCACCTGCCCCCCTCACCTCACCTCACCCCTCCTGCCCCCTCTCGCACCCCACCTCACCTCACCCCTCTCGCCCCCTCACCTCACCTCACCCCCTTCCCTTCCCCCCCCCCTCACCTCACCTCACCACCCCCCTCGCCCTTCTTCCACCACACCCCACGGGGGCGGGCGAGGGCGTCGGGCGGGTGTGGCGAGGTCGTCGGGCGGGCGCTGGGTGGGGGTCGGGCGGGCGCGGGCGAGGGCGCTGGGTGGGGGGCGGGCGAGGTCGCCGGGTGGGGGGCCCGCGAGGGCGTGGGCAAAGGCGTCGGGCGCCGGGTGAGGGGAGGGTTGGGGGATATGGGGGAGGGTTAGGAGGGGGGGTTAGGGAGGGTAGGGGAGGGCGCCAGGTGGGGGGCGGGCGAGGGTGCTGGGTTAGGGGAGGGTTTGGGGGGGGGGGGGAGGGTTAGGGAGGGTAGGGGAGAGTGTCGGGCGGGGGGCGGGCGAGGGCGCCGGGCATCAGGCAGGGACAGGTGAGGGTGCCGGGTGGGGGGCGGGCGAGGGCGCCGGGTGCCGGGCGGGTGCGGGCGAGGGTGCCGGGGGGTGTGGGCAAGAGCGCGGGGCGCCGGGCGGGTGCGGGCGAGGGCGATGGGGTGCCGGGCGGGTGCGGGCGAGGGCACCGGGTGGGGGGCACGCGAGGGCGCCGGGTTAGGGGGCGGGTTAGGGGGAGGCGCTGGGAGAGGTAGAGGGTTAGGGGGGTTAAGGGGAGGGGAGGGTTAGGGGGGTTAGCGGAGGGCGAGCTAGAGGGTTGGGGGGTTAAGGGGAGGGGGAGTTAGGGGGTTAGGGGGAGGCTGAGGGTAGAGGGTTAGGGGGAGAGGGGATTAGGGGGTGGGTTAGGGGGGCAGGTTAGGGGGAGGGCCGGTGGGGTTAGGGGGCGGGTTAGGGGAGTGGGGGCGGCGGCGGAGGCGGTTAAGGAGAGGGCTAGGGTAGAGGGTTAGGGGGAGGGGGTGGTTAGGGGGAGGGTGAGGGTAGAGGGGAGGAGGGAGTTAGGGTAGGGCGAGGGGAGAGTTATGGTAGGGGGGATTAGGGGGAGGGGTGGGCTAGGGTAGAGGGGAGGGTTAGGGGCGAGGGTAGAGGGGAGAGGGGGGTTAGGGGGGTGAGAAGGGAGGAGGAGGGGGGTAGGAAGGGGGCGTGGGTGAGGGGAAGGTAGGGCGAGTAGGGAGAGGAAGGGGGTGGGAAGGGGAGAGGGGGGAGGAGAAGGGGATGGGGTTAGGGGGCGTAGGGGAGGGGGACGGAGGTAGGAAGGGGGCGTGGGTGGGATAGGGATGGAAGAAGAGGGTGGGGAAGAGGGTGTGGGAGAGGGGTAGGTGAGGGAGGGGAGTGTGGGTTAGGGTGAGCGGGAGGCGGAGGGGTTGAGGAAGGTGGAGAAGGGCATGGGGAGGGCGAGTGAGGGGGAGGGCTGGTTAGGAGGGAGTGAGGGTGTGAGTGAAGACGATCGGCATGGGGGTGGAAGGAAGCCGGGTGCGGGTGAGGATGGGGAGGTTGGGGGCCGCCCCCCCCCCCGCATGCTCGCCTCTACCCACCGCCCGCCCGCCCACACACGCGCACCCCTCGCCCACACCCACCCGGCCCGCCCGCCGACCCTGCTCACCTTCACCCGCCTGGCTGGCCACCCCACCCCACCGTCCCTCACCCGACCTCCCGTCCGCCCACCGACCTGCCCACCCACCCGTTAGGGGTGGCTGGGCGATTCTGATTATACAAATAAGAAATTTATGATATATTTTTGTTGTTAATTTAAGTTAATATGTTTTTTTTATTTACTAATTTATGTATTTCTATTTTTCAGGAAAATGGCATCAAAGAAAATTTCTATGAATCTTTCTGGACCAAAGACTCTTAAAGGTGCATCCTCAAGAAACATTGGTGAACGAACTCCACCTGAGCTCATGACTACAAATCTTTCAAGTGCCTCAAGTGATAAGAAGATGATTTCAGACTGGAAGAATTCAAAAGAGGTGAAATTTCCATCAAGAATCTGGTATGTGAAAGAAAAAGAAAACACAAATGCGAATATATATCTATATATTGATATACCGAATGATAAGGGAAAATTTGAGGTGATGGGAAGAGTCGTAGATATGTGTTCGGTACTGGACACTGAAGTTGTTTACATACTTACAAAAGCTCCCAAGTCACATGAAAGGATTAAATACCGACTATCATATTCATTGTATGACGCAAGAGAGGTATCTACAAAGTTGTGTAAACAGATCGTAAATGAGATGACACAAAACATCGTAAGTATTGTTATTTATATTTGTATTTTGCGTTCTTGAAAGTGTCTCGCTATATTTTTTTAACTTTGTTTTTATTGACATATGATATTTTGTTTGGCAGAATTTTGTTGAAAGTTGTTCAATTAGGTTGGGAGGCATTCATTTCATAGAGCATGATATCATGAAAGTTGTCAGCAGTTTTTACTCAGTATCAGAAAAAAGATATGGAAAATAAGCAAAATGTAATAATTGATGATGCTACAAAACTACATCCAAAGAATCAGAAAAAAAAGGCCTCTGGTGGATATATCTAGCAAGGGTAAACAAGTTACTTTTGGGGATGATGAAGTTGAAACTGACAGTGAAGCATATGTTGCCATTATTGAAGATGACATTGGAGCTGAAAAGATCCGTAAAGGACCAAAAGTAAAAATGCCCAAGAATAAATCTGTTGAGAATGTTATGATGAAGAAAAGTAAAGTTAAAGATTTTGATGTAGTCATTACCAGCAGTCAAGAACCTAGTGAAACTACAAAAGAAAGCAGAGAAATCATTACACCAGGAGCTGATTTAGATGATGGCATTATCAAAACACAAACAAAATGCCATTCGACAGAATTTGACAAAGAGAAATTTAATTGATGGTGGTCGTACATTTCAGCTTAATGTCAGTCAAACTTATAAGGCAAGTGAAGGACAATGTCAATATCAAGTCAGAAAGCCACATCATCTGCATGTTCACAACTTGAAGACATTGATGAGGTACAATCCATATGCTCATGTGGTTAATTATGTGCTTATTGTTGATACACTTCAAGTTCCCAACAAAGAAGCATTTGATAAGTCAAAATGTTTTGAATACAATTATTATGTGCTTGGGGGGAACCATTCTGTAGAAGCTCAAAGACAATTGATGGAGGAATATCCTAATAACCCACGTTTTGAAACAATGAAATGTATCATTTATGCTGGTTTATCAGATACAGAAGCAAAGTTAGTGGCATGGGATCATAATTCAGATAATGAATATAGGATGTCTATTACTTTCATCCAAAGGGTTAGATTTATTCATAGTGAATTTTAGGAAAAATGTGGTGGGGATAGGATAAATGTTACTGCAGATTTTCAAAAGGAATGTTGTATGGAAGTAGGCTATCAAATTGAAGAGAAAACCAATTCAAAAGGTGGAAAAGACAACAAAAATAGTGATTCATTCAGAGGTGTTAATAACATTTTCCAATTGGCATTTAGAACTGGAGATGTTTGGAAGTTGATTGATGAGATTTTTAGCATGTGGGAAGACATTGCCATTAAAAACCAGAGGGTCAAAAAGTCTAAGCCATTGATATGTAGCAACAATAAATCAGCTCCTGAAATGAAGCAGCTTCCAGACGATATGACTATCACACCTTGGAGGGCGATGCAAGGAGTGAAAGATGAAAAAAATGTCAAAACAATATTATCTCGTGTGCAGTCAGGGGAATTATCGTTGGAGGAAATGTCTGAAGAATTTCAAAAGTAAGTTTGTTGAATTATTTTTATTTATTTCTAGATTATATTTATCTTTTAAATAAAACATGTTGTTCTTAGTAGTATTTGTTATACAAATCATTATATTAACTTTTTGTTACTTTATCTATGCAGTCACAAAGTTTACATGAAAATTCAAGAACAAATGGTTAGATTGTTGAATGAAGATAGTTGGGATGATGTTGTACGCAACTATCCAAATTCAAGTTCTACATCAACATTAAAAGCTTTTTATCTTGCATTTAAAAAGGTATCTTGATTTATACATTCATTTTTATTCATCTGTGTACTATTTTTAATTTATAACTTACACATATATTTGTTTATTTTATAAAAGATGAGGAAGGATGATAATGGAGCGCTAGATAGTTTCAAAACCTTTATTGAAAAAATAAAGATCGAAACACTGAGGAAGCAACGTCTTAAGAATGTTGAACTTGATCCAACTCTTAATCATTTCATTTGGAATGGGCTAGACACCATTCAATATCAAGTAATACAAGGTGACTGTGAAGACATTGCTATACTCATACCTAAAAGGGATTATGCCCTAGTCATTGCAGATATTCCCCATGGTTTCAATATTCCAAACATTGACTATGATAGTGACCCTTATACTTATCAAGCTCTTAGTAAAGTGGTTGCGGGATTTGTAGAAGTCACGTCATCACCATTATGGAGACTTGTGACATTTCATTCAGACACACAATTGGCAATGATATTGTCAAGCTTCAAGGGGAAAACAAATTCAAGGATGCAGCTTACATGGTAAGACGTTTAAAATGTATATTTGATTAATGTTGAAAAATTCATTTATGTACAAGTTAAATGAACTTTTACTGTTTCATGTTACATGCAAAAGTCAAATCTTCTTAACAATGAAGACCAAAAATTCATAAATGATTGTGAGTTCATTCATATTGATAGTTGGGCAAAAGATGACAGCCATATGTCTATGATTTTTAATCGGGTAGACGGGAAGAGTCATAGCCAAATACTGACTTATGATGCTGTTGTGAGAAAACTAACATATGAAGACAAAGAAGCAAAATGATAGATAGTTAACATTTATCAAAAACCACAATTATTGATTAACTATCTTATAGACATATGTTCAAATGAAGGAGATTGGTTTCCAGATTTATTTTCTGGCTCAGGTAAGTTTTATTATATGGAATTGAATTTCAATATGTTATTTTTCAATTAATACGTCATTGTACTAATTTAGTTCATTATTTTTTTGTGCTTGATAATTAGGTACAACACTAGCATGTTGCCTTCAAAAAGGAAGAAATTGCATTGCAATTGAAAAAGATCCAGTACAGTGCAATTGCATTCAGCAAAGAATTAATGCTCTTCAATTTCTTCCAGATGCAATGCAAGAAATTGGGTTGAAGAAATGAGACTTTAGTGAATCAAGTGTAGCAAAAAAGGCAAAGGAACCCCAACCACCATTACATGGAATGTTTGGAAAGACATACATTGGGAGATTCACAGACATCAAAGATCCATTAGAAGAGGAAGATGAGCAAAAGGAAGCAAAAAATATTGTGGAAGAAGACAATGATGAAACTCTAGAGGATGAAGAGTTTGGATTACGTGACATTGTTGATTAAATTTAAGCTATGCTTGGAAATCAAGCTTTGCAATGTTTTGACTTTGACATTTTATGGGAAGAATAAACACTCAATTAGGGTTGTTATGCGTTCAATATTTGTAGTATGTGATTTTCGCATTGATTTTTAAGTTAATCATTATTTTTTGAAAAAAATGTGATTATTATTATTCTTTTGACATGAAATTCATAAAAAAAACTATTATTTAACCATTTTTAGTTAAAATTTTCCTATAAAATTTGTGATTTTGACATGTCAATTCGAGCAAAAATGATCAAAACGTGTAGTTTTTTTGTTATATTTATGTTAAAAATGGTTATTTTTATGTCCATTGTTAAAAAATATTGTTTTTTAAAAACAATTATTTCATGTGGATTGAAAAATTAATTAAGGATGTATAAATATGTAGAATATTGAAAATTCAAAATATCAACCTTCTAATTTAAAAATACAAAACAATAAAAACCTCATTACAAAAAAAAATAAAAAATAAAAATAAAAAACAAGAAAAGATGAAAAAAACGACCACTTCAAAAATTATCGAATTTACAAAATAATTATTTACATTTTATACATTAGAAAACCTAAAGCCAAAAAACAGGCATTTTAAAAAAAGGGTCTGATGTAGAATACCCACTTTTTCAAATCAGCATGAAAATCACTACCATTCTAAAACGTAATGTACATAAAAAAAATTAAAGTGTGAAAAACTATGTGCTAAAAAAAACATATGTGTTCTGCATCACCCCTTTTCAAAATTAGGTCACTTTTTTGCTATCTCTAAGAAACGGGTAACAGTATCAGTTCTTGTTTCAAAGTTTACATTGATCTCCAATAAAAACCATACATGTTATTAGCTTCACTTTGTTTTGACTGTGAATGTATATCTCTCAACCTTTATTTAATCTCTATTAAATACTCTTACCACATATAAATTAATGCTTAGCTTCATAAAATGTGAAACAATCTAATCATATAACAAACTTCAAATTTTCTTTCCCAATGACATAATTTTACAAACTTCAAATTTTCTTTTCCAATAACATAATTTAATTATATAAAAAATCAATCTTCCATAATTTTAAAATTTTATGTAAATTCTTCATACTTCAAATAACATTCCCTTATGCCTCATGAATTAAATATCATTCTCTTTTTAATCAAATATCATGAATTTAACTCAACCTCTTCATTAATTATTTCCAAACTATCCTAAATCACTTTTAAACCTTTTCATTAATTATTTCCAAAGTATCCTAAATCACTTTTAACCTCTTCATTAATTATTTCCCAACTATCCTAAATTACTTTTACTATTTCAAAAATGTGGACATTAAATATTTAATCAGTGTTTTCAACCTTTTCCTTCAAAGCGATTGAGAAAATCCTAGAGATTATAGATCTGATTGTTTGTTTTCAAAATATTTTTTAATTTCAAAATAAATTAACATAACAATTATTTTTTAATTTCATAATAAATATTTTTTAATTTTCAAAGTAAAAATTAAATAAATTAACAACTTAGATCCCATTCGTCGTTCTGCTTTTTGCAATATAAGGTTTTGTATCAGATGAGATTGTCAAGTGCGCAAACAGATCAATCGAAATGGACCTCTCGATGGACTCCCAGGTGCGGAATTTCAGGTAAGATTTTACAAACCCTATAGACCTGATCTTTCTTTCCATTCCCATGTTTGTCAGATCAGATCAATGGCCCTTTCTGAAACGGAAGGAACGATTTATAGCAGTTACAAAATGTTTATAGCGTGATCTATAAGCGAAGCTTTTCACAGTGATGTGAGGTGTAAGTCTTTCCCTTCTTTTATTTTTCTCTGAATATTTGATTGTGTTTTGGCGGTGAATGGTCATTTGAGGAAACCAAGTTTTTCGATCCTCTGTCCAGCGTATAGAATGCATGATTAGGGCACCCGATCCTGGGTCGGTTCCAGTAGAGAATAGGCCAGATCCATCCATCCCATCTCTCTTTTTTAGCATATTTGTTTTAGGTGGGGTGCTTGGCAGCTGTTGTGCTTGTTATTTTTGCCTTCACATTTCATGGGCATCATGAGCACGGGTTGGGTTGGCAATATGGGCACCAGCTGATGTTGATGGGTTGGTCCAGACTGAGAAAATGCCAGATCCGTCCATATCCTCTGTGTTAGTAATTTTGTTTTAGGCAGAGTGAGGGGACTAGAGTGCTGTGCAACCTTAGGGATCGTAGGTTCTGTGATTAAAGATGCTCAAACCTAGGGAAAGACGTGGCTTGCAGATGTTGACTGAGTTCGTTTAAATGGTGTAATGGCATGCTGGCATTGTGATAGCATCTTTGTTATAAATGGTCTGTAACAACTTTAAGGGCAGTAATGTTCTCTATGATGCTATTTGGGTCACAGTTTTTCAAGATTTTAAAAATCTTTGATTGTTGTTGCAGGAAACAAGAAATTATTTGAGGTATTGGCCGAGTTGTGAAATCACGATCGCATTCCCTACTCGGAGGAAGGATCTGACACTGAGAAGTCCATTGAAATACAGCCCCCCTCTCTGGATAAGAAGCGTGTATGTTTGCAGAATAGCTTTCAAAGAGGACCATGCTCCTATGGAGTTGGAATACTCCGTTGCGGACGAGTATAAATGTTTTCCTTTGGCATTAGACGCAGTATCCGCAGCCATGAAGGGCAAAAGATGTGTAGATGAATGGGAGATTTGTTTACCTTTGATGAAACCCTCAGATCCATCTTTTCCACACACTCATGCTCCCGTTGATCAAGACCTGTATCAGCGATTAAAATGGAGTTATGGTTCTTTGCCCCTTTCAAACGTCGAGATTTGCTTCTTTTCTTCTGCCATGCTTATGGGAGATGCAGATTCGATGTGGACAAACTAGTACAAATATAGATTGCCCAAGGGCTTGCTTTGAGCAAAAAAGAGAAACTATTTAATGGGCATGGCCATTGGGTGCAACTATGGAAATATTCAGGGAGCTTATGGAAATCTTCAGGGAGCTCGTGGTTTGTTTCAGAATTTAAAAAATAAGGGGACTTAGGAAGTCAATAGGGCATGCCATCGAAGAACTCATGATAATGTTTTTCGTGATATGGCAATTTACATTTGAGTTCTTCACATAATGATTCAAGGGTTTGCCTCTAGAGATTGCTATATTTCTAGACTTCAATTATTTAATGCTTTCATTGTTTTAATATTTAGAATCATTCCCATCTCAGATTGGAGAGCTTGAAAATCTCAAGTTTCTTAATTTAAACGGACGCTTGAACTTGTGGATGATTTCACATGAAATCTCTGAACTAAGCACTCTGTATTCAATAGTCAACTCCTCGGATAAGTGTAGAAACTGAAGCTTCTGCAAATGTTTGGAGTTTGAAGGGTCTCACAAACCTGTTACATCTGTTTGTCAAATATTAAACCAGGGAAAAGTCAGGAATTAAAGAAAGCATAATGGGGAATTGGCGGGAGAGGACGCACTTATGGTTGAAGTACAAGGAAAATTTATATATGGGGTTTGGAGTTTGAAGGGTTTCAAAAATATGTCACATCTATTTGTCAAATATTAAACCAGGATAAAGTCAGGAATTAAAGAAAGCATAGTGGGGAATTGGCTGGATATGACGCAGCTATGGTTGAAGTACAAGGAAAATTTATATGGGGTAATAAAAGATCTTCCCCAAAATATGGAGGACATCAACCAAGGATAATTTATATGGGGTAATGAAGGATCTTCCCCAGTATATGGAGGACATGAAGAAACTACCCAGTTTCATTATGGATTGTTACCATGGGTATCAAACAATAGACTGTGGAACGATACTGCCCAAACTCTGTCCGTGTCTTGAACATGTATCATTGACCTTCGAAAAGATTTCCAACAGCCTTGGAGAAGCTACCCAATTTGAGTCACAGGAAACAATATTTTGCAAAGAGAATAACATGAAACTGCGCCTTGAACAATTATTCAGAAAACTGAGGAACTGTAAGTAACTGTAATTCTTATCCTTAAACTTTCATCATTTTCTGTCATAAATGTGATGGTGGTTAAATGAATGTATAAGATTTTTAATATGTATGGCCTTTTCTTATAAATTTTGGTTAACAATTGTTGTACAGGAAACCACGGATGGAGATGAGGAAGAAGAGCCACAACATTCGAAAGAAGATCCTTGTGGCAATTGAGATTAGCAACAATGCCCTGCCTTGCGGGAAAACCTAAGGATTTCTTATTAGGTCCTTCTCTAGAGATATTCAATATTTGTCATGCTTGTATTAGTAAGTTGGCCTTATGAGAGGTGCATAACACAAAAATTGTGTGCATTAGGAAAATTTCATTCAACTTGGAATATTGTTTGAAGTTCATTTTATGGGGATGAGGCATTGCTCACTACCAAAGAGTCTGAATTTGCATGATCGAAAAGCGTCGCTTGGATGATGCTACATGCACATGTTTACAGAAGAAAACTAGGTCTATGTGTTTAGATCTGATATAAGTGCCACCATTCATAATTTGACATCTGACTTGCCTGCATGGTCTGTCAGCATATATCCCATTGCAAGAATGCGGCATTCAATACTGCAAAGGAGAGTTGGTTTTCCTTGGTTGCATGAAGGTTGATTGAATTGGCATTGAACTGTTACCCATCTGGCAGTGTTCCTACTCATCATTTTGTGTATTGCATAATCATCTTACATTTCTGAAAAGTTCTGGTTTTGTCTGGGATAATTTTATTGGGCTATGAAGGTGGTTATTATTAGGGGTCTGATTGGTCAGGTCTTAAGATTTAGAAAGCTTGTGTTTGTCTATTGGTAGAGAAAATTAGGACACCAAGCAAAAGTTATCAAGCAACCACAAATATGGTGTTAATATTTAGAAAGCGCGTAGTTATCACACGAAGCAACAGTGTGTGCTTTCCTTAAATATTTGCAACCAAGTGATTAAGAAAGTTGAGGTAAACTCTCTTGCTGATTCATCATTGTATCACCTTTTATTGAGTACTTGCCACACTCCCTTTGCTGGTTTTTTTGTTTTGTCCAGTATATGTTGGTTGATTATTGTTCTGCTAATACTGTTGTCAATTTAGGAGTGTATCAGTAGTGAGTTTGCGTATTTCCCTGTTCTTTCTGATGGTCATAACATAAATTACGGAGAAAACATGAAATACTGTGATACTGTTGAGTAAACAATGAATGGGAATCAGTCCTGTAGTGTGCTTTGTTAAGTTTCAAATTCATTGTGTATACACTATATAGTCAACTAATTTAATGTATATATGAAGTACTGTTCCATTAACTTATTAAGTTATTTGTGAAGGGCAGTTGTTACTCTGTTCATGTAAATATCAGCAGTTGTCAGGTCTGAGGTGACTCCATTGTGAAATTATTTCACTGATTTGCTTCGGTACAACATGGCATCACATTAAGGAATTGTAGTTTTAACGACTCACTGAACATATTAAACCGCAGAACGAAAATTGATGATAATGGCAATAATGTGCTAGTGGTTTCATGAAAACTATATTAAATATGTATGCATAGTCTTTGATAAAGGGAGTGCATAGTCTGTCTGGGCGGTCTTGTATCTCTATTCAAGGTGGTAGTTTGTATATTTACCTGTTTTTTCTGATGGTAATAACATGAAATACTGTGATACTGATGAGTAAACAATGAATAGGAATCAGTCCTGTAGTGTGCTGTGTTAAGTTTCAGATTCATGGTGTATACACTATATAGTCAACTAATTTAATGTATATATGAAGTACTGTTCCATTAATTTATTATTTGTGAAGGGCAGTTGTTACACTGGTCATGTAAAATCAGCAGTTGTCAAGTCTGAGGTGACTCCATTGTGAAATTATTTCATGGATATGCTTCAGTACAACATGGCATCACATATTTAAGGAATTGTAGTTTTAACGACTCACTGAACATATTAAGGAATTGTAGTTTTAACGACTCACTGAACATATTAAACTGCAGAACGATAATTGATGATAATGGCAATGATGTGCTAGTGGTTTCATGAAAACTATATTAAATATGTATGCAGTCTTTGATAAAGGGGAGTGCATAGTCTGTCTGGGGGGTCTTGTATCTCTATTCAAGGTGGTAATTAGAGGTGGATGAGTTTAGTTTGCATACGAGATTGAAGACCCTGATAGGCTATAACTAAAAACAGCCATACACAAAGCCAACAATGGTTCCAACATGGCTGTAATGGAGTCTAAATTATCTTGTGGCCTCGTACCTAATCTGGGTAACATCTTAACAGTATCACTATCTAGTTGGTTAGGTTTTTGCTCAGAGTAATCCTGTTGACCCGGGATACTCTCTAAATCATCCTCATAGGATCCAACAAAGTCACTCTATGAAGGGTTGAATAGTAAAATTCCATAGCCCACCTCTGTATGCCCTGAAGAGAGGGCATGCCCTTCTCATTCAAGTTTTATAGTACCATAGATCAAAGGGTACACTGTGTTATAGCAAGCAGCTGAGAGAGCATACATAAAAGAACAGTGTGTGGGAAGTACCCCTGAGTCTCACACTGATAAACTCATATTGGGTTTGGGTTGTTGTTATTGATTCACTGTTTTCCATAGATTTGGCATGTAACATTAAATAAAAGCGTGGAAAGTTTGCATTGGGCCTCACTTTAAATGTCCAACATATGCCTCACTGATTTGCTATACGGTATGACAGATGTGGCCAGATTTGACTGCCAAGGCCAAGGAAGCAAGTATTGATGTGATTAGAAGTTATGTATTCTGGAATGGGCATGAACCAAAAGAAAGCACTTTATGTTTCATTTACTATCGTACAAGTAATAAATATCAATTCTCAAATGTTTGGGTTTGTTTTTTTCTATGTTGTAAGGAATTTGTCCGTAGAAAAACCGATGTAACTTGTGTCTCCGAGTTCCTGGGGTTTTTGGATCCTTAAGAAATATCCGGACTTGCTGGCCGTCCACTTGTACATTCTTTACCTTTATGAGACACAAGGTGTAGGTTTGAATGCACATATACAGGATCCTCAATTTTCTACAATCCCAACTTCTTGTGCTTCATAGAATTAATGAAACTATAGGAGCTCAATTCTGTTCCATTGATAAAGAGCTTGCCACTTGTGATAGCATATGAGTGGCAAGTCGTTGCAAATAAACACCATTTTCCCCGTGACAAGTCCTCCATTTAAATGAGTTCATTGTCCTCCTTTCATCCAAAACCGATGTCTACAAAATCTTCTAACCGAGCAACGAAACAAGAAAATCCTTCCTTTGCATCAATTTGTAAAGAAGTACAACCTTTGAAAGAATTTTTTCACTCCATTGGCCACGTTCTTATGTTGGGTCTTCCTCTTCCCATTGCTTTGAGCAATGAATTTTTTATCATAAAATTTTGGATTTAGAGGATGTGTGAAAGTGTGCAATGGAGTGTTAAAAGCCATTCCACTTTGTAACAATGATGTACTTCACATGCTCCACAAAATTAAAATCAATAAAAGAGCTAAAGCATCTTGTGTAATAATTTCCTTAGTTTTCTCAACCATGGTATTGATGCCATCATAAGTCGCTTCCAAGAAAGGTTTGCTTATGTTTGCATCAAGCTTGAACCTTAGAATTTTCTCTTAAATATGATGTGATGGATGGTGGATGATATCCATAAATAGGGTTATTTGTGTTGCAGTATGGAAGGAAATGTTTTACCACCATTTAGCTAGAGGCAACCATTTGACCCATTGTGTTTGTTTATCAGATACAAAGCAACGAAGATATCCTTCCAAACATTTGTTTACTATCTCAGTTTGTCCATCAGATTGAGGATGATAAGATGAGCTATAAGCTAACTGAGTTCCAAGATAAGAAAATAATTTTGGCCAAAAAATTCCAGTGAAAATGGGATTTCTTTTGCTTACAATAATCTTTGGGTTTGCATGTAGCTTTTGAATTGTTTCCATAAATGCAGTGGAAATTATACTCGCTTTAAATGGATGAGATAATGCACAAAAGTGTGCATACTTGGTAAGTCTTTCAACTACCAACATGATAACACTCTTTCCTTCGAACTTGGGTAAACTTGTGATAAAATCCATTGAAACCTCCTCCCAACGTTGGCTTGGAATGGATAAGGGTTGTAATAGCCCTGGGGTTTTAATTGTTTCAACTTTATTTTGTTGGCAAACCAAACATTCCGCCACAAATTTTTGAATATCCGATTTAAGGCCATCTCAAAAAAAATCTTTCTTAACCTTGTGGTAGGTTTTTAGAAATCCTAAGTGCCCTCCTAAGGGAGAGGTGTGAAATTCCCTAAGAATCTTTTGTTTGAGTTGAAAATTCTTACATAGGTATAACCAATCATTGTACCATAATGAATCATTTTTCCAGCGAAATGTATCAGAGGTACTGGGATCTTCTTGTATCTTTTGAATGAGGGCCCAAACTTCCTCGTCATTCTTCCACTCATCCCTTGCTTCGTTTATCCAATTTGGTTGGATAATAAAAATGGCGCAAAGAAATGCTTCCACATCCTCATCCTTTCTTGAGAGTGCATCTGCCATAACATTTTGCTTCCCTTTTTTGTAGATGATTTCAAAGTCATAGCCCAACATCTTTGTGACCCATTTTTGTTGCTCTTCTGAAGATAATCTTTGTTCCAAAAAGTATTTAAGACTATCATGATCTATTTTTACCTTGAAGTGTCTTCCTATTAGGTAGGGGCGTCATTTCTTAAGTGCATGTAGTATTGCCAGTGTTTCCTTCTCATAAATAGCTTTGTGTAAATACTTTCCTTTGATTGGACGACTTTCGAAAGCAATGAGTCTTTGTTCTTGCATTAAAGCAACACCAATTTCATTTCCTGAGGCATCACATTCCACAATAAAGATTTTTGTGAAGTCTGGTGTAGCTAAGACCGGTGCTTGGCACATTGCCTTTTTAAGATGTTCGAAGGCCTTCGTTGCATCTCAAGCCCATGAGAATGCATCTTTCTTCAATAATGTTGTTAGAGGTGCTGCTATTCTCCCATAATTCTTAATAAACTTGCGATAATACCCTGTCAACCTGAGAAATCCTCGTAGATGCTTTATGGATGTGAAGATTTTCCATTCCTTAATGGTTTTAATTTTGCTAGGCTCTACCTTAACACCTTCATGCGATACAATATGACCTAGATATTCCACCTTTTGTACTCCAAAGAAACATTTGGACATTTTTGCATATAATTGTTTCTCCCCCAATATTTCGAGCACCATGTCAACATGTTGGACATGATCCTTTCAAGACTTGCTGTAGATTAGTATATCATCAAAAAATACTAACACAAATTTTCTAAGGAAGGGTTTGAAAATGGAATTCATCAAACCTTGAAATGTAGAAGGTGCATTAGTAAGGCCAAAAGGCATGACCAAAAATTCATAATGACCCTCATGAGTTCTAAATGTTGTTTTTGGAATGTCTTAGGTCTTCATTTTGATTTGATGATATCTTGAATGAAGATCCAACTTGGTGAAGTAAATTGATCCATGCAATTCATCCAATAATTCATCAATGACAGGAATGGGAAATTTATATTTAATAGTGAGCTTGTTGAGGTCCCTATAATCTGGACACATGCGCCATGATCCATCTTTCTTGTGAACCAATACTACTGGAGCAGATAAAGAACTTTGACTAGGTTGAATTATACCAGCCTCTAGCATTTTTGCAACCATATGTTCAATTTCACTCTTTTGGACATAGGGATATATGTAAGGCCCGATGTTTGGAGGAATACTTATTGGAATCAAATTGATAGCATGATCATGATCATGAATAGGTGGGAGGTCTTTGGGAGTCTCAAATACCTTGGAATGATTGTCCAAGATTTTTTGGAGATTTGGAGAAATAGATGATTTCGATATGGGAACCTCTAGTGAACATAACTTTGCAGTTATGCCTCGTTGTTCTTTCTTTAGAAGCTGTCATTCCTTTAGAGTTGATTATGTTTTCCGATTTCCCTGTGATACCCCTTAATTCAATTTCCTTTCCTTCTGAAGAGAATTATATGAAAAGTTCTTGAAAATTAAAAGCTATTGTACCCAAGGATTGTAGCCATTTGACTCCTAATACAACATCAACACCACCCATTGGAATGGAAAGCATTGAGCTATTCAATACATATTCTCCCATGGATAGCTTGATATTATGGCACTTTCCTGAGCAATTTATGGTTCTTCCACTTGCAACCATCACATGACACTCTGGTGCTCGATATAGGAAGCAATTCATTTTTTTAGCTATCTTATAATAAATAAAATTATGGGTACTTCCCGAATCAATCAACACTATTACCTTTTTCTTCTTGATATGCCCTTCTATCTTGATATTTTGAGGAGTGGTAATTCTAGCCAATGCATTACAATATATGGTCAGATTCATTTCTTTTTTTCTAGGGTTTTTTCCTGGTGTATATCCTCTTCTTTTGACGTTTCTTGTTTCTTTTCTTCTTCCTATTCACAATCTATGTAAAATAATTTCTTCTCGACACACTTATGACCTTTAGTGTATTTGCTATCACAACTGTAGCAAAGTCCTTTTGTTCTTTTTTCTTCCAATTGTTGTGGTGTCAACCTTGTAGGTTGTGGATGGCCAAGGGCAGCAACACTTCCATCTTTATGATTGTGAGTGCTAGGCTTCCTTGTTGCCATAATTTTGCTTGCCATTTTTCTTGCTAACATGAATGCTTTTTTTAATGAATCTTGTTCCCAAAGGCGAACCTCATGTTGGATGTTATCTTTTAAAATGCCTATGAAAATATCAATCCTATGCTCCTCTGGAATATCTTTTACCCTTATATTCAATTTTTGGAAGTCCTCAATGTGCTTCATCATTGAACCCTTTTGTTCGAGATTCATCAATTGGCTAAAAATAGTGTTGCTTTTTGTATCCTCATAATGTGCTATCATTTCATCCATAAAAATAACCCAAGTGACAAATTGTTAACGAGAGCAAAGTCATCGATACCATACAAATTGATTTGGTTCCAAATATAAAGTTGTAATGTGTACATTTTGTGTGTTTTGCACATTATGGAGATCGAAAAATTCCTCCATCTGTAGTATCCATGTTCCGGGATCCTTGCCATCAAACTTCCTCATATCGATCTTTGGAACATGGTGGTTCTTCGATCCAACGTTAGAGTCTATGAAATCATGATTAACATTTATTTTGTTCTCATCATGAGTTTCCTTTATTACCCTTTCACCATTAGTAAGCATTTTTGTAGAAACTTTGTCAAATCTGTCTTCAAATATTCCATCCCTGTCTTCAAATCTATCTTCAAATCGTCCATCTTAGTTTCCACGCCATCCATCTTAGCTTCCACGTATTTCTGTAAACCATCTACCTTAACTTCCACGCCTTTCTTTAAACCATCCATCTTAGCTTATACGTCTTTCTTTAAATCATCCATCTTAGCTTCTGTTACTTATTGTACGAGTGACATTTGTTGTACTTGGTCTTGTAATTTTGATATATCATGTTGCATTTCTTTCTCTTCTTCATGAGTCATGCTAGAGTTTTCAGGTTGCTTACTAAGTGTTTCCATTTTCTTTCTTTTGGACATCAATTACCGATAATAATGCTTCACTATGCCCTTTGAATTCCTTCAAACTAATTTTTCAAATCAGGCTTATGCAAAAATTGAAAAAAAGCTACACACTTTTTTTTTTTTTCACTTTGTAGGAGTCTGATATTGAATCTGACGTATTTCTGTGATTTCAGCTTTTCCAGTTCTGAAACCGTGATCTGTCATAGCCCTATGTGTCCTCTTTCCAATGCCACCAGTTTGATTGAAATTGAATTCTCCAAGAAAGATTTATACACAATCTCCTAAGATGACCTGATTATATACCTTTTTAGAAGAGCGAAATTGTATGAAGTGCCACGTGTCACTGTTTTGACCTTTGGATCTAAAAAATATTTACAAGAAATTACAGTCCATCCTCTTTCTGTAACTTCTAACAAAATTTCAATTTGATGTTCAGAGAGATAGTTATGACAATTTTTCCACGGTGACCTGTTTGGAATGTAATTCCGGGGTCTACAAAAACCCTAACTTCCTCAGACTACATCTCCGAAAATATAGCGAGACAGGATCTGAAATCCGAAGACAAGGTTCAGACTGATTTCTTCACAAATGGTTTTCTTTTAGGTTCTGAAACTTCGTAGCGAAAGAGTTATAGTGAAAATCCCACGATGACTTGTTTTAGCTTAAATTCTAGAGCTTGCAAAACCCTAACTTCCTCAGATCATATCTCCGAAAATATATCAAGACAAGCTCTGAAATTCGGACCCAAGGTTCAGCATGATGTCATCTCAAATGTTTTTTTTTCGCTTTTGAAACGTCACAGAAAAAAGTTATAGAGAAAATGCCACGATGACCTATTTGGAGCAGAAAAACCCTAGAATCTAAAGCTCTGATACCAAATGTTAGGAAGCCAGCTCACAAAAAGATAAAAAGATATATCAACACCTCAGAATTCAGCCTCTTTGAGGGGGAAACCTCCTTTGCATTACACAAATGAACAATTCTTGGATGATACAAATGACAAAACTTCCTTTCTATATATAGGAGTCTAAGGGGTCACAATATATCTAAGCCGACCTAACAATAATAATATAAAGACACAAAAATAACAATAATGGGATTCTATGGGACACAATAATAACAATATGGACACAATAGGGACATAACAATAACAATAAGGGATACAATGACAATAGTAATGGGGGAATCACTAGTATTATAGGGACCTAACAGTAATGGATTTGACACTAAATGGTTAGGCGTAGTTGAAAAAGGATATAGTTTTTCAGAAGAGGTTTATAACTACAAGACAAAGGGAAACATGACTTTTCTCAAACTCTGTCTAAAGGATAACTTCTAGGCAAGGCTAAATTGTACACTCGAGAAAAGTTGGAGGAAAAATTTCTTCACCTCATTCAGTAGAAGTTGTTAGGGTCTAAAGCCTCCCAAAATGGGGAGGTATGATATGGATTGGATCATTATATTTTTTTATCCATCTCAATGCTTTCAAAGTGGAAAAAGTGGAGAAATTAGCTCATAGGACCAATTTTACCAGTGGAACCAAGTCTGAAAAATCGGGGTTTGAAACCTTCTTAGAGCAGATTGAGGCATGAAATGGCGATTTTGGAGGTAAAAATTTGTTTCTTAAGTGTGACATATTTTAGTGTTATGCTACACATAGATACCCTTTCAACAACATAAGAATCACCTTAATTGAAGTTCGTATACAAAAGTTTTGTTACTCAAAAGTTGACATTCTTGTTTTGACCACAATAATTCGAGAGGACTCCATGTTTTTTTTTCTTTGTAAGTAAAATAATTTTGTAGTACATAAGTAGAAGAAAAATTACAAACTTTTAAGATTTAGAGCTAAAAGAAACCTTCCATGAACATGGGCCTGAAGATGAGAGAGAAAATAGCTTAGAAAAGTGTGAGGAGGCATCTGCTCACAGAAGAGAAACCAACGAACCTCCTGACATTTACATAGCAAAAAAATAAGCAGAATCATTATGAGAGCCGAGAACAGAGAGATATTATTCGTATAAGAGGCTACCTTGGGGAACGAGTGACTCCCAAATAGTACTCTAGAGGGTCTTCCTGGACCACAAGGCATGGCTTATAATAATCCATGTCATTTGGAAAAGGGAGCCCCTTGGAATCTGGTTAGATGGAGGAGGATAGAAACTCATATTGCTGCTGGAAAGGAGTGCTACCTTCACTGCTAACCTAGCTGCCTTTTTTGTTGGAGGGGCTTGAGTTGGTTGAAGAAAGCTTCAACTTGTTGTGAGGCTTTTGTCGCTTAGGCGAAGGGATGCAAGATCTGTCGTGGTGAGCTTCGGTGTGAACTGGAGAGAGCAAGGGGAAGTCGTACACAATGTCAGTAGAGGGAGACATAGAGCCCTGCATCTACAAGCCCATAAGGGTGGCAATGCGGCTATATGATGCTTTTACATGGCATAGATGAAATTCCATGTCGAGTACATTCCCTTCCATCAAAACATTGACATCTTCCTCATCCTTGTAATGTTGGCCAAGGAGATTACACAAATCCCATAGGTGGTTTCCCGCAATCTTAAGCTTTCGCGTCGGCCACCATTCTACAATAGCAATGAGGGGTGCTGCAATCAAAATTCTCATCCCCTTGCCCATGCCAGGGAGGGAGAGGAGGTCTACCTCTTCCTTAGCCACTTTTGTGGTATCAACCTCGTTCCCGCACCATGTTTGCAGTGAAAGGAGTTGCAATTTCCTGGATCTGAACACAATGTCCGCCTTCGAGCAACCGAGGAAATGGGTGGCCCTTACCATAGGAACCAATCCGTTTAACGTTGTATTCGTCTTGCCAACCGATAGGGTGGTTGAACCTATTATTAATGCACTTTAAAGGTAGGAGGAGGGTGGGCTTGCCACCATCTCCTTGCTCCGAACTCCATACACTATGGAAAGCATGCTAATGACACTGCCAAAATTCCATGCTAGTTGAGTTGTGAGTTGTATTCATGAAGGCAATTAATGCCTTGGATTTGATATCTAACATAGGGATTTGGGGGAAAGGATGCCATTTTATCCCCCATTATTCATGGGAAATGGGCTAGCCATGTGATCATGATGAAGAAGACTCTAGAAGATTCCATATTGTAACTCTAGTTAAGAGTTGAAAGAGTCAAATTTAACTAGCAGGCTATCAAAATGTGTTATAATTGGGCCACTAGGAAGAAAAAGGAACCACCCTATGGGAGTATATTTTGTTCCATAGACGAGCAAAGTAGCTGAGAGTGGATATGGATAGAGAAAATAGAGAGGAATCATGCATTATAGTAGCCCATGGGCTACAAGCCTCACTTCTTTATACTTGCCTCCCGTTTCCATTTAGATAAGGAGAGTAGAGAACCATCACATTCTAGTTGGGTTTTATCTCAAAAGGGTTCCCACAACATATCTCATGTTCTTATGATTATGAGTGATTTTAATTTTATCTATTCTCTATTTTCCGCAATTTAGATATTGCATGCATGGCACTGTAACTTAATAACTCCAAAATTCTTAAGGAAAAACAATTCACATAATATAGATTTCTGATTTTTAAGTATAATTTTATTACATATGTTTTGACGAATTGTTCAATGAAATATCCATAGCATTTTATGGATCACAAGTGCACGAAACTTTGGTTTCTTGAGGAGGATGGAAGCATCAATTCAGGTAGAGTTTAGAGACTTGGTGTCAAGTTTTGGTTGATGACTCGGTGGATTGAGCTATTGGCTAGACAATGGTCGATGATGATAATGAACTTGAAGTGAGGGAGGATGTAAGACCTTAAAATGTATGGTACGGGCATGTGATATCCAAAGTAGCAATTGAACTACACGGTTTCATGGACACATCACAAGACGAAGTTATATTGTTGGGCGAGTTGATTTCTTGAGTGCAAAGCAAGATTGAGGTGGATAGCATGCCATATTGACATGCCATTTGAAAATGACTAGTCTCATGACATGGGAACACCCATTGTTAGGGCTCTAAGTTGGCACCAAGGCCAACGAGCCCCCATGACAGCTCGTGCTCACTTGGAGAGTTGAAAAATTGAATTTGAGACGATTTGGGGGCAGCGTGCGCCCAAGTTGTATGAAGGCGACGGGCGTGTGGGTGCTCTATAATGGAGGGCGCCCACACAACTCAGACAAAGTGTGCATGCACGTTATAACGACCTATGCCCACAGATGTAACAAGGATACAACCTCTACGAGATTTAACAAGGATGTAATGATAATAGTAGTATAATCATAATTATAGTCTTTGATCTATGTAATATCCTTTGATCTATTAATCGCTAAGTAGAGAAACAAGGTATTTTCATCAACATGTATTGTTGAACCTTGTTTTCATTAATACAAACAATGAGTTGATGTTCTAAGTTATCTTGTGCACATTAAATTTGTGGTAATGTGGTCATTTATGCAAGGTGAAGCCGGTTGGGAGGGTTCCTCAACTTGGTCATCATTACTCTTTTTGTGTTCATTTTGTAGCATAAATCGATAAGTATTTATAATTCTCAATTTGATGTTTTATTTTAGGGACAAAATGTGCATGGTTGTTAATTTTTTTTCTTTTAAGTGCTTGTATCTCTACTGGGTCATTCCTATGCAAAGAAGAACGAGTTCTTGTTTAAGACTAATGATATAGTGTGTTTTCCCATTCTATGCAAAACCATTCAACAATGAAATATTTGCATTCTATTTTACTAAGGAAATTCTATATTGTAAAAGCCAAGAATGGTTTCTTTGTGAAGTGTTGAATGATACAATAGATTGATATTATTTTTTGTATTTTCTCATATGGTTTTCATTTAGAATTTGACATCTTGAGCCTACAAAACAATGAGACTCATTGAAGAAGTGAAAATGAGATTTGTTTCATTAACCAACACAAGAATATTTTGGAATATCAGAGTGAAAAACTATATTGCATGCTCAATAAAGTATCTCTAATTCACCAACAAATAAATGAGAACTCTATTATATTTTTAATTCTTTTGAGTTATATTATGTAGCAATAGTTTGCTAACATGTCATAGTGTTTTTCCTTGGAGATTACACAGGCCATTCATATCCTAAACCTTGCACATATATTTTTAATATCTCATAGTCTATGCCCTCAAATCGACAATTTAATGTCCACAATTTAAATTAATTAAATTGATTGACATTTTTGGTGCCATTTTCTAGGGAGATGCTAAAAGGGATTATCACATTTGAGGCTTATTTTCATGGATATTTTAAACTGTACAATTTGTTTTGTGTGAATTATTTCATTTTATATACTAGGATTCTAGACCCAATGAGATAGTGAATGGTAAGATGTAAAGATGACCTCACTCCAAAATTTTCTGAAGTGTAATAGCATGATGCATTCACTTTAGTGAGTATGTTGTCCCCTTAGTTCTAAATATATGCTAGTGTTGTATGAATAAGTCTAGAGATAGAAAAGATACATTTAAATGAAAAGGTAGAGACATTACTCTACATAATAATACCCTTTCAAATACTAACTTGTTGGCAAGAAAAGATACGAGAGGAGGACCAACATGCATGACTCTAATGAAAAATCTAATACTTGTAGTAGGCAGTTCAAGAAACCAAAGATTTATAGCAAGTGGAAATTCAAAATTGATAGTCTTTTTCAGTTGATCCTACATTGTAAACAACATTGACAAGTGAACCAAATCAGTAATAAGAATCATAAGTATACTACAATCTAGTTAGAGACTTAAAATATCCACACTAAGAGATTTGGTACAACCTCTTCAAAGGAAAAAATATGGCGGAAGGTGAAGGTGAAGTGTATGTAAATGGACAAGGTGAGACACATACAAATGAAGAAGATGAAACAACTTTTGGTTTCCTAATTGTGGACCATACCACAATGGTACAAATGAAAAATATTCCTCCATTAGTCCTACGTCATTTTCATGGTATGATTAGTGAATATCTTGATGCTTTTCTTTTTGCGTTTGAAATATTAAGACGTAGTTATGATTACTCAAGTGATGCACAAAAATTCAAACTATTTCCCGCCACCTCAAAGATTAAGCATTATATTGGTTTACGGGCCTTGGAGGAAATACAAATCAAACATGGGATTAGATGCATATGAATTTTCTTTAAAAATATCAAGAATATTGTAAGGCTAGGGATTTGAGAGAAGATATTTTTAAGATGACACGAAAAGAAGAGAGTTTGGAAAATCATCTTGAAAGGTTTATGTATAACCTCCAAATATCTAAGTAAAACAAACTTGATCAAGACACTATTATGACTATATTTTTGAGAGGTATTTTGGATGAATCTGTTAACTTGCTTAATTTGATGGGAAGTGGAGATGTTTCATAATTAACATGTATTGATATTAGTGAACTTTACAAGAGGAATTATTGAAGTCAAGCTAGACCTGGCAAGGGAATTAGAGATACTTTTTCTAAAGCTTCCAAATATGTAATAAGTGGTGCAATTAAGGTTGAATTAGGACATTTTCTGGAAGATTTAAGACTGATCTTCTTGGAACTCTCATTTTATAGTTAGACAATTCACAATTTAAAAAGAAGTAGGGAGATAAAAAAAGTAGCTCTTGCTATCTTTTATCCTAAAAGTAGAAAGGAACACCCAATAAAAAAATGTCCTCTAGATAGTATTGAAATTTGTGTCATTTGCGTAGGAGAGCATTCCATGAGGTAGTGTCCCTCCTTACATGGTCTATGAGCATTTTATCAAAGGGAGAGCGAAGCAACTATGTGCACTTGAACCAAAAATGCCTTGAAAATTGAGAATGACATGTATGCCTTTAAACCGTGCATATTCATTTTCTCTATATTATTCCAATCAAGAATATTCACCACATTTTTTGAATTATACTGTGCCTTGGCAAGCATATCCTCCACCAAAATTTCAAATTAAACCTTGGTAACGAGGATGGCGAGGAACTAACCATGGAAATATGTCTACATATGCCTATCCTATGTAATCACAATAATCTTACCTCACACAATCACCACAACATTCATATCCCCCTCAATTTCAACAACCATATGCCACACAATCACAACCTCAACAACTATAGCTTCCACCCACTCAACATCCAAGGCCCATGAAATTACCTACCAAGCCAATTCCTAACCCAAACAATAAAGTAGTTCAATATGATTCTAACATTTAGTTACAACCATTTCTGCATATTTGATCACTTCAATAGATCTACATGATATTTAAATAAGATCGGGAAAAGTACTCAACAAAAATAAAAACTCTCCAGTAATCATTGAAGAAGAACCAAAGGAGGTGACTCTTGAACAAATAAATAATGGTGTTATAATAAAAAAACTCCTCCGAATTTAGAGCTCTATTAGTCATCTAGTTTACCTCCCTATCTAGAGAGGTTATGCTTGAAAAAACCAATAGCCTCCTCTAAATTTGATTTGATTACATAATTAAACAATGTTTACATTATAGTTCCCATACTATAGGCCATCAAGGACACCCCAATTTATTCCAATAATATTAGGGAACTTTGCTTAAAAAAAATTAAATGGAGGAGGATGGAACCAACGACTATTCAATTCATTAGGAAATCGATAGATCTAATATCAAAATATACTTTCATAGAATCATACGTGGATCTTGGAAACCCAATTTTTTTAGTCCATATTAATGGTACTCTTGTTCCAAATGTCTTAATTAAATTAGGGGTGCAACCAATATGATAACCAAACAAACCAAGGAACAATTATAGTTGATCAACCTTCACCCTACACCTATAGTTTTAGAACCAACAGACCAGTCCAAAATCAAACCTAAAGGTGTAATGGATGATATAATTGTTTCCTTAGACTCCTAGGAATACCCTGTATAATTTATGGTCTTGCAACCCAAAATATTTAGGAGAGAATCCCGTGATTCTAAGAAGGCCATGGTTAGCCACCACATATGCATTTATTGGTTTCCGGTCTAAAAACATGCTTATTTCACATAGTGATCCTGTGAAAAAAGTAATTTTCTAGCCTCCTAATAAATCCTATCATGATGGCATGTTATGGCTTGATAATACTGACAATGATGAAGAACATTTTCAACGCATTTTTACCATTGATCACATTATGCAATTAAAGAACATACTAAAGAAAGTCAGGTTCGTGATTTTTTTGTTAATTCAGACTCTTTGCAAAATCCCGATCCACTTGACCATATTTTAGTTCATATTTTCAATCAAATTGTGATCTAAATGCTTCATCAACATTGCATTTTTCTACATCAACCATAGAAACATTAAAATCATGCACTATACCTTTTGAAATTAGTCTAGGAAAATTTTTACATATAAATTCTCAACTTAACAAACTTTGGCAAGGACAAGTAGTTAAAATGTTGCAAATACACACATGCATTCAATTAGAACTATCAAGCATGAAGGGAATCCACACAAACACATGCACACATCATATCTACATTCAAATTTGTGCCCGTCCCATTAGACAACCTTAGAGGCATATGAAATTAGCTTTGAATGAAATTGTTAAAGAAAAGTTGCAAAAAATACTTGATGCCAATTTTGTTTACCCGATTTCAAATAGCTAGTGGGTTTCATCCCTAGTAATAGTGCATAAGAAAAATGGTAAGTGATATATTTTTGTCAATTATAGAGAATTTAACAACGTCACTTTAAATGATCACTTCCCTCCATCTATTGTCAATTTTTGGACACATTAGCTGGTAAAAAGTACTTCTCTTTTCTTGATGGTTTTAATGGCTACAACTAGATATAGATTGCATCTAGGGATCATGATAAGACCACTTCTATGTGAACATGGGGAAAATTTTCTTTTAGAGTGTTTCCCTTTGGACTATGTAATAGTCCACTACTTTCCAAAGAGTGATATTAGCCATATATTATGATATGATCCATAATTGTGTAGAAATCTAGATAAATGATTTGTACATGGTTGGTGGTTTTTTCCAATACACATTAGAAAATTTAGAGAAGGTTTTGATAGGATTTCAAGATACTAACGTTGAATTAAGTAATTAAATGCCATATGTTGTAAATCAAAGGGATTGTTCTTCACCATCTCATATCTTATGCAAGAATTTAGATTGATTCGACAAAGATTGAAGTTATATTAGAGCTTCTAGTTCCAAGATATTGCATCTCACATGAATAATTGTGTCCTTTGTTTAAATTTCTTATTAAGGATACTAATTTTTCTTGGGATGATCATTGTCAAAATGCTTTTGAAGCACTATAGGAGAAAATTACCAAGGCACATATGTTGAAGGGACTAGACTTGCCTTTTCCATTCTACATTTTAGATACAACCCTTAGAGTAGTATTAGGACAACAAGAAAATCAATAATCTTATGTTATTTATTTTATTAGAAAAACGTTAACACTTAACTATATTAAATTATATAGTAACAACAAAAGAATTCTTAATCGTTGTGCATGCAATTAACAAATTCAGACATTACATCATTGGGTACAAGGTTTTTATCCATATTGATTGTTCTGCCATAAGATATCTAATGAAAAGACCCATGAACAAAGGTAGGATAACTTGGTGGCTTTTGTTATTACAAAAGTTTAATATTGCTATTCTAGATAGAATCGAAAGAACAAATTTCGATAATGAGTCCAAAATTCGAATAGTCCTTCTTGTCTGCGAGTGTCTAGTTTAAAGATAAAAAAACTCCTGCAAATGACGATTTTCTTGACGAACATTTTTGTTGTTTCTACTAAATCCCCTTGGTTTGTAGATGTGGCTAACTATTTGGCTATAGGGAAATTGCCATATCATATTTCACCTAAGCAAAAAAAAGTTCACCATGCTCAGTACCTTCCACTCTTGGATTGGAGGGGACCTCTTCCACATAGGACATGATATAATCATTAGAAGATGTGTATGTGAAGCTGAGATGCTTAACATATTAAAATCTTTCCATGGTGAACCATGTGCAGGGAACTTTGCTAACAAGAGAACAACCTATAAAGTCCTTCATTTGAGGTATTAGTGGTCCACTCCCTTAAGAGATGCCAAAAAGTACATTCGAGCTGTGATAGTTTTAATGGATGTGATGCCTAGTATAATTCAACAATATTCCTTTACACCCACAAGTACTCACAGAGCCTTTTGATAAATGGGCTCTAGATTTTGTGGGGCCTATTATTCCAACATCAAAAAAGAAAAGGTGTATTTTGGTTTCTACTAATTATGAAATTAAATTTGTAGAGGCTAAAGCTCTTTTTCATACCATTGGACAAGTAGTTGCAGATTTTTTATTTGAGGACATTTTTACCTTTTTTGGTGTGCCAAGAGAAATTGTAATATATCAAGGAGTGCTTTTCACATCAAATCTAGTACAAACCATCATTCAACAATATCAAATCATGAATTGGAAATCCTCTCCCTATCATCCATAAGCCAACATGCAAGTGGAGTCTACCAACAAGTTCCTTGAAGCAATCTCGACCAAAATAATGCAACTACACCATAAGGATTAGGAACACCATCTTCCCAATGCAATTTGGGCATGTAGGGCCACATGGAGGAACATGACCCAAATTACAACATGTGAATTGGTGTATGGAAAATAAGTCTTTCTTCCAAAAGAATTTCAAGTGAATACTTTTAGAACCGCAGTACAATTATATATGGATCGTGCAGATGCATAACAACATAGGATAGTTCAATTAAATGAATAGGTTGAAATACATCAAGATTCCATATAGCAGACCACCCTTGTCTAGCAACAGAGAAGCAAATGGCACGATAAAATTATTAGAAAGAAGCAATTTAAACTAGGTGATTGGGATCTCCTTTTTCACCCTAAATTCAAAATTTTTAAATGAAAGTTCACCATGCATTGGTTAGGCTCATATGAAATTGAAAATTTGTTTGATAATAGCTCTATAAGAATTAAGACCATTGGTGGGGAAGGAACTTCTTTCTTTGTTAGTGGGCATAGGTTAAGATTATATCAGTAGTCTGTCACTTGGAAGGAATTCATTCAACACATTTTGTAACAATTTGAGATTGTGGTAATGAGCAGGGAGAATTCTCAACCCGTGACAACCTCACCTTGATTTATTTCTTCTTCCCTTCTACAAAATATTATAATAATAATAAGGAAAAATAATAATTAAAAAAGTAAAAAGTAAAGATAAAAATCATATTCATTTGTGAAAACCAATCCTCTTGCATAGTTGGATAGAAAATTTGCTTGAAAACTAGGTAACTAGTGGGAAAGTATTCCTTGAGTTTCTTTCGAATAAAAGGGAGAATGTTAGATATAAGATAAACAAGTTGGTTTGTTTTAAAGAGGGAGTTTTTCTGTCATTGATTATTCTTAACAACAATATCAACAAAACACAAATCAAGTTCCTGATTTTTTTTCATTACATAGCTTAAAATAGTGTTTCTTTTTATTCTTGCCACAAATGCTAGTATCCATCTCCATTGCAATTAATTTTTGTACAAGTCTTCTCATCACTCAATTAATCAACATGTCCATGTAATTAAAAAAAAAAATCATTATTTTCATCAATCATTTCAAGCAATTAGTTTTTATGGTTTGTTTAATTGTGCTAATAAGTCAAGACTCAATACTAGATTTTTAGAGCTTCATTTTCGATCTTCGGCATCGAGACTTCAATTTCAAAATTTAATGTTACAAATTCTATTTACCCTTGATGGCATTCCAATGTTCCAAAGATGTTGATATCACAAAATATTTGCCTTAATTTCTTCAACAATAACTTCAACATTCACAATTCTAGCAGTTTTGTTAGCTATATGTGGTCCTGTAACCCATTATGCTATTTGACAACCATTGTCTTCAGTAATTACCAGATCTCTATATTAGTTACAAGGTGACCTATAACCACTCTATTTGAATCTATCTTGAAAATTTAGGATTATGAATTCCATAATAAGGGCCTTGAGTTGCCCATGATTAGCTCCAACTCCTCCTTTCTATCACTCCACAAATCTTCATCAACAACATCATTATTTTTTATTCATTTTTGTTTTAATGATTAGTCTCAACATCAACAATAAATCATTCTCAACATCAACACTCAAATGGTTCAACTGAATACACAAAAAAATAGGTTTAGTTCCCTACACAACCATGTTCATTACTTCATTAGGAAGCACTTCATCAAGGTTTCAATCAGGTAAAATTGGTGTAAACAAATCAATTTTGGAGTTCTTCTAGTTCATTAAAGACATGGAAAAGCTATTCAATAATACATTTTTTTGATTCATTTTAACATGTAAATAACCTTACTTTTACTTACACTCTTACACTCATACTCTATGTTTGCCATATGCTCCACTGATTTTCATAATTACCACTCACCTATTCCTTTGCCACCCCAAATAATTAATAATTGGTTGGATTGCTAATTCATCATAATTCCTTATGATTGTGTACATGCATAAACTTACTACATGTTAGCACCAAAATTCTTATCATTTTTAATCATCTCTTAGATTCAAAATGGGCATGTGACCTATACAATGCTCAAATCACCACTTCTGAAATCCTTACCATGCTCTTCGTAGTAACAATTGCTCGAAACAAAGTGTTGTTTGCGTAGTCTCTCACATAGAGAAATTGTAGTGTTAGGGGGAAGCTCGATGTGGTCTGATAAGAGCATGGAAATTGAAGGTCATGGAAGCCTATCTCAAGTATAACATAAGTAAACCAATACTCAAAGTTGTATGGTGGATCCCATTTCTCAAAATTTTCATGGAAAAAATGATTTTTTCACAAAGGAATTTGTAGAGGGTTTCGATGACCGAGTGGCTAGCGTAGGTGACTTTATAATGATTGTGTCAGAAGAATCAATGACTCAAGCCACTCACCTACCTCAAATAGGAGAGAGACAATTTAATAACAAGCAGGTTTAATAGGGGATATGGACACAATTTTTGTGTTCAATAAAGCATAATCTGAATTAGAGTTGAGGAATATCCAAGGCTTGGATTACAGAGAAATGGAGGAATTTTTTATCTGTGTTGCAAATGCTTTTTACTTGTGAATGAAGGTATGCAATTACCTTCCTCTACCATATTCGTCTTTTATTTCACCTTGGAGACAACAATCACTTGAATTTTCCATTGTTTTTATACAAAATCCTAGGTCAAATGGAAAAAACATATACAATGGAACCCCAAAAACATCAGTCGAAGATTGTATCATCATGGTTTAATAAATATCTTAATTGTGGAAGAGTTACATAAGAGAGGTGACAATTGGGACTCATTCCTTAGATGTAATAAATTATTGATGGAGTCATTACGCATGAGGAAATTCCATTGTAAGTTAATGTTGTTTCTAAGCACAATAATAAAATTGATAGTAAGGAACTTGGCCTTCATGAAGTTGAGGTCTTCGCCGTTTTTGGAGAGAGTTCTATAAAAAGTCTATGAAGGGGAAATAGGGTCAACATGCTCCAATTACACCCGCCATGTCTAGAAGGTTAATCAAAAGAATGACTAAGAAGAAGAAACCCCAAAAATAGAGCGTTGATCTTCCGAGTACTCCATGCCCCTCTAAAGATGATGTTTCTTTCCATACTAAGCTAATCCCAAGTGGGCATAGTCATGTCTGACATAAAGAGTCTTCAAATTCTTAATTCAAAAAGTTTAGAGCTTGCTTTTTTTGAGCCCAAGGATCTTGTATATCAATTTTCTAACTTTGGTAGGCATTCAACACCCATGCCAAGTGATTTTGAAGACACTACAAATTAATGAACTTGTAAAACATACTATGACAAAAGAAGACTGAGAAACTTAAAGCAACGATTGAAGAGTTCAAAATTTTGGATATATATGTAAAAAGTGAGAATACTATGTTAAAAACATAATGCTCCTAGTTGCACGAAGATATTGAAAATATGGAATACAAGAATAAAAAGTTGTTTAAGCTCACCAAGAAGTGGCACAAAATGAATTAGTATTTTGCATCAGATAATAGAACTTTGGAGAAGAAACTCAGAGTAGAGTGAAAGAAAAGTAGCCATTGTGAACATATCAATTAGTAGTCATTGACAGATTAGTCAAAGTTTTGCTCAAGTTTTGGATACATTTAACACTAGGACATTAGCTAGATCTCTCATTTGCATGAGGACACGCATAATCTCAGGCATGGGGAGATGTTAAACCTATGATTTTATGCCATTTTCATTGCCAATTGTCTAGTTTTTACTCTTATTAATCCTCCATTTTTACCATATTATCACTCCTTTTAACCTATTTTTGATGTACAGGTCATTAAAGAGATACAAGGTAAATAAATTGTTATCTAATAGCTTTTTCATCATTTTTTGGTGAATTATGGGGTTTAAGATGTTCTAATTACTAATTACAGTTGACTAGTTTAGGTCTTTCAACTCTCATAACAGTCATCTAACCCAACTTGTTTTTCAACATGGTTATGGGCCTCGAGAAGGAAAACAAAAGTGTGTTCTCCTCTTGGACACCTCCAATGCTTCCATGTCCATCAAACCAATTCCATCATGGACATGATGAGCGCCAACCTATGGTCAAAATTGTGGTCCACTATGCCAAGAACAATGTGTGTAGTCAACGAAATTAGTTGAAGGCAATGATAATGAATTCTCTTATGTCATCTTAAGTGATTTGGGTCTATATTGGCCAAGCTAATTACTGGATTATCCTACCTTGATCATCGTGATATGTATTTGATGAAAACAACATATGGAATAAGGGATTTGATTCAGGTTCACTTGTACCTGTATGTGTGGTTGTTACACTTGTTTTCTTTCTAGTACTTATATCCCTAATGTGTTATTCCTCTGTAGAGAAGAATGAGTTATTTTTGAATATTAATGATATATTGTGTTTTCTCATTCTATTGCAAAACCACTCAACAATGAAAATCTTTCCATTCTGTGTTACCAAGGAAACTTTGTATTGTTAAATCCAATGATGAATAGTTTCTTTGTGAAGTATTGAATGATACATTAGATTGATCTTCTTTTTTATATTTTCTCACATGCTTTTCATTTGGAATATGATATCATAAACCTATACAAGAATAGGATTTATTTAAGAAGGGAAAACGAGATTTGCTTGGTAGACCAACTTAAGAACGTTTAGGAATATTTCTTAAGTGAAAGACTGTGTTACATGCTAGATAAAGTGTTTCTTTGATTGACCAACCAATGAGTGAGATATCTGTTGTGTTTTAATTCTTTTGAGTTCTCTTATGTTGAAATAGTTTGTCATAATTTCAATATTTTTCCTTATAAATTAGGCAATCTATTTCATGTACCAAACCATGCACATATGGTGTTAGTATCTCACAAGTTTACACACCTGGATTGACAATTTAATGTCTAGGATTTAATCTAATTAAATTGACCGACATTTTTGGTGTTGTTTCAAGGAGATGCTAAAAGGGATTAGCACATTCATGGCTCATTTTTCCTACATATTTTAAATTTCAGAGTTTGTTGTGTTGATTTTTTTTTAATATACTAGCATTCTAGACCTAGTGAGTTAGTTAATGGTAAGACACAAAGACACCCTCACTCCATAATTTCATGAAGTGTAATAGCCCCACACATTCACTTTAATGAGTTTTCTTTCTCCTTGATTCTAAAGATATGCTAGTGTTGTATGAATAGGGATAGAGATAAAAGATGTATATTTAAAAGAAATAGTAGAGTAGTTACTCCAAATAAAAATACCCCTTTAAGTACCAACTTGTTGGTAGGAAATTTATAAGAAGAGGACCAACATGTAGGACTCTAGTGACAAATTTAAGGCATGTAGTAGGCAACTCAAGAAACCAAAGATCTACAAAAAGTGGAAACACATAACTAATAGTATTTTTAGTCGATCCTACAATGGAAGAAACATTGACAGGTGAACCAAATCAACAATCAAAACCAGAATTGGATTACAATCTTCTTAGAGACCCAACATTTCCACACATAAAGACTGAATATAGCCTTTTCGAAGGAAAAAATATGGCAAAATGTGAAGGTGAAGTGTATGTAAATGGAGAAGGCAAGGCACGTACAAATGAAGAAGAGTAAGAAACTTTTGGTTTCCCAAATGTGGACTCTACCACAACAATACACATTTGGAATATTCCTCCATTAGTCATGCATCATTTTCACAATGTGATTAATGAAGATCCTGATGCTTTTTTTGTGATTTTGACATATTATGTTGTAGCTATGACTACTCAAAGATTCAACCTTGCGCTGATTTATGGGTTTGGGAGGAAATACAATTCAAACATGGGATGGGATGCATATGCCTTTTCTTAAAAAATATCGAGAATATTATAAGGCCATGGATTTGAGAGAATAGATTTTTAATATGATAAAAAAAGAAGAAGAGATTTTGGAAGACTATCTTCAAAGGTTTGTGTACAAATTCCAAAGGTCAAAGCGAAACAAACTTGATCAAGATACTGTGAGGACTATATTTTTGAGAGGCATTTTGGATGAATATATTAATTTGATGGGATTTGGAGATGTATCACAACTAACCTTTACAAAGATCAACGACCTTTGCAGGAGGTATTATTGAAGCTAAGCCAAATTTGGTAAGGGAATTAGAGATACTTTTTCTAAAGCTTCCCAACATGCAACGAGAGGTGTGACTAAGTTTGAATTAAGACATTTGCTAGAAAAATTTAAGATTGATAAGCTAAAGAGTAAACTCAACTAAAGATAACAAGCTGAAAATTGAAAATTGTTGAGTGCTACAAGAGTACATAGATGTATTTCCTAAGGAAATACTGAGACTAGCTCCCAAAAGAGACATCAAATTTTCAATATAACTTACACCATGAGCAGTACCTATGTCTATGGAACCTTTTAGAATGAGCACACTTGAGTTAGTAGAATTGAAGATACAATTAAAGGAAATGTTGGACAAGGGATGCATCAAGCCCACTATGTCTCCATGGAGAGCAACAACTTTATTTGTTAAAAAAAAGATGACACCCTCAGATTATGCATTGATTGTAGATAATTAAACAAGATGACTATCAAGAACAAGTATCAGTTTACTAGAAATATTGACCTCTTTGATCAAATAAGAGGAGCCATGATATTTTTAGAAGTAGAATTGAGGTATGAATATCACCAATTTAGGATCAAGGATGAGGATATCTATAAAATTTCATTTAGGACTAGGTATGGGCAGTATGAGTTTGTGGTGTTGCCATTTGGACCTAGAAATGCACTAGCTACCTTTATGTTCTCGATGAATAGTATCATCAATGAGTATTTAGATAAGTTTGTATTGGTGTTTATTAATGACATCTTAGTGTATTCAAGGACCAAGAAGGAGCTTGAAGAGCACCTCAAGATGGCATTATAGGTGCTATGGGAGCACCTCCTTTATACCAAGCTAGTAAATATGATTTTTTTCAATCATGAGTGTACTATTTGGGTTATTTCAGTTGAAAAGGAGGAGTGGCAACAAAACTTGGGAAGATCAAGGCAATCATGCCTATCCCTCAAAATGCATCAAAAGTAATATCCTTTATGAGATTGGTAGGATACCATAGGAGGTTTATCCAAGGGTTTCAAGGATTTGACATCCGTGCAATTTTTTATTTTATTTTTAAAATTTACATTGTGTTTTTTTTGCTTATATTATGGTCCTTTTGATGAGATTCTCTTTTTTGGTATTATGAGGAAGTCACTTTTGAGGATGAAATTTAGAATCACTATTCATGGATACCCATTGTGAGGTTGGGAGTGATCAACAAAGATGCTACAAGCTTTGTTGTAAGGGTTAAGAACATTTTCTCTTATGTCATCTCATATGATTAATTTGGATTCCTTGTTGGTAGAGGGATTTGTGAAGCCACATGGTTGGCCTAAGTGGGTCTTCATTCAATAAAATAAAAAATAAAAAAATCTTCCATCTATGGTTTTGAAGTTATATCTCACCAAGATTTATGATAGAGTGAGTTGGATTTAACTTAAGTTGATGCTTTTTCATGTGAGGTTTAGTTCTTCAATGATACATTTTATTATGAGTTGTATTTAATCTATATTCTTTGTAGTTCTCATAAATGGATTTGCTTCAAATTTCTTTAGACTTATTAGAGATCCATGATAGAGATGTCCCATGTTACTTTAACTTTTGTTTTCATTAGTTGTATAAGGTTTGAGTAGGTCTATTAAAGAAGAAAATCCGGGGTAGGGTCCATAAAAGGGGTCATAATTAGTGGTACTCTATTTTAACTCATCTACTTTTTGTGGATGATGTTGAACTTTTTACAAATGGGAGTATGAGGCAAGTTAGGAAGTTGTAGGAAACCTTTGATTTGTATTGCATGGCTACTAGTATGGAGTTGAACTTTCAAAAAGCATCAAGTTATTTTAATGGGATGGGTGTCAAGAATGTTCAAAGGTTGATCATGATTTTTCCCTTTAAGATTATTAAATTTAATGAGGTTTTTAAAGTATTTGGGTTGTCTTTTGAAGCCAAACGACTATCAAAAGAGAGATTGGGCTTCAATGCCAAGGAAAACGAAATTTAAGATAAATCATTGGTGTTATAGGTGATTCTCTATTAGAGGTCGACTAACTCTAATAAAGTTGATTTTTGAAGCAATTCTTGTCTTCTAACAATTTTTGGTTGATATTTCAAAATGGATTTTATAAAGAGTTAGGAGGTTATGTAATAGATTTATATAGTTTGGGTGTAAGGAGGAAGGGAAAACTCCATTACTCAAATTATAGTATATAGCCAAGTCAAAAGAGGAGGGGGGTTCGATGCTGAAGAACATCCATTCTATTTGGTACATGCGTTGTAACTAATAATTTATGGAGGGTATTTTCAAGGGATAGTTTGTGGAGGATAACCATTGACTAAAAATACATAAAGCTAAGGGCTATCACAGACTAAATCAAGAGTCCATGGAAAAACACTAAAAATGTTTCCAATCAATGGAAGTCCCTTGTTTTGGATTTTCCTCTTATATGCTAACATTTGGCTTGGAAAGTTGGTAATAGGGAACATGTCAAACTAGGTATTGATACTATCATCAGTTGTGGTGTAAATATGGAGCTATTAGAAGATAAGATTATTGATCTACATGACATAAATTTATTTTCTCTTCATGATGTATGTGATCCTATTTCCATTGACCGTTGGTCTCAAAGATGGTTATAGGCATGGTTCTTGGGATTGGGAAGGCTTGGTGTAGATTTATAGATGGCTCATGCTAGTCTTCTAAGGGTTCAAGTTCATTTAAAGGAGGAAAATGACTCTTTAGCATGAGATTATAATGAAATCTGGAGTGAATATTTAATGTGATTGGGTTATAAAGCAATTTTCAATTATGATCCATAAGAGCTTGTTTGGTGGTAGGATTAACTATGGAAATTATAGAAACGAAATAAGAACAAAATTTCAAGTGGTTGGCCCCAAAAGATGAGTTCCTAACTTAGGTTGTTTTCAAGAGAATACATAAACAAGGTCTAGTAATTAATATGTTGTATACGTCAACAAAATACGATATTATCCAACTATTAGTTAATTGTCCATAGTTTCAACAACTATTAAAGGATGTTGAATCATTCACATGTCTTCAAAATGTATGAAATGGGGACATTGTTGAAGGATATTTGATGACATGGTTTGGGAAAAAGAAATTAAAAGCACTTAGGGATTTATCTTGCTTCATGTATTAGGGGACTTGGTTGGTAGGAAACTATCTTTGAAGAAAAAATAATTCCTTCTTTTCAATTTTTTTATAAGGTAAACTTCAAAAAGGCCTACAACAGGAACATCGGTAGCGACATAGAGGACATTCTTTGGGGCATTGACCCATATCCCACTATGTTTGAGAAAGAACAAAACAGTGCCCTATATTATGAGGTTACAGAAGAAGAATTATTAGCTACAATGAAATCATTTCAAAAAGACAAATGTCCAGGGCCCGACAGGTGGACCATCGATTTCTTCATTCATTTTTTCAACTTATTTAAGACTGATATTCTAAAAATGGTGGAGGAATACAGAACTTGCAGCTATATCAACAAAGTTATATCTTCAACTTATATAACATTGATCCCAAAGAAGAATCTCTCCTCCTCTTTTTCTGACTTCAGGCCTATGTCATTATGCAACGTCCTATATAAAATCATTTCAAAAATCATCGCTATTCGAATGAGGAACATCTTATTTCTGCATTTGTCCCTTGAGCAACACGGATTTCTAAAGGAAAGAAATATTATGGACGCGGTGGCCCTCACCCAAGAATGCCTACATCCAATGCATTGCAGGAATCTAGAAGCTGCTTTACTAAAGATTGACCTTAAAAAGGCATACGATTGTGTGGACTGGGGATATATTCGTTGCCTTCTGGCTAAGATTGGCCTTGATGTCAGATGCTCTAGATGGATTATGGCTTGTGTGGTCGATGTAAATTATGCAGTCCTCATTAATGGAGTCCCTACTCCTTTTTTCAAAGTGGCCAGGGGATTAAGGCAGGGTTGCTCATTGTCTCCACTCCTTTTCATTATGGTGATGGACCCTCTGAGTCTACACATAAAAAGGGCGATCCTCCAAGAAAAATGTAAGCCTCTCCCCATATGTAGGGGCATCTACATATCTCATAATTTTTTTGTAGACGATATAATTTTATCAGCAATGCTGTGTAAATCAACTTGGATATGTCTACATGAAATCTTGGGGAGATTTCAAAATGCCACCGGCATATACATTAATAAAATAAAATTATCTTTTCATGTTGAAAATGTTAATGGGGACCTTATCTCTTTCCTATCTCATCTATTCAATATCAAAGCAGTTCCAATCTGGAATGGGTTAAAATACTTGGGTTACAATTTGAAATCTGTGGGTTATCGTGTGGTTGATTGGTCTTGGATACCTGATTGCTTTTAAAAGAAAATTGTTGCATGGGAATTTAAATGTTTATCTTTAGGTGGGCACGGCACAAACAATGCTGGTGCAAATCATGGTATATTGGGCACATCTCTACTATATCCCAACATCCATTATCAATAGTCTAAACAGGATGATTGCCAATTTCATATGGAGTGGTCATAAGGAACAAAAAAAATATCACTTGGCAAAACTCTCGATGCTGGCCTGGCCCAAAAATATGGGAGGATGGGGTATATTAGATCTAAATAAATTTAGAAGAGCCCTACTCTGTAAATCTATGTGGAAAGCAATTATGGGAGAGTCTATTTGGAGTAGGGCCATTAGAAAAAAATACATGGATAATCAAGATATGACTTATTGGTATAGACAGTGCATCACTGGAACAACTCACGGTTCAGCTATATGGAGAGGGTTCCAGAAAATAGAACCATTCTTTAGAAGGAATATGATCTGGAAATTCCAGTATGGTACAAAAATTATGATTGGTTTGGATGAATTTGCAGGTCCGAGTGGAAAGATCCATATATCTTCGCAGCTATTAAAAGCTTTACATAGCAGAGGCATTTTCCACTGGGCCAAAGCCATTCGAAAATGGGAAGGTGCAATTCCTATTTGGAAATCAGCTACAAAATTGCTTCTAAGCGGTGAACTGGGAAGACAGTGGAACTCTATCATTACATCGTTATGGGCACATGGTATATTTTTCTCAACAGACATGGACTACCTCATCTGGAAGGGTCATGGTGGCTCTTCGTCTGTTTTTGTAAAAAATATATACCTTTAGTTACAAAACTCAGAATATGAACAAAAGGACAACATCTTTCCAGCATCCATTTGGAAAATGGGTTGCCCCTTAAAAATCATTTTATTTGCATGGTTGGTTTTTTACAACAGGAACCTCACATGGGATAATCTACAAAAACGTAATTGGTGCGGGCCCGCCATATGCTCTCTATGTAGATCTAATTCTGAGAACAACTTACATATCTTTCTCCTTTGCCCTCAATCATAGATGATATGGAGGAATCTTGCTGCACACTTTGGCTATACCAACACCTCTTACGCTTCCATTTCTGAGGCGTTCAAAGGATGGAGTAACATGATCATTGATTGGAAGCCCATTCCATTTATAACTATCTAGACCATATGCAAATGGAAAAACGGGTTGATCTTCAAATCCAAAAGAAAATCACTTTCAATGGTTTTTGAATCTATCCTTTGCCTATACAATGCACTTGGAATGCCTCACCAATCCAAAGTTAGAAAAGGAAGGTGTGCACAGATTCCGAAACCTACAAATATTCCTCGTGCATATTTCGACGGAGCTGCTCAACATGGTACATGTGCCTGTGGAGTATTCATCATTCCAAATAAAAATTAAATAAATTAACGAGTTAGATCCCATTCGTCGTTCTGCTTTTTGCAATATAAGGTTTTCTATCAGATGAGATTGTCAAATCGAAATGGACCTCTCGATGGACTCCCAGGGGCGGAATTTCAGGTAAGATTTTACAAACCCTATAGACCTGATCTTTCTTTCCATTCCCATGTTTGTCAGATCAGATCAATGGCCCTTTCTCAAACGGAAGGAACGATTTATAGCAGTTACAAAATGTTTATAGCGTGATCTATAAGCGAAGCTTTTCACAGTGCTGTGAGGTGTAAGTCTTTCCCTTCTTTTATTTTTCTCTGAATATTTGATTGTGTTTTGGCGTTGGATGGTCATTTGAGGAAACCAAGTTTTTCGATCCTCTGTCCAGCGTATAGAATGCATGATTAGGGCACCCGATCCTGCATCGGTTCCAGTGGAGAATAGGCCAGATCCATCCATCCCATCTCTCTTTTTTAGCATATTTGTTTTAGGTGGGGTGCTTGGCAGCTGTTGTGCTTGTTATTTTTGCCTTCACATTTCATGGGCATCATGAGCACGGGTTGGGTTGGCAATATGGGCACCAGCTGATGTTGATGGGTTGGTTCAGACTGAGAAGATGCCAGATCCGTCCATATCCTCTGTGTTAGTAATTTTGTTTTAGGTAGGGTGAGGGGACTAGAGTGTTGTGCAACCTTAGGGATCGTAGGTGCTGTGATTAAAGATGCTCAAACCTAGGTAAAGACGTGGCTTGCAGATGTTGACCGAGTTCGTTTAAATGGTGTAATGGCATGCTGGCATTGTGATAGCATCTTTGTTATAAATGGTCTGTAACAAGTTTAAGGGCAGTAATGTCCTCTATGATGCTATTTGGGTCACAGTTTTTCAAGATTTTAAAAATCTTTGATTGTTGTTGCAGGAAACAAGAAATTATTTGAGGTATTGGCCGAGTTGTGAAATCACAATCGCATTCCCTACTCGGAGGAAGGATCTGACACTAAGAAGTCCATTGAAATACATCCCCTCTCTGGATAAGAAGCGTGGATGTTTGCAAGAATAGCTTTCAAAGAGGACCATGCTCCTATGGAGTTGGAATACTCCGTTGCGGACGAGTATAAATGTTTTCCTTTGGCATTAGACGCAGTATCCGCAGCCATGAAGGGCAAAATATGTGTAGATGAATGGGAGATTTCTTTACCTTTGGTGAAACCCTCAGATCCATCTTTTCCACACAGTCATGCTCCCGTTGATCAAGACATGTATCAGCGATTAAAATGGAGTTATGGTTCGTTGCCCCTTTCAAACGTCGAGATTTGCTTCTTCTCTTCTGCCATGCTTATGGGAGACGCAGATTCGATGTGGACAAATTAGTACAAATATAGATTGCCCAAGGGTTTGCTTTGAGCAAAAAAGAGAAATTATTTAATGGGCATGGCCATTGGGTGCAACTATGGAAATTCTCAGGGAGCTCGTGGTTTGTTTCAGAATTTAAAAAATAAGGGGACTTAGGAAGTCAATAGGGCATGCCATCGAAGAACTCATGACAATGTTCTTCGTGATATGGCAATTTACATTTGAGTTCTTCACATAATGATTCAAGGGTTTGCCTCTAGAGATTGCTATATTTCTAGACTTCAATTATTTAATGCTTTCATTGTTTATATATTTAGAATCATTCCCATCTCAGATTGGAGAGCTTGAAAATCTCAAGTTTCTTAATTTAAAAAGACGCTTGAACTTATGGATGATTTCACATGAAATCTCTAAACTAAGCACTCTGTATTCAATAGTCAACTCCTGGATTAAGTGTAGAAACTGAAGCTTCTGCAAATGTTTGGAGTTTGAAGGGTCTCACAAACCTGTTACATCTGTTTGTCAAATATTAAACCAGGGAAAAGTCAGGAATTAAAGAAAGCATAATGGGGAATTGGCGGGAGAGGACGCACCTATGGTTGAAAGGAAAATTTATATGGGGTTTGGAGTTTGAAGGTTTCAGAAATCTGTCACATCTATTTGTCAAATATTAAACCAGGATAAAGTCAGGAATTAAAGAAAGCATAGTGGGGAATTGGCTGGAGATGACGCAGCTATGGTTGAAGTACAAGGAAAATTTATATGGGGTAATGAAAGATCTTCCCCAAAATATGGAGGACATCAACCAAGGAAAATTTATATGGGGTAATGAAGGATCTTCCCCAGTATATGGAGGACATGAAGAAACTACCCAGTTTCATTATGGATTGTTACCATGGGTATCAAACAATAGACTGTGGAACGATACTGCCCAAACTCTGTCCGTGTCTTGAACATGTATCATTGACCTTCGAAAAGATTTCCAACAGCCTTGGAGAAGCTACCCAATTTGAGTCACAGGAAACAATATTTTGCAAAGAGAATAACATGGAACTGCGCCTTGAACAATTATTCAGAAAACTGAGGAACTGTAAGTAACTGTAATTCTTATCCTTAAACTTTCATCTTTTTCTGTTATAAATGTGATGGTGGTTAAATGAATGTATAAGATTTTTAATATGTATGGCCTTTTCTTATAAATTTTGGTTAACAATTGTTGTACAGGAAACCACGGATGGAGATGAGGAAGAAGAGCCACAACATTCGAAAGAAGATCCTTGTGGCAATTGAGATTAGCAGCAATGCCCTGCCTTGCGGGAAAACCTGAGGATTTCTCATTAGGTCCTTCTCTATAGATATTCAATATTTGTCATGCTTGTATTAGTAAGTTGGCCTTATGAGAGGTGCATAACACAAAAATTGTGTACATTAGGAAAATTTCTTTCAACTTGGAATATTGTTTGAAGTTTATTTTATGGGGATGAGGCATTGCTTACTACCAAAGAGTCTGAATTTGCATGATTGAAAAGCGTTGCTTGGATGATGCTACATGCACATGTTTACAGAAGAAAACTAGGTCTATGTGTTGCTTGTCTGTCAAACACGGATGTTTAGATCTGATATAACTGCCACCATTCATAATTTGACATATGACTTGCCTGCATGGTCTGTCAGCATATATCCCATTGCAAGAATGTGGCATTCAATACTGCAAAGGTGAGTTGGTTTTCCTTGGTTGCATGAACGTTGATTGAATTGGCATTGAACTGTTACCCATCTGGCAGTGTTCCTACTCATCATTTTGTGTATTGCATAATCATCTTACATTTCTGAAAAGTTCTACTTTTGTCTGGGATAATTTTATTGGGCTATGAAGGTGGTTATTATTAGGGGTCTGATTGGTCAGGTGTTAAGATTTAGAAAGCTCGTGTTTGTCTATTGGTAGAGAAAATTAGGACACCAAGCAAAAGTTATCAAGCAACCACAAATATGGTGTTAATATTTAGAAAGCGCGTAGTTATCACACGAAGCAACAGTGTGTGCTTTTCTTAAATATTTGCAACCAAGTGATTAAGAAAGTTGAGGTAAACTCTCTTGCTGATTCATCATTGTATCACCTTTTATTGAGTACTTGCCACACTCCCTTTGCCGGTTTTTTTGTTTTGTCCAGTATATGTTGGTTGATTATTGTTCTGCTAATACTGTTGTCATTCTAGGAGTGTATCAGTAGTGAGTTTGTGTATTTCCCTGTTCTTCCTGATGGTCATAACATAAATTACGGAGAAAACATGAAATACTGTGATACTGTTGAGTAAAAAATGAATGGGAATCAGTCCTGTAGTGTGCTTTGTTAAGTTTCAGATTCATTGTGTATACACTATATAGTCAACTAATTTAATGTATATATGAAGTACTGTTCCATTAACTTATTAAGTTATTTGTGAAGGGCAGTTGTTACTCTGTTCATGTAAATATCAGCAGTTTTCAGGTCTGAGGTGACTCCATTGTGAAATTATTTCACTGATTTGCTTCGGTACAACGTGGCATCACATATTTAAGGAATTGTAGTTTTAACGACTCACTGAACATATTAAACCGCAGAACGAAAATTGATGATAATGGCAATAATGTGCTAGTGGTTTCATGAAAACTATATTAAATATGTATGCATAGTCTTTGATAAAGGGAGTGCATAGTCTGTCTGGGCGGTCTTGTAACTCTATTCAAGGTGGTAGTTTGTATATTTACCTGTTTTTTCTGATGGTAATAACATGAAATACTGTGATACTGATGAGTAAACAATGAATAGGAATCAGTCCTGTAGTGTGTTGTGTTAAGTTTCAGATTCATGGTGTATACACTATATAGTCAACTAATTTAATGTATATATGAAGTACTGTTCCATTAACTTATTAAGTTATTTGTGAAGGGCAGTTGTTACACTGGTCATGTAAATATCAGCAGTTGTCAAGTCTGAGGTGACTCCATTGTGAAATTATTTCACTGATATGCTTCAGTACAACATGGCATCACATATTTAAGGAATTGTAGTTTTAACGACTCACTGAACATATTAAACTGCAGAACGATAATTGATGATAATGGCAATGATGTGCTAGTGGTTTCATGAAAACTATATTAAATATGTATGCAGTCTTTGATAAAGGGGAGTGCATAGTCTGTCTGGGGGGTCTTGTATCTCTATTCAAGGTGGTAATTAGAGGTGGATGAGTTTAGTTTGCATACGAGATTGAAGACCCTGATAGGCTATAACTAAAAACAGCCATACACAAAGCCAACAATGGTTCCAACATGGCTGTAATGGAGTCTAAATTATCTTGTGGCCTCGTACCTAATCTGGGTAACATCTTAACAATATCACTATCTAGTTGGTTACGTTTTTGCTCAGAGTAATCCTGTTGACCCGGGATACTCTCTAAATCATCCTCATAGGATCCAACAAAGTCACTCTATGAAGGGTTGAATAGTAAAATTCCATAGCCCACCTCTGTATGCCCTGAAGAGAGGGCATGCCCTTCTCATTCAAGTTTTATAGTACCATAGATCAAAGGGTACACTGTGCTATAGCATGCAGCTGAGAGAGCATGCATAAAAGAACAGTGTGTGGGAAGTACCCCTGAGTCTCACACTGATAAAAACTCATATTGGGTTTGGGTTGTTGTTATTGATTCACTGTTTTCCATAGATTTGGCATGTAACATTAAATAAAAGCGTGGAAAGTTTGCATTGGGCCTCATTTTAAATGTCCAACATATGCTTCACTGATTTGCTATACGGTATGACAGATGTGGCCAGATTTGACTGCCAAGGCCAAGGAAGCAAGTATTGATGTGATTAGAAGTTATGTATTCTGGAATGGGCATGAACCAGAAGAAAGCACTTTATGTTTCATTTACTATCGTACAAGTAATAAATATCAATTCTCAAATGTTTGGGTTTGTTTTTTTCTATGTTGTAAGGAATTTGTCTGTAGAAAAACCGATGTAACTTGTGTCTCCGAGTTCTTGGGGTTTTTGGATCCTTAAGAAATATCCTCAAATTATTGGGGACTTGCTGGCCGTCCACTTGTACATGCTTTACCCTTATGAGACACAAGGTGTAGGTTTGAATGCACATATACATGATCCTCAATTTTCTACAATCCCAACTTCTTGTGCTTCATAGAATTAATGAAACTATAGGAGCTCAATTCTGTTCCATTGATAAAGAGCTTGCCACTTGTGATAGCATACGAGTGGCAAGTCGTTGCAAATAAACACCATTTGCCCCTTGACAAGTCCTCCATTTAAATGAGTTCATTGTCCTCCTTTCATCCAAAACCGATGTCTACAAAATCTTCTAAGCGAGCAATGAAACAAGCAAATTCTTCCTTTGCATCAATTTGTAAAGAAGTACAACCTTTGAAAGAATTTTTTCACTCCATTGGCCACGTTCTTATGTTGGGTCTTCCTCTTCCCATTGCTTTGAGCAATGAATTTTTTATCATAAAATTTTGGATTTAGAGGATGTGTGAAAGTGTGCAATGGAGTGTTAAAAGCCATTCCACTTTGTAACAATGATGTACTTCACATGCTCCACAAAATTAAAATCAATAAAAGAGCTAAAGCATCTTGTGTAATAATTTCCTTAGTTTTCTCAACCATGGTATTTATGCCATCATAAGTCGCTTCCAAGAAAGGTTTGCTTATGTTTGCATCAAGCTTGAACCTTAGAATTTTCTCTTAAATATGATGTGATGGATGGTGGATGATATCCATAAATGGGGTCATTTTTGTTGCAGTATGGAAGGAAATGTTGTACCACCATTTAGCCAGAGGCAACCATTTGACCCATTGTATTTGTTTATCAAATACAAAGCAATGAAGATATCTTTCCAAACATTTGTTTACTATCTCAATTTGTCCATCAGATTGAGGATGATAAGATGAGCTATGAGCTAATTGAGTCTCAAGATAAGAAAATAATTATGTCCAAAAAATTCCATTGAAAATGGGATCTCTTTTGCTTACAATAATCTTTGGGTTTCCATGTAGCTTTTGAATTGTTTCCATAAATGCAATGGAACTGTACTCGCTTTAAATGGATGAGATAATGCACAAAAGTGTGCATACTTGGTAAGGTTTTCAACTACCAACATGATAACACTCTTTCCTTCGAACTTGGGTCAACTTGTGATAAAATCCATTGAAACCTCCTCCCAATGTTGGCTTGGAATGGATAAGGGTTGTAATAGTCCTGGGGTTTTAATTGTTTCAACTTTAACTTTATTTTGTTGGCAAACCAAACATTCTGCCATAAACTTTTGAATATCTGATTTAAGGCCATCTCAAAAAAAATTCTTATTAACCCTGTGGTAGGTTTTTAGAAATCCTAAGTGCCCTCCTAAGGGAGAGGTTTGAAATTCCCTAAGAATCTTTTGTTTGAGTTGGGAATTCTTACATAGATATAACCAATCCTTGTACCATAATGAATCATTTTTCTAGTTAAATGTATCAGATGTACTGGGATCTTGTTGTATCTTTTGAATGAGTGACCAAACTTCCTCGTCATTCTTCCACTCATCCCTTGCTTTGTTTATCCAATTTGCTTGGATAATAAAAATGGCGCAAAGAAATGTTTCCACATCCTCATCTTTTTTTGAGAGTGCATCTGCCACAACATTTTGCTTCCCTTTTTTGTAGATGATTTCAAAGTCATAGCCCAACATCTTTGTGACCCATTTTTGTTGCTCTTTTGAAGATAATCTTTGTTCCAAAAAGTATTTAAGACTATCATGATCTATTTTTACCTTGAAGTGTCTTCCCATTAGGTAGGGTTGCCATTTCTTAAGTGCATGTAGTATTGCCAGTATTTCCTTCTCATAAATAGCTTTGTGTAAATGCTTTCCTTTGATTGGACGACTTTTGAAAGTAATGGGTCTTTGTTCTTGCATTAAAACAACACCAATTTCATTTCCTGAGGCATCACATTCCACAATAAATGTTTTTGTGAAGTCTAGTGTAGCTAAGACTGGTGCTTGGCACATTTCCTCTTTAAGATGTTCAAAAGCCTTCGTTGCTTCTCGAGCCCATGAGAATGCATCTTTCTTCAATAGTGTTGTTAGAGGTGCTGCTATTCTCCCGTAATTCTTAATAAACTTGCGATAATACCTTGTCAACTTGAGAAATCCTCGTAGATGCTTTATGGATGTGGGGATTTTCTATTCCTTAATGGTTTTAATTTTGCTAGGCTCTACCTTAACACCTTTCTGCGATACAATATGACCTAGATATTCCACCTTTTGTACTCCAAAGAAACATTTGGACATTTTTGCATATAATTGTTTCTCCTCCAATAGTTTGAGCACCATGTCAACATGTTGGACATGATCCTTTCAAGACTTGCTGTAGATTAGTATATCATCAAAAAATACTAACACAAATTTTCTAAGGAAGGGTTTGAAAATGGAATTCATCAAACCTTGAAATGTAGAAGGTGCATTAGTTAGGCCAAAAGGCATGACCAAAAATTCATAATGACCCTCATGAGTTCTAAATGTTGTTTTTGGAATATTTTAGGTCTTCATTCTGATTTGATGATATCTTGAACGAAGATCCAACTTGGTGAAGTAAATTGATCCATGCAATTCATCCAATAATTCATATGACAAGAATGGGAAATTTATCTTTAATAGTGAGTTTGTTGAGCTCCCTATAATCTGGACACATGCGCCATGATCCATCTTTCTTGTGAACCAATACTACTGGAGCAGAGAAAGAAGTTTGACTAGGTTGAATTATACCAGCCTCTAGCGTTTTTGCAACCATACGTTCAATTTCACTCTTTTGGACATAGGGATATCTGTAAGGCCCGATGTTTGGAGGAACACTTCCTGGAATCAAATTGATAGCATGATCATGATCATGAATAGGTGGGAGGCCTTTGGGAGTCTCAAATACCTTGGAATGATTGTCCAAGATTTTTTGAAGATTTGGAGAAATGGATGATTTTGATATGGGAACCTCTAGTGAACATAACTGTGCAATTATGCCTCGTTTTTGTTTCTTTAGAAGCTTTGTCATTTCTTTAGAGCTGATTATCTTTCCCGTTTTCCCTGTGATACTCCTTAATTCAATTTCCTTTTCTTCTGAACAGAACTTTATGAAAAGTTCTTGAAAATTAAAAGCTATTGTACCCAAGGATTGTAGTCATTGGACTCCTATTACAACATCAACACCACCCATTGGAATGGAAAGCATTGAGCTATTCAATACATATTCTCCCATGGATAGCTTGATATTATGGCACTTTCCTGAGCAATTTATGGTTCTTCCACTTGCAACCATCACTTGACACTCTGGTGCTAAATATAGGAAGCAATTCAATTTTTTAGCTATCTTGTAATGAATAAAATTATGGGTACTTCCCGAATCAATCAACACTATTACCTTTTTCTTCTTGATATGCCATTCTATCTTGATATTTTGAGGAGTGGTAATTCTAGGGTTTTTCCCTGGTGTATATCCTCTTTTTTTGACGTTTCTTGTTCCTTTTCTTCCTCCTCTTCACAATCTATGTAAAATAATTTCTTCTCGACACACTTATGACCTTTAGTGTATTTGCTATCACAACTGTAACAAAGCCCTTTTGCTCTTTTTTCTTCCAATTGTTGTGGTGTCAACCTTGTAGGTTGTGGATGGCTAGGGGCAGCAACGCTTCCATCTTTATGATTGTGAGTGCTAGGCTTCCTTGTTGCCATAATTTTGCTTGTCATTTTTCTTGTTAACCTGAATGCCTTCTCCAATGAATCTGGTTCCCAAAGGCGAACCTTATGTTGGATGTTATCTTTTAAAGTGCCTATGAAAATATCAATCCTATGTTCCTCTCGAATATCTTTTACCCTTATATTCAATTTTTGGAAGTCCTCAATGTGCGTCATCATTGAACCCTTTTGTTCGAGATTCATCAATTGGCTAAAAAAAATGTTGTTTTTTGTATCCTCATAATGTGCTATCATTTCATCCATAAAAATAGCCCAAGTGACAATTTGTTAACGAGAGCAAAGTCATCGATACCATACAAATTGATTTGGTTCCAAATATAAAGTTGCAATGTGTACATTTTGTGTGTTTTGCACATTATAGAGATCGAATAATTCCTCCATCTGTAGTATCCACGTTTCGGGATCCTTGCCATCAAACTTCCTCATATCAATCTTTGAAACATGGTGGTTCTTCGATTCAACGTTAGAGTCTATGAAATCATGATTAACATTTATTTTGTTCTCATCATGAGTTTCCTTTATTACCCTTTCACCATTAGTAAGCATTTCTTGTAAAAACTTTGTCAAATCTGTCTTCAAATATTCCATCCGTCTTCAAATCGTCCATCATAGTTTCCATGTCATCCATCTTAGCTTCCACGCCATTCATCTTAGCTTCTACGCCTTTCTTTAAACCATCCATCTTAACTTCCACGCCTTTCTTTAAACCATCCATCTTAGCTTATACGTCTTTCTTTAAATCATCCATCTTAGCTTCTGTTACTTATTGTACGAGTGACATTTGTTGTACTTGGTCTTGTAATTTTGATATATCATGTTGCATTTCTTTTTCTTCTTCATGAGTCATGCTAGAGCTTTCAGGTTGCTTACTAGGTGTTTCCATTTTCTTTCTTTTGGGCATCAATTACCGATAATAATGCTTCACTATGCCCTTTTAATTCCTTCAAACTAATTTTTCAAACTAGGTTTATGCAAAAATTGAAAAAAAACTACACACCCTTTATTTTTCACTTTCTAGGAGCCTGATATTGAATCTGATGTATTTCTGTGATTTCAGCTCTTCCAGTTCTGAAACCGCGATCTGTCGTAGCCCTCTATGTTCTCTTTCCATTGCCACCAGTCTGATTGAAATTGAATTCTCCAAGAAAGATTTATACACAATCTCCTAAGATGACCTGATTATATACTTTTTTAGTAGAGCAAAATTGTATGAAGTGCCATGTGTCACTGTTTTGACCTTTGGATCTAAAAATATTTACAAGAAATTAGAGTCCATCCTCTTTCTGTAACTTCTAACGAAATGTCAATCTGATGTTCAGAGAGATAGTTATGACAACTTTTCCACGGTGACCTGTTTGCAATGTAATTCCGGGGTCTACAAAAACCCTAACTTCCTCATACTACATCTCTGAAAATATAGCGAGATAAGATTTGAAATTCGAAGACAAGGTTCACACTGATTTCTTCCCAAATGGGTTTTTCTCTTAGGTTCTGAAACTTCGTGGTGAAAGAGTTATAGTGAAAATCCCATGATGACTTGTTTTAGCTTAAATTCTGGAGCTTGCAAAAACCCTAACTTCCTCAGATCATATCTCCGAAAATATATCAAGACAAGCTCTGAAATTCGGACCCAAGGTTCAGCATGATGTCATCTCAAATGTTTTTTTTTTCGCTTCTGAAACGTCGCAGAAAAAAAGTTATAGAGAAAATGCCACGATGACCTATTTGGAGCAGCGAAACCCTAGAATCTAAAGCTCTGATACCAAATGTTAGGAAACCAGCTCACAAAAAGATAAAAAGATATATCAACACCTTAGGATTCAGTCTTCTTTGAGGGGGAAACCTCCTTTGCATTACACAAATGAACAATTCTTGGATGATACAAAGGACAAAACTTCCTTTCTATATATCAGAGTCTAAGGGGTCACAATATAACCAAGCCGACCTAACAATAATAATATAAAGACACAAAAATAACAATAGTGGGATTCTATGAGGCAGAATAATAACAATATGGGCATAATAGGGACACAACAATAACAATAAGGGATACAATGACAATAGTAATGGGAGAATCACTAGTATTATAGGGACCTAACAGTAATGGATTCGACACTAAATGATTAGGCATAGTTGAAAAAGGATATAGTTTTTCAGAAGAGGTTTATAACTACAAGACAAAGGGAAACATGACCTTTCTCAAACTCTGTCTAAAGGATAACTTCTAGGCAAGGCTAAATGGTACACTTGAGAAAAGTTGGAGGAAAAATTTCCTCACCTCATTCAGTAGAAGTTGTTAGGGTCTAAAGCCTCCCAAAATGGGGAGGTGTGATATGGATTGGATCATTATATTTTTTTTATCCATTTCAATGCTTTCAAAGTGGAAAAAGTGGAGAAATTAGCTCACAGGACCAATTTTACTAGTGGGACCAAGTTTGAAAAATCGGGGTTTGAAACCGTCTTAGAGCAGATTGAGGCATGAAATGGTGATTTTGGAGGTAAAACTTTGTTTCTTAAGTGTGACATATTTTAGTGTTATGCTACACATAGATACCCTTTCAACAACATAAGAATCACCTTAATCGAAGTTCGTATACAAAAGTTGACATTCTTATTTTGACCACCATAATTTGAGAGGACGCCATGTTTTTTTTTTCTTTGTAAGTAAAATAATTTTGTAGTACATAAGTGGAAGAAAAATTACAAACTTTTAAGATTTAGAGCTAAAAGAAACCTTCCATGAACATGGGCCTGAAGATGAGAGAGAAAATAGCTTAGAAAAGTGTGAGGAGGCATCTGCTCACAGAAGAGAAACCAAAGAACCTCCTAACATTTACATAGCAAAAAAATAAGCAAAATCATTATGAGAGCCGAGAACAGAGAGATATTAAAGTCGTATAAGAGGCTACCTTGGGGAACGAGTGACTCCCAAATAGTACTCTAGAGGGTCTTCCTGGACCACAAGGCATGGCTTATAATAATCCATGTCATTTGGAAAAGGGAGCCCCATGGAATCTGGTTAGATGGAGGAGGATAGAAAATCATATTGCTGCTGGAAAGGAGTGCTACCTTGACTGCTAACCTAGCTGTGTTTTTTGTTGGAGGGGCTTGAGTTGGTTGAAGAAAGCTTCAACTTGTTGTGAGACTGTTGTCGCTTAGGCAAAGGGATGCAAGGCCTGTCGTGGTGAGCTTCGGTGTGAACTGGAGAGAGCAAGGGGGAGTCGTACACAATGTCAGTAGAGGGAGACACAGAGCCCTGCAGCTACATGCCCATAAGGGTGGCAATGCGGCTATATGATGCTTTTACGTGGCATAGATGAAATTCCATGTCAAGTACATTGCCTTCCATCAAAACATTGACATCTTCCTCATCCTTGTAATGTTGGCCAAGGAGATTACACAAATCCCATAGGTGGTTCCCCGCAATCTTAAGCTCTTAAGCTTTCGCATAGGCCACCATTCTGTAATAGCAATGAGGGGTGTTGCAATCAAAATTCTCATCCCCTTGCCCATGCTAGGGAGGGAGAGGAGGTCTACCTATTCCTTAGCCACTTTTGTGGTATAAACCTCGTTCCCGCACCATGTTTGCAGTGAAAGGAGTTGCGATTTCCTGGATCTGAACACAGTCTCCGCCTTCGAGCAACCGAGGAAATGGGTGGCCCTTACCATAGGAACCAATCCGTTTAACGTTGTATTCGTCTTGCCAGCCGATAGGGTGGCTAAACCTATTATTAATGCACTTTAAAGGTAGGAGGAGGGTGGGCTTGCCACCATCTCCTAGCTCCGAACTCCATACACTGTGGAAAGCATGCTAATGACACTGCCAAAATTCCATGCTAGTTGAGTTGTGAGTTGTATTCATGAAGGCAATTAATGCCTTGGATTTGATATCTAACATAGGGATTTGGGGGAAAGGATGCCATTTTATCCCCCATTATTCATGGGAAATGGGCTAGCCATGTGATCATGATGAAGAAGACTCTAGAAGATTCCATATTGTAACTCTAGTTAAGAGTTGAAAGAGTCAAATTTAACAACTAGCAGGCTATCAAAATGTGTTATAATTGGGCCACTAGGAAGAAAAGGGAACCACCCTATGGGAGTATATTTTGTTCCATAGACGAGCAAAGTAGCTGAGAGTGGATATGGATAGAGAAAATAGAGAGGATTCATGCATTATAGTAGCACATGGGCTACAAGCCTCACTTCTTTATACTTGCCTCCCGTTTCCATTTAGATAAGGAGAGTAGAGAACCATCACATTCTAGTTGGGTTTTATCTCGAAAGGGTTCCCACAACATATCTCATGTTCTTATGGTTATGAGTGATTTTAATTTTATCTATTCACTATTTTCCGCAATTTAGATATTGCATGCATGGCACTGTAACTTAATAACTCCAAAAGTCTTAAGGAAAAACAATTCACATAATATAGATTTCTGATTTTTAAGTATAATTTTATTACATATGTTTTGACGAATTGTTCAATGGAATATCCATAGCATTTTATGGATCACAAGTGCACGAAACTTTGTTTTCTTGAGGAGGATGGAAGCATCAATTCAGGTAGAGTTTAGAGACTTGGTGTCAAGTTTTGGTTGATGACTCGGCGGATTGAGCTATTGGCTAGACAATGGTCGATGATGATAATGAACTTGAAGTGAGGGAGGATGCAAGGCCTTAAAAGGTATGGTACGAGCATGTGATATCCAAAGTAGCAATTGAATTACACGGTTTCATGGACACATCACAAGACAAAGTTATATTGTTGGGCGAGTTGATTTCTTGAGTGCAAAGCAAGATTGAGGTTGATAGCATGCCATATCGACATGCCATTTGAAAATGACTAGTCTCATGACATGGGAACACCCATTGTTAGGGCCCTAAGTTGGCACCAAGGCCAACGAGCCCCCATGACAGCTCGTGTTAACTTGGAGAGTTGAAAATTTGAATTTGGGACGATTTGGGGGCAGCGTGCGCCCAAGTTGTATGAAGGCGACGGGCGTGTGGGTGCTCTATAATGGAGGGCGCCCACACAACTCAGGCAAAGTGTGCATGCACGTTATAACGACCTATGCCCATGTAACAAGGCTACAACCTCTAAGGGATGTAACATGGATGTAATGATAATAGTAGTATAATCATAATTATAGTCTTTGATCTATGTAATATCCTTTGATCTATTAATCGCTAAGTAGAGAAACAAGGTATTTTCATCAACATGTATTGTTGAACCTTGTTTTCATTAATACAAACAATGGGTTGATGTTCTAAGTTATCTTGTGAACATTAAATTTGTGGTAATGTGGTCATTTAGGCAAGGTGAAGCCGGTTGGGAGGGTTCCTCAACTTGGTCATCATTACTCTTTTTGTGTTCATTTTGTAGCATAAATCGATAAGTATTTATAATTCTCAATTTGATGTTTTATTTTAGGGACAAAATGTGCATGGTTGTTAATTTTTTTTCTCTTAAGTGCTTGTATCTCTACTGGGTCATTCCTATGCAAAGAAGAACGAGTTCTTGTTTAAGACTAATGATATAGTGTGTTTTCCCATTCTATGCAAAACCATTCAACAATGAAATATTTGCATTCTATTTTACTAAGGAAATTCTATATTGTTAAAGCCAAGAATGGTTTCTTTGTGAAGTGTTGAATGATACAATAGATTGATATTATTTTTTGTATTTTCTCATATGGTTTTCATTGAGAATTTGGCATCGTAAGCCTACAAAACAATGAGACTCATTGAAGAAGTGAAAATGAGATTTGTTTCATTAACCAACACAAGAATATTTTGGAATATCACATGAGTAAAAAACTATATTGCATGCTCAATAAAGTATCTCTAATTCACCAACAAATAAATGAGATCTCTATTATATTTTTACTTCTTTTGAGTTATATTATGTTGCAATAGTTTGCTAACATGTCATAGTATTTTTCCTTGGAGATTACACAGGCCATTCATATCCTAAACCTTGCACATATATTTTTAATATCTCATAGTCTATGCCCTCAAATCGACAATTTAATGTCCACAATTTAAATTAATTAAATTGATTGAAATTTTTGGTGCCATTTTCTAGGGAGATGCTAAAAGGGATTATCACATTTGAGGCTTATTTTCATGGACATTTTAAACTGTACAATTTGTTTTGTGTGAATGATTTCATTTTATATACTAGGATTCTAGACCCAATGAGATAGTGAATGGGTAGATGTAAAGATGACCTCACTCCAAAATTTTCTGAAGTGTAATAGCATGATGCATTCACTTTAGTGAGTATGTTGTCCCCTTAGTTCTAAATATATGCTAGTGTTGTATGAATAAGTCTAGAGATAGAAAAGATACATTTAAATGAAAAGGTAGAAAAATTATTCTACATAATAATACCATTTCAAATACTAACTTGTTGGCAAGAAAATATACGAGAGGAGGACCAACATGCATGACTCTAGTGCAAAATCTAATACTTGTAGTAGGCAGTTCAAGAAACCAAAGATTTATAGCAAGTGGAAATTCAAAATTGATAGTCTTTTTCAGTTGATCCTACATTGTAAACAACATTGACAAGTGAACCAAATCAGTAATAAGAATCATAAGTATACTACAATCTAGTTAGAGACTTAAAATATCCACACTAAGAGATTTGGTACAACCTCTTCAAAGGAAAAAATATGGTGGAAGGTGAAGGTGAAGGTGAAGTGTATGTAAATGGACAAGGTGAGACACATACAAATGAAGAAGATGAAACAACTTTTGGTTTCCTAATTGTGGACCATACCACAATGGTACAAATGAAGATTATTCCTCCATTAGTCCTACGTCATTTTCATGGTATGATTAGTGAAGATCTTGATGCTTTCATTTTTGCGTTTGAAATATTAAGACGTAGTTATGATTACTCAAGTGATGCACAAAAATTCAAACTATTTCCCGCCACCTCAAAGATTAAGCATTATATTGGTTTATGGGCCTTGGAGGATATACAAATCAAACATGGGATTAGATGCATATGAATTTTCTTAAAAAATATCAAGAATATTGTAAGGCTAGGGATTTGAGAGAAGATATTTTTAAGATGACACGAAAAGAAGAGAGTTTGGAAGATTATCTTGAAAGGTTTATGTATAACCTCCAAATATCTAAGTAAAACAAACTTGATCAAGACACTATTATGACTATATTTTTGAGAGGTATTTTGGATGAATCTGTTAACTTGCTTAATTTGATGGGAACTGGAGATGTTTCATAATTAACATGTATTGATATTAGTGAACTTTACAAGAGGCATTCTTGAAGTCAAGCTAGATCTAACAAGGGAATTAGAGATACTTTTTCTAAAGCTTCCAAATATGTAATAAGTGGTGTAATTAAGGTTTAATTAGGACATTTTCTGGAAGATTTAAGACTGATCTTCTTGGAACTCTCATTTTATAGTTAGACAATTCACAATTTAAAAAGAAGTAGGGAGATAAAAAAAGTAGCTCTTGCTATCTTTTGTCCTAAAAGTAGAAAGGAACACCCAATAAAAAAATGTCCTCTAGATAGTATTGAAATTTGTGTCATTTGCGTAGGAGAGCATTCCATGAGGTAGTGTCCCTCCTTACATGGTCTATGAGCATTTTATCAAAGTGAGAGCCAAGCAACTATGTGCACTTGAACCAAAAATACCTTGAAAATTGAGAACGACATGTATGCCTTTAAACCGTGCATATTCATTTTCTCTATATTATTCCAATCAAGAATATTCACCACATTTTTTGAATTATACTGTGCCTTGGCAAGCATATCCTCCACCAAAATTTCAAATTAAACCTTGGTAACGAGGATCGCGAGGAACTAACCATGGAAATATGTCTACATATGCCTATCCTATGTAATCACAATAATCTTACCTCACACAATCACCACAACATTCATATCCCCCTCAATTTCAACAACCATATACCACGCAATCACAACCTCAACAACTATAGCTTCCACCCACTCAACATCCAAGGCCCATGCAATTACCTACCAAGCCGATTCCTAACCCAAACAATAAAGTAGTTCAATGTGATTTTAACATTTAGTTACAACCATTTCTGCATATTTGATCACTTCAATAGATCTACATGATATTTAAATAAGATCGGGAAGAGTACTCAACAAAAATAAAAACTCTCCAGTAATCATTGAAGAAGAACCAAAGGAGGTGACTCTTGGACAAATAAATAATGGTGTTATAATAAAAAAACTCCTCCAAATTTAGAGCTCTACTAGTCATCTAGTTTACCTCCCTATCTAGAGAGGTTATGCTTGAAAAAACTAATAGCCTCCTCTAAATTTGATTTGATTACATAAGTAAAGAATGTTTACATCATAGTTCCCCTACTATAGGCCATCAAGGACACCCCAATTTATTCCAATAATATTAGGGAACTTTGCTTAAAAAAACTTAAATGGAGGAGGATGGAACCAACAACTATTCAATTCATTAGGAAATCAATAGATCTAATATCAAAATATACTTTCATAGAATCATACGTGGATCTTGGAAACCCAATTTTTTAGTCCATATTAATGGTACTCTTGTTCCAAATGTCTTAATTAAATTAGGGGTGCAACCAATATGATAACCAAACAAACCAAGGAACAATTATAGTTGATCAACCTTCACCCTACACCTATAGTTTTAGAACCAACAGACCAGTCCAAAATTAAACCTAAAGGTGTAATGGATGATATAATTGTTTCCTTAGACTCCTTGAAATACCCTGTATAATTTATGGTCTTGCAACCCAAAATATTTAGGAGAGAATCCCGTGATTCTAGGAAGGCCATGGTTAGCCACCACATATGCATTTATTGGTTTCCGGTCTAAAAACATGCTTATTTCACATAGTGATCATGTGAAAAAAGTAATTTTCTATCCTCCTAATAAATCCTCTCATGATGGCATGTTATGGCTTGATAACACTGACAATGATGAAGAACATTTTCAACGCATTTTTACCATTGATCAAATTATGCAATTTAAAGAACATACTAAAGAAAGTCAGGTTCATGATTTTTTTGTTAATTCAAATTCTTTGCAAAATCCTGATCCACTTGACCATATTTTAGTCCATATTTTCAATCAAATTGTGATCTAAATGCTTCATCAACATTGCATTTTTCTACATCAACCATAGAAACATTAAAATCATGCACTATACCTTTTGAAATTAGTCTAGGAAAATTTTTACATATAAATTCTCAACTTAACAAACTTTGGCAGGGACAAGTAGTTAAAATGTTGCAAAAACACACATGCATTCGATTAGAACTATCAAGCATGAAGGGAATCCACACAAACACATGCACACATCATATCTACATTCAAATTGGTGCCCGTCCCATTAGACAACCTTAGAGGCATATGGAATTAGCTTTGAACGAAATTGTTAAAGAAAAGTTGCAAAAAATACTTGATGCCAATTTTGTTTACCCGATTTCAAATAGCTAGTGGGTTTCATCCCTAGTAATAGTGCATAAGAAAAATGGTAAGTGATATATTTTTGTCAATTATAGAGAATTTAACAAGGTCACTTTAAATGATCACTTCCCTCCATTTATTATAAATTTTTGGACACATTAGCTGGTAAAAAGTACTTCTCTTTTCTTGATGGTTTTAATGGCTACAACTAGATATAGATTGCATCTAGGGATCATGATAAGACCACTTTTATGTGAACACGGGGAAAAAAAAATTTTAGAGTGTTTCCCTTTGGACTATGTAATAGTCCCACTACTTTCCAAAGAGTGATATTAGCCATATATTATGATATGATCCATAATTGTGTAGAAATCTAGATAAATGATTTGTACATGGTTGGTGATTTTTTCCAATACACATTAGAAAATTTAGAGAAGGTTTTGATAGGATTTCAAGATACTAACGTTGAATTAAGTAATTAAATGCCATATGTTGGAAATCAGAGGGATTGTTCTTCACCATCTCATATCTTATGCAAGAATTTAGATTGATTCGACAAAGATTAAAGTTATATTAGAGCTTCTAGTTCCAAGATATCACATCTCACATGAATAATTGTTTCTTTTGTTTAAATTTCTTATTAAGGATACTAATTTTTCTTGGGATGATCATTGTCAAAATGCTTTTGAAGCACTATAGGAGAAAATTACCAAGGCACGTATGTTGAAGGGACTAGACTTGCCTTTTCCATTCTACATTTCAGATACAACCCTTAGAGTAGTATTAGGACAACAAGAAAATAAATAATCTTATGTTATTTATTTTATTAGAAAAACGTTAACACTTACTATATTAAATTATATAGTAACAACAAAAGAATTCTTAATCGTTGTGCATGCAATTAACAAATTCAAACATTACATCATTGGGTACAAGGTTTTTATCCATACTGATTGTTCTGCCATAAGATATCTAATGAAAAGACCCATGAACAAAGGTAGGATAACTTGGTGGCTTTTGTTATTACACAAGTTTAATATTACTATTCTAGATAGAATCGAAAGAACAAATTTCGATAATGAGTCCAAAATTCGAATAGTCCTTCTTGTCTGCGAGTGTCTAGTTTAAAGATAAAGAAACTCCTGCAAATGACGATTTTCTTGACGAACATTTTTGTTGTTTCTACTAAATCCCCTTGGTTTGTAGATGTGGCTAACTATTTGGCTATAGGGAAATTGCCATATCATATTTCACCTAAGCAAAAAAAAGTTCACCATACTCAGTACCTTCCACTCTTGGATTGGAGGGGACCTCTTCCACATAGGACCTGATATAATCATTAGAAGATGTGTATGTGAAGCTGAGATGCTTAACATATTAAAATCTTTCCATAGTGAACCATGTGCAGGGAACTTTGCTAACAAGAGAACAACCTATAAAGTCCTTCATTTGAGGTATTAGTGGTCCACTCCCTTAAGAGATGCCAAAAAGTACATTCGAGCTGCGATAGTTTTAATGGATGTGATGCCTAGTATAATTCAACAATATTCCTTTACACCCACAAGTACTCACAGAGCCTTTTGAAAAATGGGCTCTAGATTTTGTGGGGCCTATTATTCCAACATCAAAAAAGAAAAGGTGTATTTTGGTTTCTACTAATAATGAAACTAAATTTGTAGAGGCTAAAGCTCTTTTTCATGCCATTGAACAAGTAGTTGCAGATTTTTTATTTGAGGACATTTTTACCTTTTTTGGTGTGCCAAGAGAAATTGTAATATATCAAGGAGTGCTTTTCACATCAAATCTAGTACAAACCATCATTCAACAATATCAAATCATGAATTGGAAATCCTCTCCCTACCATCCATAAGCCAACATGCAAGTGGAGTCTACCAACAAGTTCCTTGAAGCAATCTCGACCAAAATAATGCAACTACACCATAAGGATTAGTAACACCAGCTTCCCAAGGCAATTTGGGCATGTAGGGCCACATGGAGGAACATGACCCAAATTACAACATGTGAATTGGTGTATGGAAAACAAGTCTTTCTTCCAAAATAATTTCAAGTGAATACTTTTAGAACTGTAGTACAATTATATATGGATCTTGCAGATGCATAACAACATAGGATAGTTCAATTAAATGAATAGGTTGAAATACATCAAGATTCCATTTAGCAGACCACCCTTGTCTAGCAACAGAGAAGCAAATGGCACGACAAAATTATTAGAAAGAAGCAATTTAAACTAGGTGATTGGGATCTCCTTTTTCACCCTAAATTCAAAATTTTTAAATGAAAGTTCACCATGCATTGGTTAGGCTCATATGAAATTGAAAATTTCTTTGATAATAACTCTATAAGAATTAAGACCATTGATGGGGAAGGAACTTCTTTCTTGGTTAGTGGGCATAGGTTAAGATTATATCAGTGTTCTGTCACTTGGAAGGAATTCATTCAACACATTTTGTAACAATTTGAGATTGTGGTAATGAGCAGGGAGGATTCTCAACCTGTGACAACCTCACCTTGATTTATTGCTTCTTTCCTTATACAAAATATTATAATAATAATAAGGAAAAAAGAAAAAGAAAAAGAAATAATTAAAAAAGTAAAAAGTAAAGATAAAAATCATATTCATTTGTGAAAACCAATCCTCTTGCATAGTTGGACATAAAATTTGCTTGAAAACTAGGTAACTAGTGGGAAAATATTCCTTGAGTTTCTTTCGAATAAAAGGGAGAATGTTAGATATAAGATAAACAAGTTGGTTTGTTTTAAAGAGGGAGTTTTTCTGTCATTGATTATTCTTAACAACAATATCAACAAAACACAAATCAAGTTCCTGATTTTTTTCATTACATAGCTTAAAATAATGTTTCTTTTTATTCTTGCTACAAATGCTAGTATCCATCTCCATTGCAATTAATTTTTGTACAAGTCTTCTCATCACTCAATTAATCAACATGTCCATGGAATTAAAAAAAAAAAATCATTATTTTCATCAATCATTTCAAGCAATTAGTTTTTATGGTTTGTTTAATTGTGATAATAAGTCAAGACTCAATACTAGATTTTTAGAGCTTCATTCTTGATCTTCGGCATCGAGACTTCAATTTCAAAATTTAATGTTACAAATTCTATCTACCCTTGATGGCATTCCAATGTTCCAGAGATGTTGATATCACAAATTATTCGCCTTAATTTCTTCAACATTCACAATTCTAGAAGTTTTGTGAGCTATATGTGGTCCTATAACCCATTATGCAATTTGACAACCATTGTCTTCAGTGATTACCAGATCTCTATATTAGTTACAAGGTGACCTGTAACCACTCTATTTGAATCTATCTTGAAAATTTAGGATTATGAATTCCATAATAAGGGCCTTGAGTTGCCCATGATTAGCTCCAACTCCTCCTTTCTATCACTCCACAAATCTTCATCAACAACATCATTATTTTTTATTCATTTTTGTTTTAATGATTAGTCTCAACATCAACAATAAATCATTCTCAGCATCAACACTCAGATGGTTCAACTCAATACACAAAAAAATAGGTTTAGTTCCCTTCACAACCGTGTTCATTACTTCATTAGGAAACACTTCATCAAGGTTCCAATCAGGTAAAATTGGTGTAAATAAATCAATTTTGGAGTTCTTCTAGTCCATTAAAGACATGAAAAAGCTATTCACTAATACATTTTTTTGGCTCATTTTAACATGTAAATAACCTTACTTTTACTTACACCCTTACACTCATAGTCTATGTTTGCCATATGCTCCATTGATTTTCATAATAACCACTCACCTATTCCTTTGCCACCCCAAATAATTAATAATTGGTTGGATTGCTAATTCATCATAATTCCTTATGATTGTGTACATGCATAAACTTACTACATGTTGGCACCAAAATTCTTATCATTTTGAATCATCTCTTGGATTCAAAATGGGCATGTGACCTATACAATGCTCCAATCACCACTTCCAAAATCCTTACCATGCTCTTCATAGTAACAATTGCTCGAAACAAAGTGTTGTTTGCATAGTCTCTCACATAGAGAAATTGTAGTGTTATGGGGAAGCTCGATGTGGTCTGATAAGAGCCATGGAAATTGAAGGTTATGGAAGCCTATCTCAAGTATAACATAAGTAAACCAATACTCAAAGTTGTATGGTGGATCCCATTTCTCAAAATTTTCATGGAAAAAATGATTTTTTCACAAAGGAATTTGTAGAGGGTTTCGATGACCGAGTGGCTAGCGTAGGTGACTTTCTAATGATTGTGTCAGAAGAATCAATGACTCAAGCCACTCACCTACCTCAAATAGGAGAGAGACAATTTAAGAACAAGTAGGTTTAATAGGGGATATGGACACAATTTTTGTGTTCAATAAAGCATAATCTGAATTAGAGTTGAGGAATATCCAAGGCTTGAATTACAGAGAAATGGAGGAAATTTTTATCTGTGTTGCAAATGCTTTTTACTTGTGAATGAAGGTATGCAGTTACCTTCCTCTACCATATTCGTCTTTTATTTCACCTTGGAGACACCAATCCTAGGTCAAATGGAAAAAACATATACAATGGAACCCCAAAAACATCAGTCGAAGATTGTATCATCATGGTTTAATAAATATCTTAATTGTGGAAGAGTTACATAAGAGAGGTGACAATTGGGACTCATTCCTTAAATGTAATAAATTATTGATGGAGTCATTACACATGAGGAAATTCCATTGTAAGTTAATGTTGTTTCTAAGCACAATAATAAAATTGATAGTAAGGAACTTGGTCTTCATGAAGTTGAGGTCTTTTCCGTTTCTGGAGAGAGTTCTAAAAAAATTCTATGAAGGGGAAATAGGGTCAACATGCTTCAATTACACCAGCCATGTCTAGAAGGTTCATCAAAAGAATGACTAAGAAGAAGAAACCCCAAAAATAGAGTGTTGAGCTTCCGAGTACTGCATGTCCCTCTAAAGATGATGTTTCTTTCCAAACTAAGCTAATCCCAAGTGGGCATAGTCATGTCTGACATAAAGAGTCTTCAACTTCTTAATTCAAAAAGTTTAGAGCTTGATTTTTTTGAGCCCAAGGATCTTGTATATCAATTTTCTAACTTTGGTAGGCATTCAACACCCATGCCAAGTGATTTTGAAGACACTACAAATTACTGAACTTGTAAAACATACTATGACAAAAGAAGACTGAGAAACTTAAAGCAACGATTGAAGAGTTCAAAATTTTGGATATATATGTAAAAAGTGAGAATACTATGTTAAAAACATAATGCTCCTAGTTGCAGGAAGATATTGAAAATATGGAATCCAAGAATAAAAAGTTGTTTAAGCTCACCAAGAAGTGGCACAAAATGAATTAGTATTTTGCATCAGATAATAGAACTTTGGAGAAGAAACTCAGAGTAGAGTGAAAGAAAAGTAGCCAATGTGAACATATCAATTAGTAGTCATTGACAGATTAGTCAAAGTTTTGCTCAAGTTTTGGATACATTTAACACTAGGACATTAGCTAGATCTCTTATTTGCATGAGGACACGCATAATCTCAGGCATGGGGAGATGTTAAACCTATGATTTTATGCCATTTTCATTGCCAATTGTCTAGTTTTTACTCTTATTAATCCTCCATTTTTACCATATTATCACTCCTTTTACCCTATTTTTGATGTACAGGTCATTAAAGAGATACAAGGTAAATAAATTGTTATCTAATAGCTTTTTCATCATTTTTTGGTGAATTATGGGGGTTAAGATGTTGACTAATTACTAATTACAGTTTACTAGTTTAGGTCTTTCAACTCTCATAATAGTCATCTAACCCAACTTGTTTTTCAACATGGTTATGGGCCTCGAGAAGGAAAACAAATGTGTGTTCTCCTCTTGGACACCTCCAAATGCTTCCATGTCCATCAAACCAATTCCATCATGGACATGATGAGCGCCAACCTATGGTCAAAATTGTGGTCCACTATGCCAAGAACAATGTGTGTAGTCAACGAAATTAGTTGAAGGCAACGATAATGGATTCTCTTATTTCATCTTAAGTGATTTGGGTCTATATTGGCCAAGCTAATTACTGGATTATCCTACCTTGATCATCGTGATATGTATTTGATGAAAACAACATATGGAATAAGGGATTTGATTCAGGTTCACTTGTACCTGTATGTGTGGTTGTTACACTTACTTGTTTTCCTTCTAGTACTTATATCCCTAATGTGTTATTCCTTTGTAGAGAAGAATGAGTTATTTTTAAATATTAATGATATATTGTGTTTTCTCATTCTATTGCAAAACCACTCAACAATGAAAATCTTTCCATTCTGTGTTACCAAGGAAACTTTGTATTGTTAAATCCAATGATGAATAGTTTCTTTGTGAAGTATTGAATGATACATTAGATTGATCTTCTTTTTTATATTTTCTCACGTGCTTTTCATTTGGAATATGATATCATAAACCTATACAAGAATAGGATTTATTTAAGGGAAAACGAGATTTGCTTGGTAGACCAACTTAAGAACGTTTAGGAATATTTCTTAAGTGAAAGACTGTATTACATGCTAGATAAAGTGTTTCTTTGATTGACCAACCAATGAGTGAGATATCTGTTGTGTTTTAATTCTTTTGAGTTCTCTTATGTTGAAATAGTTTGTCATAATTTCAATCTTTATCCTTATAAATTAGACAATCTATTTCATGTCCCAAACCATGCACATATGGTGTTAGTATCTCACAAGTTTACACACCTGGATTGACAATTTAATGCCTAGGATTTAATCTAATTAAATTGACCGACATTTTTGGTGTTGTTTCCAAGGAGATGCTAAAAGGGATTAGCACATTCATGGCTCATTTTTCCTACATATTTTAAATTTCAGAGTTTGTTGTGTGTGATTTTTTTTTTAATATACTAGCATTCTAGACCTAGTGAGTTAGTTAATGGTAAGACACAAAGACACCCTCACTCCATAATTTCATGAAGTGTAATAGGCCCACACATTCACTTTAATGAGTTTTCTTTCTCCTTGTTTCTAAAGATATGCTAGTGTTGTATGAATATGGATAAAGATAAAAGATGTATATTTAAAAGCAAAAGTAGAGTAGTTACTCCAAATAAAAATACCCCTTTAAGTACCAACTTGTTGGTAGGAAATTTATAAGAAGAGGACCAACATGTAGGACTCTAGTGACAAATTTAAGGCATGTAGTAGGCAACTCAAGAAACCAAAGATCTACAAAAAGTGGAAACACATAACTAATAGTATTTTTAGTCGATCCTACAATGGAAGAAACATTGATAGGTGAACCATATCAACAATCAAAACCAAAACTGGATTACAATCTTCTTAGAGACCCAACATTTCCACACATAAAGACTGAATATAGCCTTTTCGAAGGAAAAAATATGGCAAAAGGTGAAGGTGAAGTGTATGTAAATGGAGAAGGCAAGGCACGTACAAATGAAGAAGAGTAAGAAACTTGTGGTTTCCCAAATGTGGACTCTACCACAACAATACACATTTGGAATATTCCTCCATTAGTCTTGCATCATTTTCACAGTGTGATTAATGAAGATCCTGATGCTTTTTTTGTGATTTTGACATATTATGTCGTAGCTATGACTACTCAAAGATTCAACCTTGCGTTGATTTATGGGTTTGGGAGGAAATACAATTCAAACATGGGATGGGATGCATATGCCTTTTCTTAAAAAAATCGAGAATATTATAAGGCCATGGATTTGAGAGAATAGATTTTTAATATGATAAAAAAAGAAGAAGAGATTTTGGAAGACTATCTTCAAAGGTTTGTGTACAACTTCCAAAGGTCAAAGCGAAACAAACTTGATCAAGATACTGTGAGGGCTATCTTTTTGAGAGGCATTTTTGATGAATATATTAATTTGATGGGATTTGGAGATGTATCACAACTAACCTTTACAAAGATCAACGACCTTTGCAGGAGGTATTATTGAAGTTAAGCCAAATTTGGTAAGGGAATTAGAGATACTTTTTCTAAAGCTTCCCAACATGCAACGAGTGGTGTGACTAAGGTTGAATTAAGACATTTGCTAGAAAAATTTAAGACTGATAAGCTAAAGAGTAAACTCAACTAAAGATAACAAGCTGAAAATTGAAAATTGTTGAGTGCTACAAGAGTACATAGATGTATTTCCTAAGGAAATACTGAGACTAGCTCCCAAAAGAGACATCAAATTTTCAATATAACTTACACCATGAGCAGTACCTATGTCTACGGAACCTTTTAGAATGAGCACACTTGAGTTGGTGGAATTGAAGATACAATTAAAGGAAATGTTGGACAAGGGATACATCAAGCCCACTATGTCTCCATGGAGAGCAACAACTTTATTTGTTAAAAAAAAGATGACACCCTCAGATTATGCATTGATTGTAGATAATTAAACAAGATGACTATCAAGAACAAGTATCAGTTTACTAGAAATATTGACCTCTTTGATCAAATAAGAGGAGCCATGATATTTTTAGAAGTAGACTTGAGGTATGAATATCACCAATTTAGGATCAAGGATGAGGATATCTATAAAATTGCATTTAGGACTAGGTATGGGCACTATGAGTTTGTGGTGTTGCCATTTGGACCTAGAAATGCACTAGCTACCTTTATGTTCTCGATGAATAGTATCATCAATGAGTATTTAGATAAGTTTGTATTGGTGTTTATTAATGACATCTTAGTGTATTCAAGGACCAAGAAGGAGCTTGAAGAGCACCTCAAGATGGCATTATAGGTGCTATGGGAGCACCTCCTTTATACCAAGCTAGTAAATATGATTTTTTTCAATCATGAGTGTACTATTTGGGTTATTTCAGTTGAAAAGGAGGAGTGGCAACAAAACTTGGGAAGATCAAGGCAATCATGCCTATCCCTCAAAATGCATCAAAAGTAATATCCTTTATGAGATTGGTAGGATACCATAGGAGGTTTATCCAAGGGTTTCAAGGATTTGACATCCTTGCAATTTTTTATTTTATTTTTAAAATTTACATTGTGTTTTTTTTGCTTATATTATGGTCCTTTTGATGAGATTCTCTTTTTTGGTATTATGAGGAAGTCACTTTTGAGGATGAAATTTAGAATCACTATTCATGGATACCCATTGTGAGGTTGGGAGTGATCAACAAAGATGCTACAAGCTTTGTTGTAAGGGTTAAGAACATTTTCTCTTATGTCATCTCATATGATTAATTTGGATTCCTTGTTGGTAGAGGGATTTGTGAAGCCACATGGTTGGCCTAAGTGGGTCTTCATTCAATAAAATAAAAAATAAAAAAATCTTCCATCTATGGTTTTGAAGTTATATCTCACCAAGATTTATGATAGAGTGAGTTGGATTTAACTTAAGTTGATGCTTTTTCATGTGAGGTTTAGTTCTTCAATGATACATTTTATTATGAGTTGTATTTAATCTATATTCTTTGTAGTTCTCATAAATGGATTTGCTTCAAATTTCTTTAGACTTATTAGAGATCCATGATAGAGATGTCCCATGTTACTTTAACTTTTGTTTTCATTAGTTGTATAAGGTTTGAGTAGGTCTATTAAAGAAGAAAATCCGGGGTAGGGTCCATAAAAGGGGTCATAATTGGTGGTACTCTATTTTAACTCATCTACTTTTTGTGGATGATGTTGAACTTTTTACAAATGGGAGTATGAGGCAAGTTAGGAAGTTGTAGGAAACCTTTGATTTGTATTGCATGGCTACTAGTATGGAGTTGAACTTTCAAAAAGCATCAAGTTATTTTAATGGGATGGGTGTCAAGAATGTTCAAAGGTTGATCATGATTTTTCCCTTTAAGATTATTAAATTTAATGAGGTTTTTAAAGTATTTGGGTTGTCTTTTGAAGCCAAACGACTATCAAAATAGAGATTGGGCTTCAATGCCAAGGAAAACGAAATTTAAGATAAATCATTGGTGTTATAGGTGATTCTCTATTAGAGGCCGACTAACTCTAATAAAGTTGATTTTTGAAGCAATTCTTGTCTTCTAACAGTTTTTGGTTGATATTTCAAAATGGATTTTATAAAGAGTTAGGAGGTTATGTATTAGATTTATATAGTTTGGGTGTAAGGAGGAAGGGAAAACTCCATTACTCAAATTATAGTATATAGCCAAGTCAAAAGAGGAGGGGGGTTCGGTGCTGAAGAAAATCCATTCTATTTGGTACATGCGTTGTAACTAATAATTTATGGAGGGTATTTTCAAGGGATAGTTTGTGGAGGATAACCATTGATTAAAAATACATAAAGCTAAGGGCTATCACAGAATAAATCAAGAGTCCATGGAAAAACACTAAAAATGTTTCCAATCAATGGAAGTCCCTTGTTTTGGATTTTCCTCTTATATGCTAACATTTGGCTTGGAAAGTTGGTAATAGGGAACATGTCAAACTAGATATTGATACTATCATCAGTTGTGGTGTAAATATGGAGCTACTAGAAGATAAGATTATTGATCTACATGACATAAATTTCTTTTCTCTTCATGATGTATGTGGTCCTATTTCCATTGACCGTTGGTCTCAAAGATGGTTATAGGCATGGTTCTTGAGATTGGGAAGGCTTGGTGTAGATTTATAGATGGCTCATGCTAGTCTTCTAAGGGTTCATGTTCATTTAAAGGAGGAAAATGACTCTTTAGCATGAGATTATAATAAAGTTTGGAGTGAATATTTAATGTGATTGGGTTATAAATCAATTTTCATTTATGATCCATAAGAGCTTGTTTGGTGGTAGGATTAACTATGGAAATTATAGAAACAAAATAAGAACAAAATTTCAAGTGGTTGGCCCCAAAAGATGAGTTCCTAACTTAGGTTGTTTTCAAGAGAATACATAAACAAGGTCTAGTTATTAATATGTTGTATACGTCAACAAAATAAGATATTATCCAATTATTAGTTAATTGTCCATAGTTTCAACAACTATTAAAGGATGTTGAATCATTCACATGTCTTCAAAATGTATGAAATGGGGACATTGTTGAAGAATATTTGATGACATGGTTTGGGAAAAAGAAATTAAAAGCACTTAGGGATTTATCTTGCTTCATGTATTAGGGGACTTGGTTGGTAGGAAACTATCTTTGAAGAAAAAATAATTCCTTCTTTTCAATTTTTTTATAAGGTAAACTTCAAAAAGGCCTACAACAGGAACATCGGTAGCGACATAGAGGACATTCTTTGGGGCATTGACCCATATCCCACTATGTTTGACAAAGAACAAAACAATGCCCTATATTATGAGGTTACAGAAGAAGAATTATTAGCTACAATGAAATCATTTCAAAAAGACAAATGTCCAGGGCCCGACAGGTGGACCATCGATTTCTTCATTCATTTTTCGACTTATTTAAGACTGATATTCTAAAAATGGTGGAGGAATCCAGAACTTGCGGCTATATCAACAAAGTTGTATCTTCAACTTATATAGCATTGATCCCAAAGAAGAAGCTCTCCTCCTCTTTTTCTGACTTCAGGCCTATGTCATTATACAACGTCCTATATAAAATCATTTCAAAAATCATCGCTATTCGAATGAGGAACATCTTATCTCTGCATTTGTCCCTTGAGCAACACGGATTTCTAAAGGAAAGAAATATTATGGACGCGGTGGCCCTCACCCAAGAATGCCTACATTCAATGCATTGCATGAATCTAGAAGCTGCTTTACTAAAGATTGACCTTAAAAAGGCATACGATTGTGTGGACTGGGGATATATTCGTCTCCTTCTGGCTAAGATTTGCCTTGATGTCAGATGCTCCAGATGGATTATGGCTTGTGTGGTCGATGTAAATTATGCAGTCCTCATTAATGGAGTCCCTACTTTTTTCAAAGCGGCCAAGGGATTAAGGCATGGTTGCTCATTGTCTCCACTCCTTTTCATTCTGGTGATGGACTCTCTGAGTCTACACATAAAAAGGGCAATCCTCCAAGAAAAATGTAAACCTCTCTCCATATGTAGGGGCATCTACATATCTCATAATTTTTTTGTAGACGATATAATTTTATCAGCAATGCTGTGTAAATCAACTTGGATATGTCTACATGAAATCTTGGGGAGATTTAAAAATGCCACCGGCATATACATTAATGAAATAAAATCATCTTTTCATGTTGAAAATGTTAATGGGGACCTTATCTCTTTCCTATCTCATTTATTCAATATCAAAGCAGTTCCAATCTGGAATGGGTTAAAATACTTGGGTTACAATTTGAAATCTGTGGGTTATCGCGTGGCTGATAGGTCTTGGATACCTGATTGCTTTTACAAGAAAATTGCTGCATGGGAATTCAAGTGCTTATCTTCAGGTGGGCACGCGATTCTGGCACAAACAATGCTGGTGCAAATCATGGTATATTGGGCACATCTCTACTATATCCCAACATCCATTATCAATAGTCTAAACAGGATGATTGCCAATTTCATATGGGGTGGTCATAAGGAACAAAAAAATATCACTTGGAAAAACTCTCAATGCTGGCCCGGCCCAAAAATATGGGAGGATGGGGTATATTAGATCTAAATAAATTTAGAAGAGCCCTACTCTGTAAATCTATGTGGAAAGCAATTATGGGAGAGTCTATTTGGAGTAGGGCCATTAGAGAAAAATGCATGGATAATCAAGATATGACTTATTGGTATAGACAGCGCATCACTGGAACAACTCACGGTTCAGCTATATGGAGAGGGTTCCAGAAAATAGAACCATTCTTTAGAAGGAATATGATCTGGAAATTCCAGTCTGGTAAAAAAATTATCATTGGTTTGGATGAATTTGTAGGTCCAAGTGTAAAGATCCATATATCTTCCCAGCTATTAAAAGCTTTACATAGCAGAGGCATTTTCCACTGGGCCAAAGCCATTCGAAAATGGGAAGGTGCAATTCCTATTTGGAAATCAACTATAGAATTGCTTCTAAGCGGTGAATTGGGAAGACAGTGGACCTATATCATTACATCGTTACGGGCACATGGTATATTTTTCTCAGCGGACATGGACTACCTCATCTGGAAGGGTCATGGTGGCTCTTCGTCTGTTTTTGTCAAACATATATACCTTTAGTTACAAAACTCAGAATATGAACAAAAGGACAACATCTTTCCAACATCCATTTGGAAAATGGGTTGCCCCTTAAAAATCATTTTATTTGCATGGTTGGTTTTTTACAACAGGAACCTCACATGGGATAATCTACAAAAATGTAATTGGTGCGGGCCCGCCATATGCCCTCTATGTAGATCTAATGTTGAGAACAACTTACATATCTTTCTCCTTTGCCCTCAATCATAGATGATATGGAGGAATCTTGCTGCACACTTTGGCTATACCAACACCTCTTACCCTTCCATTTATGAGGTGTTCAAAGGATGAAGTAACATGATCATTGATTGGAGGCCCATTCCATTTATAACTATCTAGACCATATGGAAATGGCAAAACGGGTTGATCTTCAAATCCAAAAGAAAATCACTTTCAATGGTTTTTGAATCTATCCTTTGCCTATATAATGCGTTTGGAATGCCTCACCAATCCAAAGTCAGAAAAGGAAGGTGTGCACAGATTCCGAAACCTACAAATATTCCTCGTGCATATTTCGACGGAGCTGCTCAACATGGTACATGCGCCTGCGGAGTATTCATCATTCCAGAAGCTGGTCAAGCTTATGAGATTTATTGGAATGGAGGTGCCGGATCCAACAACAAAGCAGAAGCTATGGCCCTCACTGGTCTTCTTTATCTTTGTGACTTTCTTGACATACAAAAGATTCAAATATTTGGAGATTCGAAAGTCATCATCGATCATGTACTGTCAAAACATACCATAAAAAACATCAATCTTTCCGGTTGGCTGAACAGGATAGAGGATTTATGGAGCTGCAGGAGGGACTACACAATTTCTCACATCACCAGGGACAAAAACGGGAAGGCAGATGCTCTATAAATAATGGGCCTATCTATTCCACAAGGCACCTGGAGGATGCAGTTAACGGTGGACAACATCTCTCATCAGATCCAGGACTTACACATTCCGGGTACATAAAATTCAATATTTTGATGACTATCTGGTATGTCTCCGTTTCCCAATATATTGACTTCCTTTTTGAAAAACTTTCATATAATTTTGTCTCATAGGACCGATTTTGACCCGAGTATGATCTATATGTTACAAAACAGAAAGTAGCTTATTTTTGTATCTTTTCTCATATGGGACTTTGAACCAATTCTTTCAACCATATCTGATGGTTCCTATAAAAAATATTGTTGTACATTTTTCCTATGATGAATATAATACAAATATATAGCTTTTTTTCGTGCTGGAAAAAAAACCTTGGGTCCATAGTGCTTAATGAAAGATTACCACATGCAGAGTGAACATTAGATGGTGTCCGACAATAAGTTGCTACTTCCAACGAGTGAGTGTTCGTTGACGTGTTGTTAAGGTGTTGAATAGGAGTAATTGTACCACGTTCCGCTTGGTCTGGTGCGGCCAACACACTCTCCTCATCTACGAAAGTAGGCCTTGTGGGCGAAGGAATATGTTGTTGCTCACCGGTTAGCATCAACCCCACTTGGGTTCCTTCGATCAAAGTGGTTTCAGATCTAAAGCCAATTTATCAAATGTGGGGGTTTTATACATTTATGGCAACTAACTTTTAGCTATTAATTGGAAGAGTGATACTAGCTCAATGTAAGATATCTAGCTTAGGTTGGTAGGAGATAGTTTATAGGAAGTGGCCACACTATTTGATTATATATCCTTCATTCATGTATTCTAGGAATTGTACCAAGAAGTTGTTAGGTCATAAAAAAGGATCAAAATATTGCTATGGGCTCTTTGGCCCTAGAGGATTTACATGATGGAGTCACCTCCATATCTATATATTTATTTTCAAGATTTTGGACTTAAAGTCCTATAATTTGTTGTTTTTGAGATGGTTATTAATGGTTTTTGTATTTCTTTCTTTATGATATGTTCAAGACCTTATAGTGGTGTTTTTATGCCATGTATCTTTTTGGGTTTTTCTATATGCATGTTTTTTTTTAAGTGTCGTTCACCGTATTGAAGATCGATAATAGTTATTTCTATGGAAAACCCATCTGTGTCTAGTTGAGTTAGTTATCTTTTATGTAGAAATTACTCCTAAGGAGTTTGTATGTCAATATGTGTGGGACTAGAACTCGGGTGAGGAGGATAAGAGTGAATCCTCCCTACCACCCAAGCTACACCCACTTGACTTTTCTATATGTATATTTAAAAATGTTAACATGTATTTATGGGTATTACTCTGAAACACAAATGTAGGGTTTTTAATTTTTCTTGTTACTTTTAGGTCTTGGTTAGTAAATTTTATGTGCCTTTTAGCACCTATAAAATGGAATTTCCATTCTCCCATTGAATAGAAGTTATGAATTTTTCTTAGAATAAAATGGTTTTTTGTTACATGCATTTGACTTTATATTCTTAATGAATAACATTATCAATATTCTAATCACTAGATTTAGGTCGATTTAAGAAGGGCTAATCACTATGAAGTTATGCTCACAAAGGTTAAGATGCCATTTCCTAATGTGGTGGTAAGCAATGTGGGCAAAATGAATGTATAAACACTCATGGCTATTTAATTGAGCTTGAGACCATGTCACAATCATGTGATGCTTAAAGTTTAATGTTAATTGGTATAAAAAAATAACTTCATTTTGCTAGTTGCCATAGGAAAATACTTAATTTGGGGTTTACCAACTTTTTTGTCATTCATTCATTGCCATCTATGCATTTATATATGTAGATTCAACTCACTTTTTCTTTTTCTTTTCTTTTCTAGAAGATGTTTCTCATGTTCTCTTTCAAGGAGATGGACTAGAAAGTTATAGTTAAAATTAATTATCTTAAGTTATTCACCTATATAATGTTATCTAATGTTATTAGGTGTTAGATTATTAATATTAGTGTTATTGTTGATCAATTTGATGTCCTTAAGATGTTTCAAGTGACTAACATGGCACCATATTGTAGGTGAACAATTTTATTTTGGCCAGGCAATATACGTGGTCACAACAATGCTTTCTAAAGGATATGCCTTAGAAAATGACATAGTAAGCAAAGACAATAAGTCATCATTGTTGGCAAATTGTTCATGTGATGAGCTTCTTGTGCACTATGGGTTATTGATCCCATCTAAATCAATGGTTACCAATGTCTTTTTAAACTATATCACCGACCCACAAATGTCTTGGGACATAATCATGGGCCTCGATTTCTTCTTAATCTAATGGGCATTAAAAGATTCCTTTTATATATCACCATTACACCTCATTTTGAGTGAGCCATTAAGCCTTTCATTATAACATTGTAAGAGCTCCAATGAAAACCCTAAATGTTATTGGCTTCACTTTGTTTTGACTATGAATGTATATCTCTCAACCTCTATTAAATACTCTTACCACATATAAATTAATGCTTAGCTTCATAAAATGTGAAACAATCTAATCATATAACAAACTTCAAGTTTTCTTTTCCAATAACATAATTTAATCATATAAAAAGTCAATCTTCCATAATTTTAAAGTTTTATATAAATTCTTCATACTTCAAATAACATCCTCTTATACCTCATGAATTAAATATCATTCTCTTTTTAATTAAATATCATGAATTTAACTAAACCTCTTCATTAATTATTTCCAAACTATCCTAAATCACTTTTAAATTACTTTTTCTATTTCAAAAATTTAGACATTAAATATCTAATCAGTGTTTTCAACCTTTTCCTTCAAAGCGATTGAGAAAATCCTAGAGATTATAGATGTGATTGTTTGTTTTCAAAATATTTTTTAATTTCAAAATAAATTAACATAACAATTATTTTTTAATTTCATAATAAATATTTTTTAATTTTCAAAATAAAAATTAAAAAAATTAACAACTTAGATCCCATTCGTCGTTCTGCTTTTTGCAATATAAGGTTCTATTTTTTTATCAGATGAGATTGTCAAGTGCGCAAACAGATCAATCGAAATGGATCTCTCGATGGACTTCCAGGTAATTTCAGGTAAGATTTTACAAACCCTATAGACCTGTTCTTTCTTTCCATTCCCATGTTTGTCAGATCAGATCAATGGCCCTTTCTGAAACTGAAGGAACGATTTATAGCAGTTACAAAATGTTTATAGCGTGATCTATAAGCGAAGCTTTTCACAGTGCTGTGAGGTGTAAGTCTTTCCCTTCTTTTATTTTTCTCTGAATATTTGATTGTGTTTTGGCGGTGGATGGTCATTTGAGGAAACCAAGTTTTTCGATCCTCTGTCCAGCGTATAGAATGCATGATTAGGGCACACGATCCTGGGTCGGTTCCAGTAGAGAATAGGCCAGATCCATCCATCCCATCTCTCTTTTTTAGCATATTTGTTTTAGGTGGGGTGCTTGGCAGCTGTTGTGCTTGTTATTTTTGCCTTCACATTTCATGGGCATCATGAGCACGGGTTGGGTTGGCAATATGGGCACCAGCTGATGTTGATGGGTTGGTTCAGACTGAGAAGATGCCAGATCCGTCCATATCCTCTGTGTTAGTAATTTTGTTTTAGGCAGGGTGAGGGGACTAGAGTGCTGTGCAACCTCAGGGATCGTAGGTGCTGTGATTAAAGATGCTCAAACCTAGGGAAAGACGTGGCTTGCAGATGTTGACCGAGTTCGTGTAAATGGTGTAATGGCATGCTGGCATTGTGATAGCATCTTTGTTATAAATGGTCTGTAACAAGTTTAAGGGCAGTAATGTCCTCTATGGTGCTATTTGGGTCACAGTTTTTCAAGATTTTAAAAATCTTTGATTGTTGTTGCAGGAAACAAGAAATTATTTGAGGTATTGGCCGAGTTGTGAAATCACGATCGCATTCCCTACTCGGAGGAAGGATCTGACACTAAGAAGTCCATTGAAATACAGCCCCTCTCTGGATAAGAAGCGTGGATGTTTGCAAGAATAGCTTTCAAAGAGGACCATGCTCCTATGGAGTTGGAATACTCCGTTGCGGACGAGTATAAATGTTTTCCTTTGGCATTAGACGCAGTATCCGCAGCCATGAAGGGCAAAAGATGTGTAGATGAATGGGAGATTTCTTTACCTTTGATGAAACCCTCAGATCCATCTTTTCCACACACTCATGCTCCCGTTGATCAAGAGCTGTATCAGCGATTAAAATGGAGTTATGGTTCTTTGCCCCTTTCAAACGCCGAGATTTGCTTCTTCTCTTCTGCCATGCTTATGGGAGACGCAGATTCGATGTGGACAAATTAGTACAAATATAGATTGCCCAAGGGCTTGCTTTGAGCAAAAAAGAGAAACTATTTAATGGGCATGGCCATTGGTTGCAACTATGGAAATCTTCAGGGAGCTTATGGAAATCTTCAGGGAGCTCGTGGTTTGTTTCAGAATTTAAAAAATAAGGGGATTTAGGAAGTCAATAGGGCATGCCATCGAAGAACTCATGATAATGTTCTTCGTGATATGGCAATTTACATTTGAGTTCTTCACTTTGAAGATTCAAAGGTTTGCCTCTAGAGATATGCTATATTTCTAGACTTCAATTATTTAATGCTTTCATTGTTTGTATATTTAGAATCATTCCCCTCTCAGATTGGAGAGCCTGAAAATCTCAAGTTTCTTAATTTAAACGGAGGCTTGAACTTATGGATGATTTCACATGAAATCTCTAAACTAAGCACTCTGTATTCAATAGTCAACTCCTGGATTAAGTGTAGAAACTGAAGCTTCTGCAAGTGTTTGGAGTTTGAAGGGTTTCACAAACCTGTTACATCTGTTTGTCAAATATTAAACGCGGGAAAAGTCAGGAATTAAAGAAAGCATAATGGTGAATTGGCGGGAGAGGACGCACCTATGGTTGAAGTACAAGGAAAATTTATATGGGGTTTGGAGTTTGAAGGGTTTCAGAAATCTGTCACATCTATTTGTCAAATATTAAACCAGGATAAAGTCAGGAGCGCACCTATGGTTGAAGTACAAGGAAAATTTATATGGGGTTTGGAGTTTGAAGGGTTTCAGAAATCTGTCACATCTATTTGTCAAATATTAAACCAGGATAAAGTCAGGAATTAAAGAAAGCATAGTGGGGAATTGGCTGGAGATGACGCAGGTATGGTTGAAGTACAAGGAAAATTTATATGGGGTAATGAAAGATCTTCCCCAAAATATGGAGGACATCAACCAAGGAAAATTTATATGGGGTAATGAAGGATCTTCCCCAGTATATGGAGGACATGAAGAAACTACCCAGTTTCATTATGGCTTGTTACCATGTCTATCAAACAATAGACTGTGGAACGATACTGCCCAAACTCTGTCCGTGTCGTGAACATGTATCATTGACCTTCGAAAAGATTTCCAACAACTACCCAATTTGAGTCACAGGAAACAATATTTTGCAAAGAGAATAACATGAAACTGTGCCTTGAACAATTATTCAGAAAACTGAGGAACTGTAAGTAACTGTAATTCTTATCCTTAAACTTTCATCTTTTTCTGTTATAAATGTGATGGTGGTTAAATGAATGTATAAGATTTTTAATATGTATGGCCTTTTCTTATAAATTTTGGTTAACAATTGTTGTACAGGAAACCACGGTGGCGCTAATGGAGATGAGGAAGAAGAGCCACAACATTCGAAAGAAGATACTTGTGGCAATTCAGATTAGCGGCAATGCCCTGCCTTGCGGGAAAACCTGAGGATTTCTCATTAGGTCCTTCTCTAGAGATATTCAATATTTGTCATGCTTGTATTAGTAAGTTGGCCTTATGAGAGGTGCATAACACAAAAATTGTGTACATTAGGAAAATTTCTTTCAACTTGGAATATTGTTTGAAGTTCATTTTATGGGGATGAGGCATTGCTCACTACCAAAGAGTCTGAATTTGCATGATTGAAAAGCGTTGCTTGGATGATGCTACATGCACATGTTTACAGAAGAAAACTAGGTCTATGTGTTGCTTGTCTGTCAAACACGGATGTTTAGATCTGATATAACTGCCACCATTCATAATTTGACATATGACTTGCCTGCATGGTCTGTCAGCATATATCCCATTGCAAGAATGTGGCATTCAATACTGCAAAGGTGAGTTGGTTTTCCTTGGTTGCATGAAGGTTGATTGAATTGGCATTGAACTGTTACCCATCTGGCAGTGTTCCTACTCATCATTTTGTGTATTGCATAATCATCTATCATTTCTGAAAAGTTCTACTTTTGTCTGGGATAATTTTATTGGGCTATGAAGGTGGTTATTATTAGGGGTCTGATTGGTCAGGTGTTAAGATTTAGAAAGCTCGTGTTTGTCTATTGGTAGAGAAAATTAGGACACCAAGAAAAAGTTATCAAGCAACCACAAATATGGTGTTAATATTTAGAAAGCGCGTAGTTATCACACGAAGCAACAGTGTATGCTTTTCTTAAATATTTGCAACCAAGAGATTAAGAAAGTTGAGGTAAACTCTCTTGGTGATTCATCATTGTATCACCTTTTATTGAGTACTTGCCACACTCCCTTTCCTGGTTTTTTTGTTTTGTCCAGTATATGTTGGTTGATTATTGTTCTGCTAATACTGTTGTCAATCTAGGAGTGTATCAGTAGTGAGTTTATGTATTTCCCTGTTCTTTCTGATGGTCATAACATAAGTTACAGAGAAAACATGAAATACTGTGATACTGTTGAGTAAACAATGAATGGGAATCAGTCCTGTAGTGTGTAGTGTGCTTTGTTAAGTTTCAGATTCATTGCGTATACACTATATAGTCAACTAATTTAATGTATATATGAAGTACTGTTCCATTAACTTATTAAGTTATTTGTGAAGGGCAGTTGTTACTCTATTCATGTAAATATGAGCAGTTGTCAGGTCTGAAGTGACTCCATTGTGAAATTATTGCACTGATTTGCTTCGGTACAACATGGCATCACATATTTAAGGAATTGTAGTTTTAACGACTCACTGAACATATTAAACAGCAGAACGAAAATTGATGATAATGGCAATAATGTGCTAGTGGTTTCATGAAAACTATATTAAATATGTATGCATACTCTTTGATAAAGGGAGTGCATAGTCTGTCTGGGCGGTCTTGTATCTCTATTCAAGGTGGTAGTTTGTATATTTACCTGTTTTTTCTGATGGTAATAACATGAAATACTGTGATACTGATGAGTAAACAATGAATAGGAATCAGTCCTGTAGTGTGCTGTGTTAAGTTTCAGATTCATGGTGTATACACTATATAGTCAACTAATTTAATGTATATATTAAGTACTGTTCCATTAACTTATTAAGTTATTTGTGAAGGGCAGTTGTTACACTGGACATGTAAATATCAGCAGTTGTCAAGTCTGAGGTGACTCCATTGTGAAATTATTTCACTGATATGCTTCAGTACAACATGTCATCACATATTTAAGGAATTGTAGTTTTAACAACTCACTGAACATATTATACCGCAGAACGATAATTGATGATAATGGCAATGACGTGCTAGTGGTTTCATGAAAACTATATTAAATATGTATGCAGTCTTTGATAAAGGGGAGTGCATAGTCTGTCTGGGGTCTTGTATCTCTATTCAAGGTGGTAGTTAGAGGTGGATGAGTTTAGTTTGCATACGAGATTGAAGACCCTGATAGGCTATAACTAAAAACAGCCATACACACAGCCAACAATGGTTCCAACATGGCTGTAATGGAGTCTAAATTATCTTGTGGCGTCGTACCTAATCTGGGTAACATCTTAACAGTATCACTATCTAGTTGGTTACGTTTTTGCTCAGAGTAATCCTGTTGACCCGGGATACTCTCTAAATCATCCTCATAGGATCCAACAAAGTCACTGTATGAAGGGTTGAATAGTAAAATTCCATAGCCCACCTCTGTTTGCCCTGAAGAGAGGGCATGCCCTTCTCATTCAAGTTTTATAGTACCATAGATCAAAGGGTACACTGTGCTATAGCATGCAGCTGAGAGAGCATACATAAAAGAACAGTGTGTGGGAAGTACCCGTGAGTCTCACACTGATAAACTCATATTGGGTTTGGGTTGTTGTTATTGATTCGCTGTTTTCCATAGATTTGGCATGTAACATTAAATAAAAGCGTGGAAAGTTTGCATTGGGCCTCACTTTAAATGTCCAACATACGCCTCACTGATTTGCTATTACGGTATGACAGATGTGGCCAGATTTGACTGCCAAGGCCAAGGAAGCAAGTATTGATGTGATTAGAAGTCATGTATTCTGGAATGGGCATGAACCAAAAGAAAGCACTTTATGTTTCATTTACTATCGTACAAGTAATAAATATCAATTCTCAACTGTTTGGGTTTGTTTTTTTCCATGTTGTAAGGAATTTGTCCGTAGAAAAACTGATGTAACTTGTGTTTCCGAGTTCCTGGGGTTTTTGGATCCTTAAGAAATATCATCAAATTATTGGGGACTTGCTGGCCGTTCACTTGTACATTCTTTAACCTTTTGAGACACAAGGTGTAGGTTTGAATGCACATGTACAGGATCCTCAATTTTCTACAATCCCAACTTGTTGTGCTTCATAGAATTAATGAAACTATAGGAGCTCAATTCTGTTCCATTGATAAAGAGCTTGCCACTTGTGATAGCATACGAGTGGCAAGTCGTTGCAGATAAACACCATTTGCCCCATGACAAGTCCTCCATTTAAATGAGTTCATTGTCTTCCTTTCATCCAAAACCGATGTCTACAAAATCTTCTAACCGAGCAACGAAACAAGCAAATTCCTCCTTTGCATCAATTTGTAAAGAAGTACAACCTCTGAAAGAATTTTTTCACTCCATTGGCCACGTTCTTATGTTGGGTCTTCCTCTTCCCATTGCTTTGAGCAATGAATTTTTTATCATAAAATTTTGGATTTAGAGGATGTGTGAAAGCATGCAATGGGGTGTTAAAAGCCATTCCACTTTGTAACAATGATGTACTTCACACGCTCAAATTTAAAATCAATAAAAGAGCTAAAGCATCTTGTGTAATAATTTCCTTATTTTTCTCAACCATGGTATTTATGTCATCATAAGTCGCTTCCAAGAAAGGTTTGCTTATGTTTGCATCAAGTAGAAGATAAAATATAGGTAATGTGAACTTGAGCAAGAAATCAATCTTGTTTATCAATCAACATCCTCTACACCACACTCCCCTCTTTGAATATACCTGTATCAACTCAGCCCAAGTTGCACTCTCTACCATACTCATTAATGCAAGTTTGACTTCAATAATGTGGCGCAAAACGATGAAGTTTGAGGCATATCTTGTCTTGGTAACTTTGAGCAACACTAATTTGGAGTATTGTTGATATATTGATTGAGATTAGTGGTAGTAGGTGATGAATTTTACAATCTCCATGATTTCCTTAATCCAATTTATTTTATCTCAATCCTTTCTAAAAATAAATTTAGATTATGGACAATGCAAAGAGTCCAATATATGTGATTGTGTCTACTCTCAACAATCAAACCTCTTGCTCCAACAAATCATCCCAAGTAGAAAGCAATATTTAAGCAATCAATTTGCCCCTTGGTTGTATCAATCTTCATTACATGAATTCTCTAACTTTGTGCATACAAGTATTCCCAGTATAGCAAATGGAGAAGATGAGTCATAACTCATCTCTTTTACCAAGTATTAAGAAACATTTCAATGCCAACATTTTGAATTAGGTCACTAGTGGTTCATTTGATGGATGATTGATGCCTCTAATCAATCTTGTTTCATCAGTCTTCATCAATTAACACCCTTTGCACCATATTTTGCCTTGTTGAATTTCTCTGTCTCAACTCAGCGTAAATTGCACTGACCACGATACTCATTAATGCATGTTTGATTTCAATAAGGTGGCGCAACTTGATGAAGTTTGAGACATATCTTGTCTCAACAACTTTGAAAGACTCAAATTTGGAGTATACTCAATATATTTCTTGTGATTGATGGTGGTTGGTGATGAATTTTATAATCTACCTAGCTTGCTCTGAGTTTTTATTCCATTTTGCTTTTGCCTCAATCTCTTCTAAAATCATATTTAGATTTAGAAGAATGCAAAGAATCCAAAATATATGAATGAATCTATTCTTAACAGTTGAGCCTGCAGGTCCAACAACTCCTATTAAGTAGAAAACAATGATTAAGCAATCAATTTCTGCCTTAGTTGTATCAATCTTCATTACATGAACTGTCTAACTTTGTGCATTCAAATATCCCAATATAGTAGATGGATGTGATGAGCCATAACTCACCTCTTTTAACTAGTATTGAGAAACATTTCAATGCCAACATTTTGAATTGGATCAGTGGTGGTTCGCTTATTGGATGTTTGGCTCCCAAATCCAAGTTTGATGTTTCATGCTGAAAACATTAAATCTTAGGGCAATATTATGATCAATAAACCTTGAAATGTAAGGCATTTGCAAGATACATGACCACAATCAATTGATGTTAAAAACAAAGTCCTATTCTAATATTGAAGATACATAATTTCTCATCAAATAAAAATTACTAGGAAATGGTATCAACAATATCAACATGAATCTTCGACAATGGTGCACACGCTAACTAAAATGGCAAAATAAATACTACCAACATGCCTCCATGAGCTTGATGAGGTAGGAGCTTGTACAATCATATCACACATAGGCTAGTCGTTAGTTGCATTTCCATTGTGAAGACTTGAAGAAATTGATTGTGAATAATAATTAAATAAGTAAATTGAGATAAATTGAGTAAAAGGTCTTATCATTGAATAATAATTAAATAAATAAATTGAGATATTAACATGTAGGAGACTCTAGAAAGACAAGCAAGATATTTGAATGGAATTTTCTTGGTTTCAAGAATAATTTATTTTCTAGTGAACATTGCTAATCACGTGAAGGTGGAAGCTCATTTGATATCTCCCCTCACATTACTCTCAATTCCATAGACCCAATCTATCTGCTGGAAATAATTGAAAGTGACATAGTATGATTCATGTATAGAAAGAATGTGTATGCAAATATGTGGTCTTGTACATCTAAAACATATAAGATTCATGTAGAAGAATGTAGTAAAATAAAAATTAAATAGCAAGTTTATATTAATAATTTCATCCATCATACTCATGAACATTGGTAGGGCATTAATACTTGAGGAGACCTTATTTAGAATTGAAGGTTGTCTTCCACATTAATTTGTTGGTTTTAACCTTATACAATTAATTGATGCAAATATATTCTTAGTAAAAATAGAAAAGATGTAGTGGCACACAAAGATATTAACACAAATTTTGTTGTGGAAACCCAAAATAGAGAAAACTAGAAATATTTTTTAGTATATTATCTCTTTACAATGTTACAATACAATATGTATTGTCATGGCATCAATAAACCATCAATCCATTACCCTAGATTAGAATACGACTGTAATTCCTTAACCAAAATGACAAAACCATGGGTTGAACCACCATGCACCACAAAATTGCTAAAAATGAAAAATGTTTGTTGAAAATTGCCAAAAGCAAACATAAAAATTTACCACTTTTTTTTTTGGGCTTTGCGACCCCACCCTGCACTAAGTGTAATGAATCACACATTTAGGTAGTTACGCAAAGAATATAATACATATCCAACATTCTCCCACTTCTTGTTTTCTTTGCATATAGGGGGATGCAAGAGCACATGATAAAAAATCCAAAACAACAATGTCCATTGTTTCTCAACACCAAGAGAATTTCTAGTGCTCAAGTGTTTTGTTAATGAATCTGCGACATTCTTCAAAGTGTCCACCTCTACCAATAACACCTTCTTGTTTTCAATCATATCTCTCACAAAGTGATATTAGACGCCAATATGCTTTGTCTTAGAATTATCAACTATGTTCCTTGTGAAGGAGATTGCATTTTAATTGTCGCAATCTATCTTGACAAAGTATGAAGATCAACGACACCAAATGTAAGCACTCAGCTAGGGCCAAAACCCCTATATAGGGGAAAACCCAGTGAAACTCTTCCAATAGTAAATCAAATTGAGATAGACCAATACCTTAGACCTAAAATACCTTCCTCCTCCACCAAGTTAGCCTTCCAATATGATTTAACAAACTTCTATAGTATCTTTCTTGTCTAGCAGCTACAACCCAACAACAACCGAGAATTTCGACCCTCAACAACTTCAGAATTTTAGCCTAGCTACAATCCAGAACTTTGACCCCAACAACTTCAGAATTTTGGCCGAGCTACAATCCAGAACCTTCACACGTGTGAGAGATAGATTGCGCAAGAACTCTATTTTGGTCTTCCAGCGTCTTCAATCATTCTCCAACAACTTCGCTATATTTTTTAGCCTCCAACAATTGTAGATTGAACTTGTTGATTGAGAGTGCTACAGATTGGTCGAATTACTACCGTTATATCGTGTTTATGTGAGGTTGAATTCCCTTGATGAGGCCAACTTGTCCTTTTTGAGGCTGACTTGGTGGAGGAGACCTAAAATACCTATTTTACATTAAAATAATTTTCTTTCTTGATAAATGAAGCCCAAGAAGGGTCTTTTACATTATGACATGGACAAGGACACTTAACATAAACCATAGAAGCCTACGATGGAGGCTTTGACCTAAGAACCATTGACCCAAGCATGAAACCCATGTTTTAATAAGTCAATTTCTTTTATAATATTTTTATTTTTTATTTTTTTTGACAAATACATTACGTCATGACTCAAATACAATTATGAAGATCGACACTAGTTACATTCTTCAACAATGTGCACCAACTATAATATTCTCTTTGCCATCTTAGCACCAAAGGAGAATCTTACTCGGTTCCACTTTCTATATAAGCAACGTTCATAGAAATCAAAATAATTAAACCCTTCAACCATACCTTTACCATGTAGCTTTCCAAGGCCCTTCTCATTGATGTCCTAATCGTTGATGCCAAAATAGTCTTCCCTCTAGAGATTGTAAGAGTTTTACCTTATTCATATTTACTCTTAGGAACAATGGAACTATTGCACCTGTCATTGATAGTGACTCCCAATAGCTTATATAGAGTTCTAGTTGAACTCCTCTAAGCAATGCCAATGCTCCTTGAACCATCTTGCAGGTTTCCTTTTCAAACATTATTTTTACACCTGTGTCGCTCATCTTGCATACATAAATCAAATTTCTAGTCAATCATGGGATGTGCAAAAAACTAGGGGTTTTGTTATAGTTATTCCATCTATGATCCTCAACTTGTTTTTTTTCATCCTATGATTCTAGCTATCAAGCCATCTCCTAGGAAAGCATCATCACCATCGTACTTTTCATACTTGCAAAACCACTCCTTATGAGGAGTCATATGAAAAGATGCACTTGAGTTGACCAACCATGCTTCATGGTACATGTATGCTTGAAGATTCCAAGTACTCATCCCCACCTTTTATGAGTAGGTTTTTTCTTTTGTAGAAGTAACACCATTAGATCCCTTGCCTTTCTCAACACTTTGAATCTACAGTGCTTGTAATGACTTTCTTTTCTTCATCTCGAACATACTTTTATGAATTTTCTTAAAGATTTAGATTTTCCTCTAGATTTAGATCTCCCATTTGAGGTCTTACCTTCTTTTTTTTTCTATTATGAGGGAGTCTTATTACAAACAAGGCATACGCCTTTTGAATTTCCATGTTTTTTTGTTTCATCTCCTCCAATAACAAGGATGAGACTATTTCATCAAAACTTAAAGTAGTTGGACTCTACCTATCACAACAACTAGATTATTTGACAAGTTTGGTAAATAATACAACAAACTGACACACTTATCTTCATCTAAAATATTAATATTAATAGATAATAACTGGCTTACCACAAAATTGAAGGCATTTAAATGCTCTGTCATCGAGTCTCCATCCTTCATCCTCAGGTTATTCAACTTCTTCCATAGGAACAATTTGTTCACTAGGGACTTAGACGGATACAAAGCCCCTAACTTATTCCATGATGCTTTTGATGTAGCTTATTCTAAAACATTTAGTAATACTGAGTTCGAATGACACAACCATATTGTGCTATTTTCCTTTTGATCCACCTTGGTCCAGTCTTTAGTTATATCTTTCAGTGCAATACTTAGATCCATTGATCTTTGTGCACCAATATATCTTCCATTTTGAGCTTCCACCGCTCAAAACTCTGTCGATTGAATTTCTTGATCTCTATCTTTGAATTGCGTGATCTGTATGTGTTAGGAGCAACTAGAAGGGTTCTCAAGGGGCAAGGTGACAATCTTTCCTGTTTTAGGGGTTGTAGGGGGCTCAGTATCTCATGGAAAAAAATTGCTAGTTTTTTACATCCATTGTTTATGTTTTCCTTGCACATGGTTTTCACTCTTAACTATTTTGTGGTGCATTGTGGTTCAACATGTGATTATGTAATTCTGGTTAAGGAACTATCGTCATATTCCAATACAAATAATTGATCAGGGGTTTATGAATGTTGCATGAAATACACATTGTATAATGGAGGATATAATTGTTTCCTTAGACTCCTAGGAATACCCTGTATAATTTATGGTCTTGCAACCCAAAATATTTAGGAGAGAATCCCATGATTCTAGGAAGGCCATGGTTAGCCACCACATATGCATTTATTGGTTTCCAATCTAAAAACATGCTTATTTCACATAGTGATCCTGTGAAAAAAGTAATTTTCTATCCTCCTAATAAATCCTCTCATGATGGCATGTTATGGCTTGATAATACTGACAATGATGAAGAAAATTTTCAACGCATTTTTACCATTGATCAAATTATGCAATTTAAAGAACATACTAAATAAAGTCAGGTTCATGATTTTTTTGTTAATTCATATTCTTTGCAAAATCCTGATCCACTTGACCATATTTTAGTCCATATTTTCAATCAAATTGTGATCTAAATGCTTCATCAACATTGCATTTTTCTACATCAACCATAGAAACATTAAAATCATGCACTATACCTTTTGAAATTAGTCTAGGAAAATTTTTACATATAAATTCTCAACTTAACAAACTTTGGCAGGGACAAGTAGTTAAAATGTTGCAAAAACACACATGCATTCGATTAGAACTATCAAGCATGAAGGGGATCGACACAAACACATGCACACATCATATCTGCATTCAAATTGGTGCCCATCCCATTAGACAACCTTAGAGGCATATGGAATTAGCTTTGAACGAAATTGTTAAAGAAAAGTTGCAAAAATTACTTGATGCCAATTTTGTTTACCCGATTTCAAATAGCTAGTGGGTTTCATCCCTAGTAATAGTGCATAAGAAAAATGGTAAGTGATATATTTTTGTCAATTATAGAGAATTTAACAAGGTCACTTTAAATGATCACTTCCCTCCTCCATTTATTATCAATTTTTGGACACATTAGCTAGTAAAAAGTACTTCTCTTTTCTTGATGGTTTTAATGGCTACAACTAGATATAGATTGCAACTAGGGATCATGATAAGACCACTTTTCTGTGAACACAGGGAAAATTTTCTTTTATAGTGTTTACCTTTGGACTATGTAATAGTCCCACTACTTTCCAAAGAGTAATATTAGCCATATATTATGATTTGATCCATAATTGTGTAGAAATCTAGATAAATGATTTGTATATGGTTGGTGATTTTTTCCAATACACGTTAGAAAATTTAGAGAAGGTTTTGATAGGATTTCAAGATACTAACCTTGAACTAAGTAATTAAATGCCATATGTTGCAAATCAGAGGGATTGTTCTTCACCATCTCATATCTTATGCAAGAATTTAGATTGATTCGACAAAGATTGAAGTTATATTAGAGCTTCTAGTTCCAAGATATCGCATCTCACATGAATAATTGTTTCCTTTGTTTAAATTTCTTATTAAGGATACTAATTTTTCTTGGGATGATCATTATCAAAATGCTTTTGAGGCACTATAGGAGAAAATTACCAAGGCACGTATGTTGAAGGGACTAGACTTGCCTTTTCCGTTCTACATTTCAGATACAACCCTTAGAGTAGTATTAGGACAACAAGAAAATCAATAATCTTATGTTATTTATTTTACTAGCAAAACGTTAACACTTACTATATTAAATTATATAGTAACAACAAAAGAATTCTTAGTCGTTGTGCATGCAATTAACAAATTCAGACATTACATCATTGGGTACAAGGTTTTTATCCATACTGGTTGTTCTGCCATAAGATATCTAATGAAAAGACCCATGATTAAAGGTAGGATAACTTGGTGGCTTCGTTATTACAAAAGTTTAATATTACTATTCTAGATAGAATCGAAAGAACAAATTTCGATAATGAGTCCAAAATTCGAATAGGCCTTCTTGTCTGTAAGTGTCTGGTTTAAAGATAAAGAAACTCCTGCAAATGATGATTTTCTTGACAAACATTTTTGTTGTTACTAATAAATCCCCTTGGTTTGTAAATGTGGCTAACTATTTGGCTATAGGGAAATTGCCATATCATATTTCACCTAAGCAAAAAAAAATTCATCATACTCAGTACCTTCCACTCTTGGATTGGAGGGGACCTCTTCTACACAGGACCTGATATAATCATTAGAAGATTTGTATGTGAAGCTGAGATGCTTAACATATTAAAATCTTTCCATGGTGAACCATGTGCACGGAACTTTGCTAACAAGAGAACAACCTATAAAGTCCTTCATTTGAGGTATTAGGGGTCCACTCCCTTAAGAGATGCCAAAAAGTACATTCGAGCTGCGATAGTTTTAATGGATGTGATGCCTAGTATAATTCAACAATATTCCTTTACACCCACAAGTACTCACAGAGCCTTTTGAAAAATGGGCTCTAGATTTTGTGGGGCCTATTATTCCAACATCAAAAAAGAAAAGGTGTATTTAGGTTTCTACTAATTATGTAACTAAATTTGTAGAGGCTAAAGCTCTTTTTCATGCCATTGAACAAGTAGTTGCAGATTTCTTATTTGAGGACATTTTTACCTTTTTTGGTGTGCCAAGAGAAATTGTAATATATAAAGGAGTGCTTTTCACATCAAATCTAGTACAAACCATCATTCAACAATATCAAATCATGAATTAGAAATTCTCTCCCTACCATCCATAAGCCAACATGCAAGTGGAGTCTAGCAACAAGTTCCTTGAAGCAATCTCGACCAAAATAATGCAACTACACCATAAGGATTAGGAACACCAGCTTCCCAAGGCAATTTGGGCATGTAGGGCCACATGGAGGAACATGACCCAAATTACAACATGTGAATTGGTGTATGGAAAACAAGTCTTTCTTCCAAAAGAATTTCAAGTGAATACTTTTAGAACTGTAGTACAATTATATATGGATCCTGCAGATGCATAACAACATAGGATAGTTCAATTAAATGATTAGGTTGAAATACATCAAGATTCCATTTAGCAGACCACGCTTGTCTAGCAACAGAGAAGCAAATGGCACGACAAAATTATTAGAAAGAAGCAATTTAAACTAGGTGATTGGGATCTCCTTTTCCACCCTAAATTCAAAATTTTTAAATGAAAGTTCACCATGCATTGGTTAGGCTCATATGAAATTGAAAATTTCTTTGATAATAACTCTATAAGAATTAAGACCATTGATGGGGAAGGAACTTCTTTCTTGGTTAGTGGGCATAGGTTAAGATTATATCAGTAGTCTGTCACATGGAAGGAATTCATTCAACACATTTTGTAACAATTTGAGATTGTGGTAATGAGCAGGGAGGATTCTCAACCTGTGACAACCTCACCTTGATTTATTTCTTCTTTAATTATACAAAATATTATAATAATAATAAGGAAAAAAGAAAAAGAAAAAGAAATAATTAAAAAAGGAAAAAGTAAAGATAAAAATCATATTCATTTGTGAAAACCAATCCTCTTGCATAGTTGGACATAAAATTTGCTTGAAAACTAGGTAACTAGTGGGAAAATATTCCTTGAGTTTCTTTCGAATAAAAGGGAGAATGTTAGATATAAGATAAACAAGTTGGTTTGTTTTAAAGAGGGAGTTTTTCTGTCATTGATTATTCTTAACAACAATATCAACAAAACACAAATCAAGTTCCTGATTTTTTTTCATTACATAGCTTAAAATAATGTTTCTTTTTATTCTTGCCACAAATGCTAGTATCCATCTCCATTGCAATTAATTTTTGTACAAGTCTTCTCATCACTCAATTAATCAACATGTCCATGTAATTAAAAAAATTCATTATTTTCATCAATAAATTCAAGCAATTAGTTTTTATGGTTTTTTTAATTGTGCTAATAAGTCAAGACTCAATACTAGATTTTTAGAGCTTTATTTTCGATCTTCGGCATCGAGACTTCAATTTCAAAATTTATTGTTACAAATTCTATCTACCCTTGATGGCATTCCAATATTCCAGAGATGTTGATATCACAAATTATTCGCCTTAATTTCTTCAACAATAACTTCAACATTCACAATTCTAGTAGTTTTGTCGGCTATATGTGGTCCTATAACCCATTATGCAATTTGACAACCATTGTCTTCAGTGATTACCAGATCTCTATATTAGTTACAAGGTGACCTGTAACCACTCTATTTGAATCTATCTTGAAAATTTAGGATTTTGAGTTCCATAATAAGGGCCTTGAGTTGCCCATGATTAGCTCCAACTCCTCCTTTCTATCACTCCACAAATCTTCATCAACAACACCATTATTTTTTATTCATTTTTGTTTTAATGATTAGTCTCAACATCAACAATAAATCATTCTCAACATCAACACTCAAATGGTTCAACTCAGTACACAAAAAAATAGGTTTAGTTCCCTTCACAACCGTGTTCATTACTTCATTAGGAAACACTTCATCAAGGTTCCAATTAGGTAAAATTGGTGTAAATAAATCAATTTTGGAGTTCTTCTAGTTCATTAAAGACATGAAAAAGCTATTCAATAATACATTTTTTTGGTTCATTTTAACATGTAAGTAACCTTACTTTTACTTACACTCTTACACTCATACTCTATGTTTTCCATATGCTCCACTGATTTTCATAATTGCCACTCAACTATTCCTTTACCACCCCAAATAATTAATAATTGGTTGGATTGATAATTCATCATAATTCCTTATGATTGTGTACATGCATAAACTTACTACATGTTAGCACCGAAATTCTTATCATTTTGAATCATCTCTTGGATTCAAAATGGGCATGTGACCTATACAATGCTCAAATCACCACTTCCGAAATCCTTACCATGCTCTTCGTAGTAACAATTGCTCGAAACAAAGTGTTGTTTGCATAGTCTCTCACATAGAGAAATTGTGGTGTTAGGGGGAAGCTCGATGTGGTCTGATAAGAGCCATGGAAATTGAAGGTTATGGAAGCCTATCTCAAGTATAACATAAGTAAACCAATACTCAAAGTTGTATGGTGGATCCCATTTCTCAAAATTTTCACGGAAAAAAATGTTTTTTTCACAAAGGAATTTGTAGAGGGTTTCGATGACCGAGTGGCTAGCGTAGTTGACTTTCTAATGATTGTGTCAGAAGAATCAATGACTCAAGCCACTCACCTACCTCAAATAGGAGAGAGACAATTTAAGAACAAGCAGGTTTAATAGGGGATATGGACACAATTTTTGTGTTCAATAAAGCATAATCTGAATTAGAGTTGAGGATATCCAAGGCCTGGATTACAGAGAAATGGAGGAATTTTTTATCTGTGTTGCAAATGCTTTTTACTTGTGAATGAAGGCATGCAGTTACCTTCCTCTACCATATTCGTCTTTTATTTCACCTTGGAGACAACAATCACTTGAATTTTCCATTGTTTTTATACAAAATCCTAGGTCAAATGGAAAAAACATATACAATGGAACCCCAAAAACATGAGTCGAAGATTGTATCATCATGGTTTAATAAATATCTTAATTGTGGAAAAGTTACATAAGAGAGGTGACAATTGGGACTCATTCCTTAAATGTAATAAATTATTGATGGAGTCATTACACATGAGGAAATTCCATTGTAAGTTAATGTTGTTTCTAAGCACAATAATAAAATTGATAGTAAGGAACTTGGTCTTCATGAAGTTGAGGTCTTTGCCGTTTCTGCAGAGAGTTCTAAAAGAAGTCTATGAAGGGGAAATAGGGTCAACATGCTCCAATTACACCAGCCATGTCTAGAAGGTTCATCAAAAGAATGACTAAGAAGAAACCCCAAAAATAGAGTGCTGAGCTTCCGAGTACTCCATGTCCCTCTAAAGATGATGTTTCTTTCCAAACTAAGCTAATCCCAAGTGGGCATAGTCATGTCTGACATAAAGAGTCTTCAACTTCTTAATTCAAAAAGTTTAGAGCTTGATTTTTTTGAGCCCAAGGATATTGTATAACAATTTTCTAACTTTGGTAGTCATTCAACACCCATGCCAAGTGATTTTAAAGACACTACAAATTACTGAGCTTGTAAAACATACTATGACAAAAGAAGACTGAGAAACTGAAAGCAACGATTGAAGAGTTCGAAATTTTGGATATATATGTAAAAAGTGAGAATACTATGTTAAAAACATAATGCTCCTAGTTGTAGGAAGATATTGAAACTCTGGAATCCAAGAATAAAAAGTGGTTTAAGCTCACCAAGAAGTGGCACAAAATGAATTAGTATTTTGCATCACATAATAGAACTTTGGAGAAGAAACTCAGAGTAGAGTGAAAGAAAAGTAGCCAATGTGAACATATCAATTAGTAGTCATTGACATATTAGTCAAAGTTTTGCGCAAGTTTTGGATACATTTAACACTAGGACATTAGCTAGATCTCTTATCTGCATGAGGACACGCATAATCTCAAGCATGGGGGGATGTTAAACCTATGATTTTATGCCATTTTCATTGCCAATTGTCTAGTTTTTACTCTTATTAATCCTCCATTTTTACCATATTATCACTCCTTTTACCCTATTTTTGATGTACAGGTCATTAAAGAGATACAACGTAAATAAACTGTTATCTAATAGCTTTTTCATCATTTTTTGGTGAATTATGGGGGTTAAGATGTTGACTAATTACTAATTACAGTTTACTAGTTTAGGTCTTTCAACTCTCATAATAGTCATCTAACCCAACTTGTTTTTCAACATGGTTATGTGCCTCGAGAAGGAAAACAAATGTGTGTTCTCCTCTTGGACACCTCCAAATGCTTCCATGTCCATCAAACCAATTCCATCATGGACATGATGAGCACCAACCTATGGTCAAAATTGTGGTCCACTATGCCAAGAACAATGTGTGTAGTCAACAAAATTAGTTGAAGGCAACGATAATGGATTCTCTTATTTCATCTTAAGTGATTTGGGTCTATATTGGCCAAGCTAATTACTGGATTATCCTACCTTGATCATCGTGATATGTATTTGATGAAAACAACATATGGAATAAGGGATTTGATTCAGGTTCACTTGTACCTGTATGTGTGGTTGTTACACTTACTTGTTTTCTTTCTAGTACTTATATCCCTAATGTGTTATTCATCTATAGAGAAGAATGAGTTATTTTTGAATATTAATGATATATTGTGTTTTCTCATTCTATTGCAAAACCACTCAACAATGAAAATCTTTCCATTCTTTGTTACCAAGGAAACTCTGTATTGTTAAATCCAATGATGAATAGTTTCTTTGTGAAGTATTGAATGATACATTAGATTGATCTTCTTTTTTATATTTTCTCACATGCTTTTCATTTGGAATATGATATCATAAACCTATACAAGAATAGGATTTATTTAAGAAGTAAAAACGAGATTTGCTTGGTAGACCAACGTAAGAACGTTTAGGAATATTTCTTAAGTGAAAGACTGTATTACATGCTAGATAAAGTGTTTCTTTGATTGACCAACCAATGAGTGAGATATCTGTTGCGTTTTAATTTTTTTGAGTTCAACAATGTAAACTTTGAAACGGGAACTGATATTGTTACCCGTTTCGTAGAGATAGCAAAAAAATGACCCGATTTTCAAAAGTGGTGATGCAGAATACACATGTTTTTTTTAGAACATGGTTTTTGGAACTTTAATTTTTTTTCATGTTCAAGGATGAAATCAAGTTTTAGAATGGTAGTGATTTTCATGCTGATTTTAAAAAGTGAGTATTCTGCATCACACCCTTTTTTTAAAAGACCTATGTTTTGACTTTTAATTTTCTAGTGTGTGAAATGTAAAAAATTATTTTCTAAATCTGATAGTTTTTGAAGTCGTCATTTTATTCATATTTTCTTGTTCTCTATCTTAATTTTTTTTTTTAGGGGGGTTTTTATTGTTTTGCGTTTTTAAATTAGAAAGTCGATAGTTTGAATTTTAGATAATCTACATATTTATACATCCTTAATTAATTTTTCAATCCACATGAAATAAATGTTTCTAAAAAACAACATTTTTTAACAATGGACATAAAAATAACCATTTTTAACATAAATATAACAAAAAAACTAAACGTTTTGATACTTTTTTGCTAGAATTAACATGTCAAAATCACAATTTTTATACAAAAATATTTACTAAAAATGGTCAAATAATAGTTTTTTTTTATGAATTTCATGTCAAAAAAAAAATAATAACAACCTTTTTTTTCAAAAAATAATAATTAACTTAAAAATCAATGCGAAAATCACAAATTACAAATATTGAACACATAACAAGTTTAATTCATTGATTATTCTTTTCATGAAATGTCAGAGTCAAAACATTGCAAAGCTTGATTTCCAGGTATAACTTAAATTTAATCAACAATGTCACGTAATCCAAACTCTTCGTCCTCTAGAGTTTCATCATTGTCATCTTCCACAATATTTTCTGCTTCCTTTTGCGCAATTTCCTCTTCTAATGGGTCTTTGATGTCTGCAAATCTCCCAATATATGTCTTTCCAAACATTCCATGTAATGGTGGTTGGGGTTCCTTTTCCTTTTTTGCCACACGTGATTCACTGAAGTCCCCTTTCCTCAACCCAATTTCTTGCATTTCATCTGGAAGAAATTGAAGAGCATTAATTCTTTGCTGAATGAAATTGCATTGTAATGGATCTTTCTCAATTGCAATGCAATTTCTTCCTTTTTGAAGGCAGCATGCTAGTGTTGTACCTAATTATCAAGCACAAAAAATAATGAAGTAAATTAGTACAATGACATATTAATTAAAAAAAAAAGAACATATTGAAATTCAATTCCATGTGGCAAAACCTACCTGAGCCAGAAAATAAATCCAGAACCCAATCTCCTTCATTTGAACATATGTCTATAAGATAGTTAATCAATAATTGTGGTTTATGATAAATGTTAACTATCTCTCCTTTCGTTTCTTTGTCTTCATATGTTAGTTTTCTCACAACAGCATCATAAGTCAGTGTTTGGCTATGACTCTTTCTCTCCACCCGATTAAAAATCATAGACATATGGCTATCATCTTTTGCCCAACTATTAATGTGAATGAACTCACAGTTATTTATAAATTGTTGATCTTCATTATTAAGAAGATTTGACTTTTGCCTGTAACATAAAATAGTAAAAGTTCAATTAACTTGTACATAAATGAATTTTTCAACATTAATCAAATATACCTTTAAACATCTTACCATGTAAGCTGCATCCTTGAATTTGTTTTCCCCTTGAAGCTTGACAATACCATTGCCAATTGTGTGTCTGAATGAAATGTCACAAATCTCCATAATGGTGATGACGTCACTTCCATAAATCTCCACCACTTTATTAAAAGCTTGATAAGTATAAGGGTCACTATCATAGTAAATGTTTGGAATATTGAAACCATGGGGAATATCTGCAATAACCAGGGCATAATCCCTTTTTGGTACGAGTTTAGCAATGTCTTCACAGTCGCCTTGTATTACTTGATATTGAATAGTGTCTAGCCCATTCCAAATGAAATGATTAAGAGTTGGATCAAGTACAACATTCTTAATACGTTGCTTTCTCAGTCTTTCAATCTTTATTTTTTCAATAAAAGTCTTGAAACTGTCTGGTGCTCCATTATCTTCTTTCTTCATCTTTTACCAAACAAACAAATGTATGTGTAAGTTTTAAATTAAAAATAGTACACAGATGATTAAAACTGAATGTATAAATCAAGTTACCTTTTTAAATGCAAGATAAAAAGCTTTTAATGTTGATGTAGAACTTGAATCTGGATAGTTGCGTACAACATCATCCCAACTATCTTCATTCAACAGTTTAACCATTTGTTTCTGAATTTTCATGTAAACTTTGTGACTGCATAGATAAAGTAAGAAAAAGTTAATATAATGATATGTATAACAAATACTACCAATAACAACATGTTTTATTTAAAAGATAACTATAATCCTGGAAATAATTAAAAATAATTCAGCAAACTTACTTTTGAAATTCTTCAGACATTTCTTCCAATGATAATTCCCCTGACCTCACACGAGATAATATTGTTTTGACAATTTTTTCATCTTTCACTCCTTGCATCGCCCTCCAAGGTGTGATGGTCATATCGTCTGGAAGTTGCTTCAGTTCAGGAGCTGATTTATTGTTGCTACATATCAATGGCTTAGACTTTTTGACCCTCTGGTTTTTAATGCCAATGTCTTCCCACATGCTAAAAATGTCATCAATCAAATTCCAAATATCTCCAGTTCTAAATGCCAATTGGAAAATGTTATCAATACCTCTAAATAAATCGCTATATCTGCTGTCTTTTCCACCTTTTGAATTGGTTTTCTCTTCAATTTGATAGCCTATTTCCATACAACATTCCTTTCGGAAATCTGCAGTAATATTTATCTTATCCCCACCACATTTTTCTAGGAATTCACTATGAATAAATCTAACCTTTTGGATCAAAGTCATAGACATCCTATATTCATTATCTGAATTATGATCCAATGCCACTAACTTTGCTTCTGTTTCATTTAAACCAGCATAAATGATACATTTCATTGTTTCAAAATGTGGGTTATTAGGATATTCCTCCATCAATTGTCTTTGAGCTTCAACAGAATGGTTCCCCCCAAGCACATAATAATTGTATTCAAAACATTTTGACTTATCAAATGCTTCTTTGTTGGGAACTTGAAGTGGATCAACAAGAAGCACATAACTAATCACATGAGCATATGGACTGTACCTCATCAATGTCTTCAAGTTGTGAACATGCAGATGATGTGGCTTTCTGATTTGATATTGGCATTGTCCTTCACTTGCCTTATAGGTTTGTCTGACATTTAACTGAAATGTACAACCACCATCAATTAAGTTTCTCTTTGTCAAATTCTGTCGAATGGCATTTTGTTTTGTTTTGATTATGCCATCATCTAAATCAGCTCCTGGTGTAATGATTTCTCTGCTTTCTTTTGAAGTTTCACTAGGTTCTTGACTGCTGGTAATGACTACTTCAAGATCTTCAACTCTACTTTTTTTCGTCATAACATTCTCAAGAGATCTATTCTTGGGCATTGTTACTTTTGGTCTTTTATGACCTTCTTCAGTTCCAATGTCATCTTCAGTAATGGCAACATATGCTTCATTGTCAATTTCAACTTCATCGTCCTCAAAAGTAACTTGTTTACCCTTGCTAGATTTATCCACTAGAGGCCTTTTTTTCTGATTCTTTGGATGTAGTTTTGTAGCATCATCAATTACTACATTTTCCATGTTTTCCATATCTTCTTCTGAAACTGAGTAAAAATGGCTGACAACTTTCATGATATCATGCTCTATGAAATGAATGCCTCCCAACCTAATTGAACAGCTTTCAACAAAATTCTGCCAAACAAAATATCATATGTTAATATAAACAAGTTAAAAAAATATAGCAAGACAATTTCAAAACGCAAAATAAAAATACAAATAACAATACTTACGATGTTTTGTGTCATCTCATTTACGATTTTTTTACACAACTTTGTAGATACCTCTCTCGTGTCATATAATGAATATGATAGTCGGTATTTAATCCTTTCATGTGACTTGGGAGCTTTTGTAAGTACGTAAACAACTTCAGTGTTTGGTACCGAACACATATCTATGACTCTTCCCATCACCTCCAAATTTTCATTATTTTGGGGTATATCAATGTATAGATATATATTCACAGTTGTGCTCTCTCTTTCTTTCACATACCAGACTCTTGATGGAAATTTCACCTCTTTTGAACTTTTCCAATCTGAGATTAACTTCTTATCACTTGAAGCACTTGAAATATTTGTAGGCATGAGCTCAGGTGGAGTTCGTTCACCAATGTTTTTTGAAGATACACCTTTAAGACTCTTTGGTCCAGAAAGATTCACAGAAATTTTCCTTGATGCCATTTTCCTAAAAAAAAACACATAAATTAGTAAATAAAAAAACATATTAACTTAAATTAATAACAAAAATATACCATAATTTTTTTATTTGTATAATCAGAATTGCCCAGCCACCTCTAACGGGCAGGCGGGTCAATGGGCGAGCGGGAGGTCAGGTGAGGGATAATGAGGCTAAGTAGACATTTAGGCAAGTATGGGCGAGCCCCTACCTAAATCTTATCCTACAAATTGTGTTAATATTTACATTATCTGAAAATATTGAGAAATATTGGTCTAAAATAAATTTATGATTTCCATTATTCAAATTCCCCACTTACCTTCTCAATTTGAATATTGTGTAGGATATGGTCTCCTTCCATTAATTCAAAATATATTTATTCATTCACACACCCCAATGTACCCTCACATTTAATAAGGAGAAGACAAAGTCCTCTCCATCTTATCATCAATATATATATTTATTCATTTCACATTCCCCAATGTACCCTCACATTTAATAAGGAGAAGACAAAGTCCTCTTCATCTTATCATCAATATATATTTATTCATTTCACATTCCCCAATGTACCCTCACATTTACTAAGGAGGAGACATGGTCCTCCCCATGTAATTACACTTCACATTCCCAAATGTACTCCCCCATTAAATTCTCAATTTTAAATTCATATCACAATTCCAAATGTACTCTAGCTTGGAAGAGAAGTCAACCAAGTATGGGTGAGAGTTAATGACATTAATGAGAGGTGGTTGAGGAAAGAGGGTATAAAAGGGAAGGGGGAAGGAAAAAGAGGGGGAGTTGGAGTTTTGCTTAGGATTGTGGGGGTTGGTTGTGATTGTTTGGCCTTGTTATGATTTTTGGGAGACCTTGCAAACCTGTGGAGGTTTCTTGGGTTTGAGAGGAGGAAAGTATCATTATCTAGTTTTGCACATTCTTTTTGAGGACACACTATATCTGATTGGACTTGGGCACGGAGGGCTAGGGAACCTGTGGAGGTTTCCTGGGCTAGAAATTTATTTCCTAGTTGGCTGGGAGGTAAATCCGGTTGGGTCGGCCAGAAGGAGCGTTCAGCTGGAGCTATCAGACAAAGGTATCGTCATCAACCGCCGGAACAGGTATTTTTCCATGGACTACTCTTGTTAAGTTGATATCAATGGAATGCTCACCTTAATTTATGTTGATTATGATAAAATGATAAGATGTTAAATGTTTAAAGCTACGTAAGAAGGTTAGTAAGCTCATTCAATTACTTTTAAATCAGCATGAAAATAGATCTGTTAGTGTATAATAGATTGAGGCTCTAATAATAGGAATCGGGTTCTTACACATGGTATCAGAGCCTAGGTTCAAAATCTGGGCCTTTAAACCCACACTAGATTGGTCTCCGTCATATACACCATATGAATATTGTAGCACTACACTATAGCCTATTTGGTAGCTTCCCCAAAGCCTAGTGGACTCACCATACTATGATGCACTAGCACTAAAAACCGTACTCCAAAAGAGCCGTCGGGTTTCTCATAGGAGGCTCTTCATATCTAGATGGTTCTCCATATCTAGACAGTAGTTTTGATATTTGGATTTACTGTTGAGAGGTTAAGTGTTTCAAAGCACAAGGATACCTCTAGGCCATATTTTCTCTTAAGGCCGTGCTAAATCTTCAAAGATCATGGCAACCATCACATTAGTGAAACCCAGATCTATTTTTGGCAGCCGTGGAAATCCCACTGTCGATCCTGTAAAATATCCTGCAAATCAACAGCTCTGTGTAGTTCTTGGGCCTCTGCCAAAATAGGCCCTAGTCGGCCCTTGATCGACCGGGTAACCTAGCCATGGCATTTCTCAGAGTCCTTGTAGGGAACTCCAAAGCTGCAGTGTTCATTTGCAAACTATCAGGCATCTGTAACCGATATTCTGAAATAATATCATCTTCAATAATCATTGGATTGTTGCCATCACGAGAAATACCCAAGAGCAGAGAACTTAACAAAGCGTTTTTATGAACCCTCTTGTTAACTCATACCGTAAAGAAATTTTCTCCCAATCAATGTTCTCGACAACTGGGAGGTGTTCTGATGCAAGCTTCCAGATCTTGTAACGCTGTGTGTGATCTGGTGTGTGAAACTCACTCACACATGTTATGCGCCTATGCATTGCCTCATCAAAATCTAAAGGTCGGTTAGTGACCAGCATTATTATTCCTTCGTATCGCTCCATCTCTGTCAAAAGTGTATTAAGCAATCTATGCCCGCCACGTTCTCTCTGTGCAAAAATAGCCTCGCATTCTTCAAAAAAAAAATTGCATCATTCATATCCGCATCTCGAAAGAGTCCACTGAGGTCAGCACAGTAGTCAACACCTCTACTTCCTCCGCAAACTGACTGAAGTAAATGAAAATCAACAAGAAGAACATGTTTTCCTAGATGATGAGCCACAGCATTGACTGTCATCGCCTTTCCAGTTCGTGATGGTCCACAAAGACCTCCTTTAATTGCTATCATAAGCATAATTTCTATCAGAGAGCTCCTTTAGTTTTCCCAAGCGATATTAACCGACTTTGGAAAGAAAATTCTATTGAAACTACACTGGTATAAGAATTCCCAATATAATCTGACACCGGACACCGCTCTTGTGAAGTGAGTCATAACACATCCAGGAAACTAAGGATCAAATACATGTTCTGCTGATCTTGAGTACCATTTTGCGAGGAAACTCGTTGTTGCCAACTGTGGTTCTAAATTAACAATCCACTGATGTTGCAGTAGCCATTCCTTGTCCAGATGTAAGTGTCAAATCGTAATGTCTCAGGATAGATGATTTCAAACTATTTAGAGAATAGTCAAATACATCTTTCAAAGAGTTAATTAAGCAAGTAATTGACATCTTGATTCTCAACAACATTTTGAAGTTCTTGGCAGCTCAAGAGTTTGAAGCTGTTTCTACAAAGAAAATTCCAGATTTATGGAACAGAGCTCTAAATGATATTGAGAATTACAGGTTTATAATTTATCTATAGCAACGACTGCAGAAGTGGAAATACAATAGCTCCATCAGTGCTTCGTCAGTTGGAAAAGTTCAATATAATTGGCTCATGTCGACCGGGTGAATATAGTGGTTTACAATTATGCCCATAGGTGCAAGTAATCTCTTTTGGCATTTGCTTAGTTATACTTATAAAATGTTTTCTTGCATAGTGGTCATTAGTAAATTAAACTATCTGGAAACATTGTAATTAACATCTGTGATTAGCAGTTTGCCTTGACGACAACTTTTAAAGGCTGAATACATGTTCAAAACCTGCCATAGGTGCAGTGATCTTTCTCGTAACAAACTTCAGATCTTTTGAAAATTCCTTGGGCCAGCGAAGTTGCATTTTTTCCGACCCGTGGTTAATGCTTTGTCAAGTTTGTATGCTTGAGTTCACCAGGTGCATGTATACGAGTCAGAGTGGGGAAGCAAACAGCACTGATAGCCTCTATCCTCATCAAACTTTACATACCTACTTACTATTATCTTCTGCTAGGCTGGAATGTAGATACGGTAATCCTTGGAATGTCAACTTGAAAGCCACTGACAGCAACTGCCACCGTACCATAAATTAATAACATTGACAGGAGGACTTGGACGTTTCTGAATAATGGTGTGAAATGTCAGTGAATTTCTTATGATAAATAGGATGACGACTTTAACTTCTAAATTGCAAAAGAATTCCAGGAGGAGTTATTACACAAAGATTTGGGGTCATTTACTTTCCACCATGAAGTTCACAGTCTTTAGAGTAGCTTCATCAACATATCCACCCTATAAAAGACGGTTCAGGGAGACTCTCTAGTTCTGCAAAATAGTTATGTGAAAACCTCTTTTCATTTATATGAGAGTAATGGATTTTCCTGGGGAACTAGCAAATACCTCCACTACATAAAAGGGCCGTAATAAGAAACGTTCATGTATCCACAGGATGTGGTTTAGCGCAAGCAGCGAGGTGAGTGGGCTTGTATTAACATGATTATCTTGGAGACTTGACTTAAAAACCCTCTAGTGAGTGCGAATGAGGCCGTGTACAAGTCTTGTGTGATTTTGACAACATAGATACAGTTTAACCAAGGAAGCAACTGTAAGTTTATTTAAGCAATATCCTCCTCATGGCCAAAAAAAAAAAATATAACTTTCAATTTTATTTTTTTTATGCTTTTTCTACCAATTTTTAAAAATAGAAACAAAATATTTGAAAGCCTCTGCAAGGAAATCAAAATTTGAAACATCTACTGCAACGAGGTCAAGTTGTTTGCTAGAGAATTTCTTCCATCTCTTTATTCTCTTTTGAATCGAGACCATGGCTGTTAGAGACCGATCCCAAGCTTCTAGGAAAACAACCTGCGGACAAGGCTATCAACAAGGACAACTTGGTATCCTTTATTTGAGAGATGCAAAGCTCTCGCCCGTCCACAGTAACCATCCCATCCTTCAACCATTACTTTCTTACCATTTACCTCCCTCTTCCATGGTAGGGGATGTTGTTTTCACTTCTTTCTCCTTCATAGCAATAACCCTCGGGGAAAATTTCGCAATATTTCTTCTACTGCACTGTCTTTTAAACAAAGATAAAGATAAAAATTTACTGCATCCAAACAAGGCCTCTTATGAAATAGAACTCTGCCCTCTTCTAAAGGAAATCGCATTAGCAGGCATCTAGATAGTTAAGAGGCTTAATGCAAGCCATTGAATCCAAACAAGAAGCAGTCGACAACATCTATGACATGGGTTCACTGTTTGTCAAGAAGTGCCATTAAAAGCCACAATTCCATCATTTTCATGAAATGTCTCTATGCAATATTTTATTGCTCTCCTTGACAAAGAAACTCTTGCATTATTATATTAGAGAGCATGTTTCGTCTACCATAGCAAATATGAATTACAAAACAACTATGAGTACTATAGAAAAAAACTAGAGCTCATATTTACTGCAAATGTATAATGAAGTAAAAATGGTGGACACCATAACAGACCTATAAAATTGAGCTCTGAACTTCTTTAATTGCTTCACTCTTCTGACATGGATCAACAAAATCCTTGTAAACAATTCTTTCTTTCTGAGCCCAACTTTCAGTGAAATAACTAAAACATCTAGCACTCAAATTTCATACCAAGTTTTCCCAAGAATCATGTTCTCCTATCTTTGATGAGTAGGCAGAAAATGATGGCATAAATGATCTTCGGATACAAGAAATTTGGCCTCATTTTTCTTATAGAGTGAAAAAAAAAAAAAAAAAAACCTCTTGGTTACTGTTTCCAAACTTTCCAATAGAACCCACTGAAGAACCCCTGAATATCTAAAGGTAGATTAGTTGGCATATTGGCCAATTTGGATAATTATGGATAGGAACATTAATATTATTTGAGGAGATTCAAACCTGCCATATATGTAGAAGGCACTGGTTGGCATTATAGTATTCAAAGGATGGGGTTGAGGAGATTAGTTCACTATATCATGTTATCAAAATAGGATCAGACTTTCTAGGTTCAATTCAGTGGACCACTCGAATGCTTGCACACTGGTTGGTTTAATACTCAATTGTAAACTGTCAATTACAGAACCATCACAGTTAAGGTCCTTTCAGGAATATCAAAATTTTGGGTTTATTTCATTGCAATTTGAATCATGTGTGTTTTTAAGTTCCTCAAGTATGATTCTACCCAATAACAAATTTTCATGGAAGGATTTCACAATCTCAATGGATACTTATAGTTAACAATGACAACATCTACACAATGTTCCCTACGTTATGTTGATTTTGAACTAAGAGATTACTAGAACGCTTACATACGTATCATGCATATCACCACTTTTAACTTTCTCATCCTTTCTCCCCAAACCACAATGAAACAATAACAACAACCTCCATGACAAATGCAACGATCGTTCATTGAAGGAGGATATGGATATTTTGTATGACAAGAGCTATCGAGGTTTACTAATTGACCCTGATGATGCTATATTGCAAGCCTATGCTGATATCCGTGCGCCCTGAGAGAGCTAAAAACATCATACCCAAATAGTTTTAAGTGGCCTTTAACAAATCCATTTTGAGATAACAACATCGTAAGCATGTATGCCAAGTATGGCAGTCCAGGAGATGACCGACTATTTTATGATAAAATTCTAGGAAAAATATTAACCCATGGAATGTAATTATGAGAGTTTGCCACAAACCAGCTGAGCGGGCAAACACCTACACTGTAGTACCAAATGTAAAATGAAGGCATATTTCCAATTGACTTTACGTTCCCATTGGTACTAGGATTGTAGTGACATATCAACTTTGCAATAGGGCAAGAAGTTCATTATCATATAGGCATAAATGGGTTCAATTCCAACGTTTTGTGGTGGATGAAATCACTTCTATCCTAAATTTGGATCTGTTGAGGTTCATGCCAAATGTTGAGAAAACATCTAAATTGAGTGTGGTTTAATGCTCTACAATGCTTCTCGGTTATGCACTGAGAAATCATAGATCATATAAGGAGGTATTCGCATTCTTTCATCAGCTGTAGCTGGTGGGTGTGATTCTGGACTCAGTTACAGTGGTAGGTGTGCTCTAAGCTTGTGATCATTTAGAAACTTTAGAAGAAGGTAAATTGATTCATAGTTATGTAACTAGGAATGGATTTCAGTCAGATGCTTTTATAAAGGTTGCTCTTATGAATATGTAGTGTGGTGTTTTGGAATGCCATGATCTTGGTGTATGTTGTTGAGGTAATTCTGGGTCTTGAAAAATAGAGCGGACTGCGCAGAAGTGCTGGGAGGTTTCCAGGAAGAGTTGCAGCCTCAACAGGAAGAAAAATATTTCTTATATTTTCTGTGAAATAGAAATATTGTAGCAATGGAAGCTGAAATATGGCAAAGGATCTCAAAAGAGTTGTTGCATATGATTTTAGCGAGGCTGCCCATTAGGGTTCTTGGCAAAATGAGGACTGTGTGCAAACAGTGGAAATATCTACTGTCTTCCCGTGATGCCTTCGAAGGACTTGTTCCAATATGGTCGCTGTACTCCACCCCTGGGTTTTTTTTTAATTCAGATCCACTGGAATCCAAAAGATGACGTGGATTCTTGGGTTATAGAAGAACGCAGTTCAAACATGTACAAAGTTCCTTTGCTCAATCACGTCGTTGTGAATACTTGCAAGGGCATCTTCTGTTGTCATAGAAAAGGGGATATGTTGGATCTTTCCATAGGCATTCCCAAGTACCAGGAATTAGGTACAGCTGCCTCGTCCTCCAATACCGGCTTTCGTTTTCAATGGATTGGCTTTCGATTGTTCCACAAGGCGTTGCACTCTCCTGCTGGGCAGATATTCTAGTAGCAGGAGAAGAATTGTGATGTGTATTTATGATTCAGAATCCAACGCCTGGACTCAAGTTTCCATGATGAATGATCTGCTAAGGAGAGATGAATGAGTGGAAGCTTAAGATGAACCTACTACTTTAGCGATACCGAGGCCAACTCTGATTGTAGAATAGGTGAATGACATGACCGTAGCGATGATAAAGAGGCAACATATTTTCTCGAAGTCTGAATGCCTGAGAAATTAGCATCTGTATTTCTCCAAAGACTTATCATATATCGAGTTTTGGAGGCGTGGAAGGGGTTGTCATGTCCGCAAATTGACTTATTCATCACCCTATTGATTCACAAGCAAATCAGTCCAATTTTATATAAATGATGGTGAATATAATTATGGAATTATGGTGAATAATTGGAGACAATTATTAATCAACTGAAACTGTAATTTGTTGTCTACAATTATTAATCAACTGAACTATAATTTAATTAACTCACACCATGTTGATGGACGCAACTATTGTATAGTGAATTGTAGTTCAGAATAGATTCAAATAGTAAATAAAACCGCATATCCACATTTGGAAAGCACATGGGAAAAGGTACAGTAACAAATCAGAATTTTAAGTTTTCAAAGAGACATATTGAACACCAACACAAAGGCCTAGGCCATGGCATTTTGGATATTTCATCTGTTCATATCTATGGTGACTCAAAAGTCGTCATAGACTATGTCAGAGGCAAGGCTATTATCTGCAAATCCTCCCTACAAGGTTGGTTACAACAGATCACTACAATCTGGAGTTCATTACAATGCTCCTCCATACAGCATATCAGCAAGGACTTCAATACAGAGGCTGACGGTCTCTCCAAAAAAGGCATCATGGAAAAAAACTGGATGGTCTCCACATAGAGATAAAGATGTACGAGACTTGGTTGGAGGCCGGGATTCTGCCATTACCCGGATAACTTCTAAACCGGACATTCTCCTCCCTTTTTTTATATAGCAAATTGATCTTCTCTGTTTTTTACCTTGTTTTACAGGTAGTGACAACAATACAAATGTGCTACATATTGTCTATTAGCATGCTAGACATGTTATACTGAAATATTAAGATATATCGTGCAATCAACGATTAGTATAGAATAGATCTCGATTTTGATTCCTGGACTCTCTATAGGGACAATTTATGATGCATGATCGCAGTTTTGCTCGGTTAAATCTCTCTGTACTGCTACTGTTTGAGATGCATGGCCATGAAGAATATGTAACTTACAAATAAGGAATATATCGCTTTTTTTTTTCATCTGAGAAAAAAAAAAAATTGAACACCAAGTTTCAAACTTTGGCTCTAACAGCATTAATATAGGTATAGTTTTGCCTACTGGAAAGGGTATCTTCTGTAATGGCAAGTTTTACTGGGTGTCTCTGCCTCCCAATTCCCAATCCCATCCCTAATCTCATGGTAGCCTTCAATATTGCCGACGGGCTGTGGACAGAAATCCCGTTGCCACAGAGATGCAAAAGGATTAGTCCTGAAAATTTAGGGGATTACAATGGGCAAGTGGTGCTAGTGGAGCACAAGGGCCATGACTTTGTTCGCATATGGAAGTTGAATGAAGCAGAAGTATGGTGTGATGTAAAAAAAAAAAAAAAAACCATTTGGCAAAATGCAGCATTCCATTATTGGATTCAGTAGCAGTTAATAGCAGTGGGTTGGTAATGGTAATGGATCGGAAAATGAATATATCGATATGTAACTGGAATGGGAAATTGATAGTCTGGCAATTGAGATTCCCTGGGCCTCGCATGTCTCAACGACCAATTCGAGTATCGATATCAGCCTTCGAATCTAACAACTTAGGGAGGCCTCAACCATGATTTATATACTGATCCATTATTTAGGAAATTTTAGATGGTTGTGTTTTATTTCTCCTAGTTCTTTTTCTAAATTTCGATGATAATTGAAGTGTTGGGTTTATGAATATATTCTTTCTTTTTATCATATATTACCAGCGTAACATTTTTCATTTACTCAAACTATGGATCCTGAAACTTTATTGACAATTAAATTAGAATTGTGGAAGTTAGTTTCTAAACTTGCAGAGCTGTTTTATCTATATATGTAAAAGAGAAGTAAAAGGTATGAATAGAGAAGAAGATTATTCATCGTTATATGCAAAAGAGAAGTAAAAGGTATGAATGGAGAAGAAGATTTGGAGGCTTTTTGGTGTTTATTTTGCAGTTTTGAGATGGCTAGTAGTGTAGCATAGCTTGATGGGGAAATGGTATCTGGTGCATCAAGATGAAGACTCTTTTCTACTTGTAAGAAATATATGAGATATCCAAGTGTGAAGATGATGATAATGACTTTGTGAGTTTTACTATATTTTTTTTAATCTGATTCTATTTATTTTGAGAATGTAGTAAAAGAAAGAAAATGGTGTGATGACATGGATGAAGAAATCCAAACAATTGAGGAAATGAGACGTGAGAGATAGTAAATCTTCTAGCAGAAAAAGGAGTTATTAGTGTGAGGTGAGTTTATAAACCCAGGAATGATGTATAATGCATAATTGAAAGGCACAAAGCACAACTTGTAGTCAAGGGTACAAACGACAATATGGAAGAGAATATAATCAAACCTTTGCTCTTGTACAAAGAATGGAAACCGTTATAGTTGTCATGGCAATAGTAGCTCAATACAAATGATAAGTCCATCAAATGGATGTAAAATCAACTTTTCCCAATGACATATAAGTTAAGAAAAGCATTGTGTGGGTTCAAGCAGTTGCCAAATGCTTGGTATAGCTGCATTGACTCATAAATATTGAGCAATGGTTTTAGTAAAAGTAGCAGGAAGCCAAACAGTTTACATCAAAGTTAGCAATGAAGGTGAAATTATCAAAGTTAGCAATGAAGGTGAAATTATAATTATTTGCTTGTATGTAGATGATTTTATTTTTTATAGGAAATAATCTATCCATAGAAGAATCTAGATTAGCAGTCGAGAAAGAATTTGTAATAACAAAAATGGGCTTATTGAGATATTTTTGGTATTAAAGTCGAACAAACAAATGAAAGTATCTTTATATCTCGAACCAAGTATGGAGGGGTTATCTTGGAAAGATTTAGGAAGTTGAATAGCAAGCTAATGCCAGCAATTATTGCATGGTGCATAACAGATGGAGGCCTTACAAAGATGGTCTAGTGGGGTAGAATTTTCTAGTGAAAATATTAGGATACACTTTTACCCTTATTCTAGTGTTGAATAAAAATATCGTGAAAAGTAATGTGTTGCTAAAAGACCCTCAACTTTCTTCGCAACTTTGTGGTCACTGGCCACTTATGAAAGGAGTAGGCATCTTCAGAAATGCGGTGCCATTTAGAGGAAATACTAATAGCAACAGGGAAAAGGAAATTATTCCGTTCATTTAATTATTTTTCAATTGTCTGGTCATATTGTGAGCTGCAATATATATCACAAGATTGTTTTAGTACTAGTAAACAATGATTAAATATATAATAAATTTGAACCTTTTGACATTTACAGGACATTCCTCTCAATTTACAAAAAAAAAATAAAGTATGAAAATCATGTTGGAAACAGTTCTGAAGTTTGGAGTTTTTATTTTATTTTCAAGATTAATTAAATGGGTTTGGAAGATTGGGACTTATCTATTCACTAAGGTTTTAAAGAAATTATATGCATAAAACTTATACTAACACCTCCTAGTGGAATTGATAGTGCACTAATTTGTTGCTTGCTATTATCTTGGTTTTGGTACCACCTTATAGCATATATGGGTTCAAATTCTATTTTCCATGATGGACAGTTGAATCTGTTTCAACTCTAATTGTTATTGAGGGGTTCCACAAGGATGTCACATGAGCATTTATGATGCCCATTTTAACATAGATAGCCACCTATGTTAAGGTTCTATTTTGCAGTTCCATGTTATTTATGAACATTATATACATTTGGTTGGACACGTGAAAATCGATTGATGGATTGGATATTGATGATGGACATGTTGGATGTATGACCAAATGTATGACTTACTTGGTTACAATTTATCTAGTGCATGACTTGTCAAAGTTATTGTTGCATCGTATAGGCTTATATAGATATGATTTATCTAATCAATGACTTAGTGAAATTATGATTTATCTAATGTAAGATTTATTTCCAGTATGAACAACAAAAAATTGACACGTGGACACTGGGCTTAATAAACATGATGTTTAAGATCATGTACCTATATCTATTTTGTGGTTGTATATATGCATGGATGAGAACTAAACTACAGGTTGGAAAGAACCATATGATAACCAAGATATACTATTCCATTGGGGAAGGTCGAGATGACCAATGAGGAAAGGTACGATGTACATTGTTCTATTACATTTGGTATCTACTTGATATGCACTCTTATGACATGAGTAAAATGCAAATGACAGGTGGCAAGACGACCTGACTGGATTATTCGATGACAAGTCCAACCAGCTCTGTAGTGTGGTCCGTGCTCTGAAGGAGGGGTGGAGGTGTTTCCCACCGTGTATCCTCCGAAACCTGGAATCGTGGGGAGGACAGCTGAACGCTCCCCCTAGACGTGTGATGACGATTGCCAGATGCCTGCTGGGGAAAGTTCGGTCGAGGTATTTGACGCTTCCACCATGTCGGTTTTATCAGTGGTTAGTATGGTCGTTGCCACTGATAGAGCAGCAGAGGATGGATAGGGTGGGAACGGAAGTAGGCCAGGATGGATAGGAAGATATAGATCAGTTGGAGACTCTTGATGGGAAGTAATGCCATTGTCTGACTTATCGAATTTTAATGCTATAACTCTCTCTGGTTTGTTATGCTTTCAAACTCCTTGTATCTTTTCATTCTAACTTCGGGACGAAGTTTTCTGAAGGAGGGGTGTATGTAATGCCCCACTTAAATCTTATCCTACAAATTGTGTTAATATTTACATTATCTGAAAATATTGAGAAATATTGGTCTAAAATAAATTTATGATTTCCATTATTCAAATTCCCCACTTACCTTCTCAATTTGAATATTGTGTATGATATGGTCTCCTTCCATTAATTCAAACTATATTTATGCATTCACACACCCCAATGTACCCTCACATTTAATAAGGAGAAGACAAAGTCCTCTCCATCTTATCATCAATATATATTTTTATTCATTTCACATTCCCCAATGTACCCTCACATTTAATAAGGAGAAGACAAAGTCATCTCCATCTTATCATCAATATATATTTATTCATTTCACATTCCCCAATGTACCCTCACATTTATTAAGGAGGAGACATGGTCCTCCCCATGTAATTACACTTCACATTCCCAAATGTACTCCCCCATTAAATTCTCAATTTTAAATTCATATCACAATTCCAAATGTACTCTAGCTTGGAAGAGAAGTCAACCAAGGATGGGTGAGAGTTAATGACATTAATGAGAGGTGGTTGAGGAAAGAGGGTATAAAAGGGAAGGGGGAAGGAAGAAGAGGGGGAGTTGGAGTTTTGCTTAGGATTGTGGGGGTTGGTTGTGATTGTTTGGCCTTGTTATGATTTTTGGGAGACCTTGCAAACCTGTGGAGGTTTCTTGGGTTTGAGAGGAGGAAAGTATCATTATCTAGTTTTGCGCATTCTTCTTGAGGACACACTATATCTGATTGGACTTGGGCACGGAGGGCTAGGGAACCTGTGGAGGTTTCCTGGGCTAGGAATTTATTTCCTAGTTGGCTGGGAGGTAAATCCGGTTGGGTCGGCCAGAAGGAGCGTTCAGCTGGAGCTATCAGACAAAGGTATCGTCATCAACCGCCGGAACAGGTATTTTTCCATGGACTACTCTTGTTAAGTTGATATCAATGGAATGCTCACCTTAATTTATTTTGCTTATGATAAAATGATAAGATGTTAAATGTTTAAAGCTATGTAAGAAGGTTAGTAAGCTCATTTTACTACTTTTAAATCAGCATGAAAATAGATCTGTTAGTGTATAATAGATTGAGGCTCTAATAATAGGAATCGGGTTCTTACACTTCAGTTCCAATGTCATCTTCAGTAATGGCAACATATGCTTCATTGTCAATTTCAACTTCATCGTCCTCAAAAGTAACTTGTTTACCCTTGCTAGATTTATCCACTAGAGGCCTTTTTTTCTGATTCTTTGGATGTAGTTTTGTAGCATCATCAATTACTACATTTTCCATGTTTTCCATATCTTCTTCTGAAACTGAGTAAAAATGGCTGACAACTTTCATGATATCATGCTCTATGAAATGAATGCCTCCCAACCTAATTGAACAGCTTTCAACAAAATTCTGCCAAACAAAATATCATATGTTAATATAAACAAGTTAAAAAAATATAGCAAGACACTTTCAAAACGCAAAATAAAAATACAAATAACAATACTTACGATGTTTTGTGTCATCTCATTTACGATTTTTTTACACAACTTTGTAGATACCTCTCTCGTGTCATATAATGAATATGATAGTCGGTATTTAATCCTTTCATGTGACTTGGGAGCTTTTGTAAGTACGTAAACAACTTCAGTGTTTGGTACCGAACACATATCTATGACTCTTCCCATCACCTCCAAATTTTCATTATTTTGGGGTATATCAATGTATAGATATATATTCACAGTTGTGCTCTCTCTTTCTTTCACATACCAGACTCTTGATGGAAATTTCACCTCTTTTGAACTTTTCCAATCTGAGATTAGCTTCTTATCACTTGAAGCACTTGAAATATTTGTAGGCATGAGCTCAGGTGGAGTTCGTTCACCAATGTTTTTTGAAGATACACCTTTAAGACTCTTTGGTCCAGAAAGATTCACAGAAATTTTCCTTGATGCCATTTTCCTAAAAAAAAACACATAAATTAGTAAATAAAAAAACATATTAACTTAAATTAATAACAAAAATATACCATAATTTTTTTATTTGTATAATCAGAATTGCCCAGCCACCTTTAACGGGTAGGCGGGTCAATGGGCGAGCGGGAGGTCAGGTGAGGGATAATGAGGCTAAGTAGACATTTAGGCAAGTATGGGCGAGCCCCTACCCACGCGCCCCCCACAAACCCCTAAGCTTCCCCTCCTCCCCGCCCCCCTCCCCTTCCCTCACCCCACCCCCTACCGTCCCCCCACACCCCCGCCCCTAAAACCTTGTCCCCCCCATCCCCCGCCCCCAAACCCCCGTCCCCCCCATACCCCGCCCCCAAACCCCCTACACCCCCCAACACCTCCCCGCGGCCGCCCCTCCCCACTGCGTCCACCACTCCCCACGCCCTACCCCATCCCCCCCCCCCACCATCCCCGCGCCCTACACCACCCCCCCCCCAACCCTTATCCCCCCCCTACACCCTACCCTTACGCCCCCCCTACCCGCCCTATTCCCCACCTACGCCCTACCCCATTCCCCCCCCCCCTCCGCGCCCTACCCTACACCCCCACCCCTCCCCGCCCCCTATCCTACCCCCCCCCATTCCCCCACCCTACCCCCCTCATGCCCCCCCCCACGCCCCCTATCCTACCCCCCTCCCCCATTCCACCACCCTACCCCCCTCATCCCCCCCCACACCCCCTATCCTACCCCCCCCATTCCACCACCCTACCCCTACCCCCCCCATCCCCCCCCACCCCACCCCTATCCCCCCCCCATTCCCCCCCCACGCCCCTTATCCTACCCCCCCCATCCCCCCACCCTACCCCTACCCCCCCCATTCCCCCCCCATGCCCCCTATCCTACCCCCCCCATCCCCCCACCCTACCCCTACCCCCTCCCCGCCCTACCCCATTCCCCCCCCCGCCCCCTATCCTACCCATCCCCACCCCGCCCACCCCACCCATCCGACCCACCCTCCCTACCCGGCCCACCCGCCCTACCCCGCCGACCCGCCCACCCGCCCGACCCGCCCGACCCGCCCGCCCTACCCCGCCCACCTGGCCCACCCCGTCGCCCCTCCCCTCCGCCTCCCCCTCCCTCGCCCCTCCCCGCCCCCTCCGCCGCCCCTCCCCCTCCCCCGCACCTCCCCGGCCCCCTCCGCCCACCCCTCCGCCTCCCCCTCAGCCCGCGCAGGGCCGCCCCGCCCTATCCTACCCCGCGGAGGGGGAGGCAGAGGGGGCCGGGGAGGGGCGGGGCAGGGGGAGGGGGAGGGGCATCGGAGGGGGCAGGAGGGGCGGGGGAGGGGGAGGGGGAGGGGCGGGTGGGGATGGGGTGGGATAGGGGGCGGGGGGGGATGGGTTAGGGCGGGGGGGGTTAGGGTAGGGGGCGTGGGGGGGAATGGGGGGGGTAGGGGTAGGGTGGGGGGATGGAGGGGGTAGGATAGGGGGCGTGGGGGGGGACGGGGGGGGGGGGGGGGGATAGGGGGGGGTAGGGGGGGGGGGGGTAGGGTGGGGGGGGTGCTAGGGGCAGAAGGGGGGGGGGGTAAGGGTAGGTGGGGGGTAGGGGTAGGGGCAGAAGGGGGTGGAGGGAGAGGGGGCACGGGGAAGGAGTTAGGGGGTGGGGCCCATGGGGCCGGCGTTAAGGAAGGGGGGGAGGAGTTGAGATTGGAGGGGAATGGGATTTAGGGGGTGGGCTTGTGGGGAGGAGAGTTGTGGGGTAGGGAAGGAAGAGTTGGGGAAAGGGTGCATGGGTGGGTGAGTTGGGGGTGGCAAGGGCTGGCGCATGGGTAGGGTAGAAGGGGGAAGAGGGCATGGGTGAATGGGAAAGATCGGTAATGGGTTGGGGGAAGGAGGCACGACGACGGCCTACCCACGGTTATTGGGTGATTGAGTTTGATTGGGCCCACCATGCTCACGATTGACATAATTGTTATTTTGGCTTGGAAAAATTATTAATTTAAAAAAAAAAAAATCTTCTTCGACGTTAAATTAATTTAATATGAAAATTTTGAAAAAAAAATTGAACTTACCTTTCAATTGCAATAATTCTTCGTTGAATATGTTGTTGATAGCAATATAGCTACTCCACAAATTCACGTCTTTTAACGAACTTCAAAAAACCTGGATGTGAGGTAAGTAATAGTGATAACGAAATTTAATATATAAGTGAAAATACGAAGATGTTTTTCTGTACGATTAATGTGGGATAATTTGTTTTAAATTATTATAGAGCGAATATTGTAGAGTTATTTTACAATGGATTGAATGTGGGATTAATTTGTTTTAGAATATATTATAAAAATTAAAAAAAAAAAAAAAAATTAGTTGTTTAGTAAATATTATATACTTTAACTATTAGAATAATTAATATAGAAGTTGTAGTTTACAATTTGAATTTCAGTGATTGATTTCATAAAAAAAAATTAGTTTATGTTTTTCAATGAATTGTAGAATAAAATAATAAAGGTAAATAAATCTAACAAACTTTTGGAGGGAAATATTTTCGCGAAAATTTTTAGAGGGAAATATTTTCGCGAAATTTTTTGGAGGGAATAATTTTGGAGGGAATATTTCATTCTTTAAGCTATATAATATTCTTAGGAGACTCCATTTGTATCATTCAACATCTTCTATTTGAAAGGGATGGATTGTTCTGATGGTGAAGTTTCGGTTTATACACCATCAACATCTTCATCGCGTAAAAACTCTATTCATATTGATGAATATAGCGGGAATTCTTCCACTATGAATAGAAAGTCAATTCTTCCACTTAGTCCCGATTCTAAAGACTACGAGAGCAGCACTGATGAAAGAGGGGATGGAGAATTTCAAATTAATAAAGAGTCACAGATTCCACTTAGTCCAAATTCTAAGGACTATGAAAGCAGCGGTGATGAAGAGCATGATGGTGAAGTTCAAAAGAATGGAGTGTCACGATGTCCACTTAGTCCTAATTCTGAGGACTATGAGAGTAGCAGTTTTGAAGAGTGTGATGGTGAAGTTCAAAAGAATGGAGGGTCACGGTGTCCACTTAGTCCTAATTCTGAAGACTATGAGAGAAGTAGTTTTGACGTGCATGATGGCGAATTTCAAAATAATGGAGTGTCACGGTGTCCACTTAGTCCTAATTCTAAGGACTATGAGAGCAGTAGTGATGAAAAGTGTGATAATGAATTTCAAAAAAATGGAGTGTCAAAGTGTCAACTTAGTCCTAATTCTAAGGACTATGAGAGCAGCAGTGATGATGAGTGTGATAATGAATTTCAAAAGAATGGAGTGTCAAAGTGTCCAGTTAGTCCTAATTCTAAGGACTATGAGAGCAGCGGTGATGAAGCGCGGGATGATGATTTTCAAAAGATTGGAGTATCACAATGTCCTCTTTGTCCTGATTCTAAGGACTATGAGAGCAGCAGTGATGAAGCGCGGGATGATGATTTTCAAAAGATTGGAGTATCACAATGTCCTCTTAGTCCCGATTCTAAGGAATATGAGAGCAGCAGTGATGAAGAACAGGATGAGAGCAGCAGTGATGATCCAATGATGGAGATGTTGCCAAGAAATATTGTATCGAGGAGTAGGAGCAGACCTTTTCGTATCAATGCAAACTATTCTAGTTATACAAGGGGTAGAGCAGAATATCTGACGAGAAGAAGTTCTATCAGCGCTCTCATTTCAAGTGAATGTTGCCAAAAAAATTGCTTGAAACGTATGGATTTCACATTTGCATTAGAAAGCAGGAAGAGATATTTGTCAATGAATAAAAGCATGCAAAACTCATATTTAGTTGGCTGCATGCAATCTACATTGTCAGGTTATGATTATCATATTAGGAATTTATTATTGTGTAGAAAGGCTTTCAAAATGTTTCATTCAATTGGGAATTTTCGTCTCTCGAGAATTCAAGAAAAATTGGAAAAGGATCCCACATTTTATTCAGAAGTACGTTATAAAAGACAGTTTGGGCCATTATCAAATACTGCAATGTCATGGATGAAAGATTTCTTTTCAAAGCATGGCGAGTGTATGCCAAATAGAGAGACAATACATATTCCAGATAATTTTTCAAGACGAGAAATCTACAACTTATACAAAGAATATGCAGAAAGTGCTGAGGGACAGGGCCAATTTATTACATATCAATATTTTGTGAAGATATGGAAGAAAGAATTCAATAATGTTCGTATTCCTAAGAAGACAAGGAGGGGATTTGCAGTACATGTGCTTCTCTTAAATAAAAAAGGGACAAATGTGAAGGCTCAGAAAGAGGTAAGTGTTCATAACTTTTACTTTCAAAATTGTATAGTCATCAACTATGAAAACATATTTCTTAATGAATTTCTTTATGTTGTGTAGATTTAATTGTCAAAGAACTTCAGGAGCATCGCGAACAAAAAACAAATGAAAGGAAGAAGTTGTACAAGCATCGAAAGAAGTGTTATGATAATCCAAATAAATATTTGGGTTTGATAATTGATGGTATGGACCAGAAGAAAACACTTTTACCACATTTTGTTCGCACACCCAAAAATCTACAAGAGGAAAATTTTATTCAGTTTCACTTGGTCGGTTGTATGGTCTTCAATGGGAAAATGTTGCCAAGGGTGTACTTCACAGCTCCAAATATTCATAATGATGCAAATCTGACCATAACCATAATTCATGATGTGATTTCTCATTGGTCTGATAATCTTCCTGAAGTTTTGTATCTACAATTGGACAACACTTGCCGTGAAAACAAAAATCAGGTTGTTTTTGGGTATCTGAACATGCTTGTTGAATTGAGAATTTTTCAAAAGGTAAAGGTTGGTTTCCTTCTTGTTGGGCACACTCATGACCATATTGATCAGATGTTCAGTCGTTTTTCAGTCACATTGAGGAGGAAAGAAGTTGGGAGCTTGCCATCACTAATTGAATGTATTAAGAAATCATACATGCCAGAGCCTGCTTTTGAAGTGTTGGAAGAAACTGTTGACATGCGAAGGTTTATTCTAGGATCATATGGTGAGGGGAAATGCATTGAACAACTTAATGATATTAGCTTCCAACATCAATTTCGTATAAAAAAAATTGATGGGAAAACACTAATATGGGGCAAGAAGTTTTCAACTACTACAGAATGGGCACCGTCATCAGGTTTGCAATTTTTGAAGTTCATTCCAGATCGTCCAATATTTGCATCAAAAATATTGTTATTACAATCAGTTGGTGAAGTTCAGAATGCACGCAGACAGAATAGACATATAAATTATTCTGATTGCCTAGAAGAAATTAAAAAATGTATTAGATATACATATGAGTACTTTGACATTGCTGATTCAGTTTGGTGGGAGTCATTTTTCAATAATCAAAGTGATATCATTTCAACAACAACCAATGAAGATATACCTTTGAAAAATCCATTTATTTGGCCACAAAATGTGTCGAATGAACAAGAGGAAGTAAACATTGTTGAACAGCAACAAACTCAAGGTATTATTAATTCTTCACAGGCAATGGAAAGAGAGATGTATATTGGTTCCAGAAGATCTCGTGCACAACGTGAAGCCATGGAAGACCTTTATAGGGGTTCAATACATGATATTAAGGAGGGTTGCATGATTGCAGTGCTAGCAGATGGAGATCCCAAAGGCTATCCATTTTGGGTTGCTAAAGTTATAAAGGTCTTTACAGAAAATGAGGATGTTACAAGTGTTGAAGTACATTGGTATGCCACAAATACACACCCATTCAATGGTGTGTATAAGCCAGAGATGGTAGTTGACAAAAAAAATGGTGGAAAAAGAAAAAGAAAGGGTACAAATATAAATCGCCGCCGCACAGACATATTACAATTGAAGGATGTTGACATACTTGTTTATGACTTCAATTTAACAAAGAGAGGAACTCTTCGCTTCAAGACGATAGAGATTCTGAAAAGGTTGTTACCAGAAGGAATAGTGTTGACATGGGAGTCTGCTGAAACCAGTTGTAGATCTAGAAGACTTTTGAAACCTAGAATGTTGGGCATGCATGTGGACTCAGATGGGGCACTAGTTGATGAAAGAGAAGAATATGGAACATCTTCGTCAGCATCCAGTCACTCATCTGAAGATGTGAATTGTGATGGTGTGCAAGAAAATATGTGATTTTGAATAATTGTTTAAGACAGATTATATAACTAATGTATGCATCATATCTTCAAATAAAATTAATGTTTTCCATATGTTGTTAAATGAGAAGTTATGAAGCATTTTTATGTTGTTGGATTATGTCTTAAGTATGATAAATTTTATTGTTTAAATATCTACAATGCAATATCAAATTAGAGATATAATGTCTGTTTTATTCAATATACAAATAAAGACTTTTGATTTCATTCAGTGATATACTTTGTTCATAATGTCATGGTTTTTTAATTTTATAGTTGAAAAAATTTCAATTTCTTTTGTATCTAGCATGGTGTGGTTGAAAACATGTTAAATTTATAGTTAGGAAAGAAAAATGATATTCTACCAGAAACATTAATGTGTTTTTTCCTTAAAAATTAACTTTGTTTGAGACATAAAAAATTGGTTTTATTAGCATTTTTTAAAAAGTTTGAAAATTGACCCTAAAAAAAAAAACGTTATTCCAGTAGCATCACTTTCATTTTGAAGCTATATTTTGCACGAAAATTTCGTAGTAAATTTCGTAGTCACCGCCATTTTTAAAACACGTTCAAAATTGACACCTAAAAAAAAAACATCGTTCCAGTATACACACTTTTCGTTTTTAGCACTGTTTTTGATGTTTTTTTGGGGTTTTTTGGCCAGAGTTCCCGTTTTGAGTTTATAGTTCCCGTTTCAAAGTTTACATTGTTGTTCGCTTATGTTGAAATAGTTTGTCATAATTTCAATCTTTTTCCTTATAAATTAAACAATCTATTTCATGTCCCAAACCATGCACATATGGTGTTAGTATCTCACAAGTTTACACACCTGGATTGACAATTTAATGTCTAGGATTTAATCTAATTAAATTGACCGACATTTTTGGTGTTGTTTCCAAGGAGATGCTAAAAGGGATTAGCACATTCATGGCTCATTTTTCCTACATATTTTAAATTTCAGAGTTTGTTGTGTGCGATTTTTTTTTTAATATACTAGCATTCTAGACCTAGTGAGATAGTTAATGGTAAGACACAAAGACACCCTCACTCCATAATTTCATGAAGTGTAATAGCCCCACACATTCACTTTAATGAGTTTTCTTTCTCCTTGATTCTAAAGATATGCTAGTGTTGTATGAATAGGGATAGAGATAAAAGATGTATATTTAAAAGAAAAAGTAGAGTAGTTACTCCAAATAAAAATACCCCTTTAAGTACCAACTTGTTGGTAGGAAATTTATAAGAAGAGGACCAACATGTAGGACTCTAGTGACAAATTTAAGGCATGTAGTAGGCAACTCAAGAAACCAAAGATCTACAAAAAGTGGAAACACATAACTAATAGTATTTTTAGTCGATCCTACAATGGAAGAAACATCGACAAGTGAACCAAATCAACAATCAAAACCAGAACTGGATTACAATCTTCTTAGAGACCCAACATTTCCACACATAAAGACTGAATATAGCCTTTTCGAAGGAAAAAATATGGCAAAAGGTGAAGGTGAAGTGTATGTAAATGGAGAAGGCAAGGCACGTACAAATGAAGAAGAGTAAGAAACTTTTGGTTTCCCAAATGTGGACTCTACCACAACAATACACATTTGGAATATTCCTCCATTAGTCTTGCATCATTTTCACAGTGTGATTAATGAAGATCCTGATGCTTTTTTTGTGATTTTGACATATTATGTCGTAGCTATGACTACTCAAAGATTCAACCTTGCGCTGATTTATGGGTTTGGGAGGAAATACAATTCAAACATGGGATGGGATGCATATACCTTTTCTTAAAAAATATCGAGAATATTATAAGGCCATGGATTTGAGAGAATAGATTTTTAATATGATAAAAAAAGAAGAAGAGATTTTGGAAGACTATCTTGAAAGGTTTGTGTACAACTTCCAAAGGTCAAAGCGAAACAAACTTGATCAAGATACTATGAGGACTATCTTTTTGAGAGGCATTTTTGATGAATATATTAATTTGATAGGATTTGGAGATGTATCACAACTAACCTTTACAAAGACCAACGACCTTTGCAGGAGGTATTATTGAATTTAAGCCAAATTTGGTAAGGGAATTACTTTTTCTAAAGCTTCCCAATATGCAACGAGTGGTGTGACTAAGGTTGAATTAAGACATTTGCTAGAAAAATTTAAGACTGATAAGCTAAAGAGTAAACTCAACTAAAGATAACAAGCTGAAAATTGAAAATCTTCGAGTGCTACAAAGTACATAGATGTATTTCCTAAGGAAATACTGAGACTAGCTCCCAAAAGAGATCAAATTTTCAATATAACTTACACCATGAGCAGTACCTATGTCTATGGAACCTTTTAGAATGAGCACAATTGAGTTGGTGGAATTGAGGATACAATTAAAGGAAATGTTGGACAAGGGAAACATCTAGCCCACTACGTCTCCATGGAGAGCAACAACTTTATTTGTTAAAAGAAAGATGAAACCTTCAGATTATGCATTGATTGTAGATAATTAAACAAGATGACTATCAAGAACAAGTATCAGTTTACTAGAAATATTGACCTCTTTGATCAAATAAGAGGAGCCATGATATTTTTAGAAGTAGACTTGAGGTATGAATATCACCAATTTAGGATCAAGGATGAGGATATCTATAAAATTGCATTTAGGACTAGGTATGGGCACTATGAGTTTGTAGTGTTGCCATTTGGACCTAGAAATGCACTAGCTACCTTTATGTTCTCGATGAATAGTATCATCAATGAGTATTTAGATAAGTTTGTATTGGTGTTTATTAATGACATCTTAGTGTATTCAAGGACCAAGAAGGAGCTTGAAGAGCTCCTCAAGATGGCATTATAGGTGCTATGGGAGCACCTCCTTTATACCAAGTTAGTAAATATGATTTTTTTCAATCATGAGTGTACTATTTGGGTTATTTCAGTTGAAAAGGAGTGGCAACAAACTTGGGAAGATCAAGGCAATCATGCCTATCCCTCAAAATGCATCAAAAGTAATATCCTTTATGAGATTGGTAGGATACCATAGGAGGTTTATCCAAGGGTTTCAAGGATTTGACATCCTTGCAATTTTTTATTTTATTTTTAAATTTTACATTGTGTTTTTTTTTTGCTTATATTATGGTCCTTTTGATGAGATTCTCTTTGTTGGTATTATGAGGAAGTCACTTTTGAGGATGAAATTTAGAATCACTATTCATGGATACCCATTGTGAGGTTGGGAGTGATCAACAAAGATGCTACAAGATTTGTTGTAAAGGGTTAAGAACATTTTCTCTTATGTCATCTCATATGATTAATTTGGATTCCTTGTTGGTAGAGGTATTTGTGAAGCCACATGGTTGGCCTAAGTGGGTCTTCATTCAATAAAATAAAAAATAAAAAAATTCTTCCATCTATGGTTTTCAAGTTATATCTCACCAAGGCTTATGATAGAGTGAGTTGGATTTAACTTAAGTTGATGCTTTTTCATGTGAGGTTTAGTTCTTCAATGATACATTTTATTATGAGTTGTATTTAATCTATATTCTTTGTAGTTCTCATAAATAGATTTGCTTCAAATTTCTTTAGACTTATTAGAGATCCATGATAGAGATGTCCCCTGTTACTTTAACTTTTGTTTTTCATTAGTTGTATAAGGTTTGAGTAGGTCTATTAAAGAAGAAAATCCGGGGTAGGGTCCATAAAAGGGGTCATAATTGGTGGTACTCTATTTTAACTCATCTACTTTTTGTGGATGATGTTGAACTTTTTACAAATGGGAGTATGAGGCAAGTTAGTAAGTTGTAGGAAACCTTGGATTTGTATTGTATGGCTACTAGTATGGAGTTGAGCTTTCAAAAAGCATCAAATTATTTTAATGGGATGGGTGTCAAGAATGTTCAAAGGTTGATCATGATTTTTCCCTTTAAGATTATTAAATTTAATGAGGTTTTTAAAGTATTTGGGTTGTCTTTTGAAGCCAAACGACTGTCAAAAGAGAGATTGGGCTTCAATGCCAAGGAAAACGAAATTTAAGATAAATCATTGGTGTTATAGTTGATTCTCTATTAGAGGTCGACTAACTCTAATAAAGTTGATTTTTGAAGCAATTCTTGTCTTCTAACTATTTTTGGTTGATATTTCAAAATGGATTTTATAAAGAGTTAGGAGGTTATGTATTAGATTTATATAGTTTGGGTGTAAGGAGGAAGGGAAAACTCCATTACTCAAATTATAGTATATAGCCAAGTCAAAAGAGGAGGGGGGTTCGGAGGGGGGTTCGGTGTTGAAGAACATCCATTCTATTTGGTACATGTGTTGTAACTAATGATTTATGGAGGGTATTTTCAAGGGATAGTTTTTGGAGGATAACCATTGATTAAAAATACATAAAGCTAATGGCTATCACAGACTAAATCAAGAGTCCATGGAAAAACACTAAAAATGTTTCCAATCAATAGAAGTCCCTTGTTTTGGCTTTTCCTCTTATATGCTAACATTTGGCTTGGAAAGTTGGTAATAGGGAACATGTCAAACTAGGTATTGATACTATCATCAGTTGTGGTGTAAATATGGAGCTACTAGAAGATAAGATTATTGATCTACATGACATAAATTTCTTTTCTCTTCATGATGTATGTGATCCTATTTCCATTGACCGTTGGTCTCAAAGATGGTTATAGGCATGGTTCTTGGGATTGGGAAGGCTTGGTGTACATTTATAGATGGCTCAGGCTAGTCTTCTAAGGGTTTATGTTCATTTAAAGGAGGAAAATGACTCTTTAGCATGAGATTATAATAAAGTTTGGAGTGAATATTTAATGTGATTGGGTAATAAAGCAAATTTCATTTATGATCCATAAGAGCTTGTTTGGTGGTAGGATTAACTATGGAAATTATAGAAACGAAATAAGAACAAAATTTCAAGTGGTTGGCCCCAAAAGATGAGTTCCTAACTTAGGTTGTTTTCAAGAGAATACATAAACAAGGTCTAGTTATTAATATGTTGTATACGTCAACAAAATAAGATATTATCCAATTATTAATTAATTGTCCATAGTTTCAAAAACTATTAAAGGATGTTGAATCATTCGCATGTCTTCAAAATGTATGAAATGGGGACATTGTTGAAGAATATTTGATGACATGGTTTGGGAAAAAGAAATTAAAAGCACTTAGGGATTTATCTTGCTTCATGTATTAGGGGACTTGGTTGGTAGGAAACTATCTTTGAAGAAAAAATAATTCCTTCTTTTCAATTTTTTTATAAGGTAAACTTCAAAAGGGCTTACAACAGGAACATCGGTAGCGACATAGAGGACATTCTTTGGGGCATTGACCCATATCCCACTATGTTTGACAAAGAACAAAATATTGCCCTATATTATGAGGTTACAGAAGAAGAATTATTGGCTACAATGAAATCATTTCAGAAAGACAAATCTCCAGGGCCCGACAGGTGGACCATCGATTTCTTCATTCATTTTTTCGACTTATTTAAGACTGATATTCTAAAAATGGTGGAGGAATCCAGAACTTGCGGCTATATCAACAAAGTTATATCTTCAACTTATATAGCATTGATCCCAAAGAAGAAGCTCTCCTCCTCTTTTTCTGACTTCAGGCCTATGTCATTATGCAACGTCCTATATAAAATCATTTCAAAATTCATCGCTATTTGAATGAGGAACATCTTATCTTTGCATTTGCCCCTTGAGCAACACAAATTTCTAAAGGAAAGAAATATTATGGACGTGGTGGGCCTCACCCAAGAATGCCTACATTCAATGCATTGTAGGAATCTAGAAGCTGCTTTACTAAAGATTGACCTAAAAAAGGCATACGATTTTGTGGACTGGGGATATATTTGTTGCCTTCTGGCTAAGATTGGCCTTGATGTCAGATGCTCCAGATGGATTATGGCTTGTGTGGTCGATGTAAATTATGTAGTCCTCATTAATGGAGTCCCTACTCCTTTTTTCAAAGCGGCCAGGGGATTAAGGCAGGGTTGCTCATTGTCTCCACTCCTTTTCATTCTGGTGATGGACTCTCTGAGTCTACACATAAAAAGGGCGATCCTCCAAGAACAATGTAAGCCTCTCCCCATATGTAGGGGCATCTACATATCTCATAATTTTTTTGTAGACGATATAATTTTATCAGCAATGTTGTGTAAATCAACTTGGATATGTCTACATGAAATCTTGGGGAGATTTCAAAATGCCACCGGCATATACATTAATGAAATAAAATCATCTTTTCATGTTGAAAATGTTAATGGGGACCTTATCTCTTTCCTATCTCATCTATTTAATATCAAAGCAGTTCCAATCTGGAATGGGTTAAAATACTTGGGTTACAATTTGAAATCTGTGGGTTATCATGTGGTTGATTGGTCTTGGATACCTGATCGCTTTTACAAGAAAATTGTTGCATGGGAATTCAAATGCTTATCTTTAGGTGGGCACACGATTCTGGCACAAACAGTGCTAGTGCAAATCATGGTATATTGGGCACATCTCTAATATATCCCAACATCCATTATCAATAGTCTAAACAGGATGATTGCCAATTTCATATGGGGTGGTCATAAGGAACAAAAAAAATATCACTTGGAAAAACTCTCGATGCTGGCTCGGCCCAAAAATATGGGAGGATGGGGTATATTAGATCTAAATAAATTCAGAAGAGCCCTACTCTGTAAATCTATGTGGAAAGCAATTATGGGAGTCTATTTGGAGTAGGGCCTGTTAGAGTCGGTCTTGAGCCCTCCATCAGCGATCAAAACTCTTTGCATTTGCATAAGTAGGTGTCTCATCAGTGTCAATTTTTGCATCCCATTAGGCATGCCATAACCCTGATGGAGGAGCTGGTGTGTTTATACCCCTCTTGGCATCGCTGGATCAGGTCATTTCAGTCATTAAGCTCTTTCAAGCTTGTCTTGAGGTCAAATTCCTAGGTCTAGGGTTTTGGTCAAGTATGTCTACAAGGTCATGTTTCTAAAGGTCAATAAGTGTTCATCAAGCCAGAGGGATGTTTGTAAAGATGTTTCTTCGAATTTTTTTATCTTGTATAGTTAATTTTCACCTTGGATTTAAAAACTCTGTTTTTTAAAGCCAAGGTCATTTTTCAAATTTTTGTAAAAAGTGATGAAATTTCAAAAGACTTCAGTGGACAGTATGCAACCCTGGTCCCCTTGCCAAGATCCCTCAGATGATCTCCCTGCAAAAAGAATCAAGCCAAAGCACTAAATGAGTCAATTTCAGGACAAAGGAAACCAAAAAGTCAGTTTTATAAAGTGTCAAAGAGAAACATTAGAAAGTGGGTTTGAGCATGAAATTTATTCAAATGAAACCTATAAAGACCAAATCTCCCTCCTTTTACTCTCATTGTGCATCCAAGACAGTTGCAAGAGAGTTGGGCGAGTGATTGAGTGAAAGGAGTGAAAGTTGAGCGAATTCGGGCGATTGACAGGCGCGCGACCCGTCAGGCCAGGCGCGCGACCCGTCAGAGGAGCGCGACCCGTCAGAAGGGTTCCTGCAGTGTATTTTTATAACTGGCGCGACCCGTCAGGCCCGTGCGACCCGTTGGGTGAGGCGCGTGACCCGTCAAGCCCGCGCGACTCGTTGGGTGAGGCGCGCGACCCGTCAGCGACCTCCCTTCCAAACCCTTTGCAAATTTGTTCAAGCACCCGCCAAATCATCAAATTGCTTGAGGTAGGTCCTCCAAACTTGGAAATGACTGCTGGTTATGTTTGAAGGTCATCATGATTGTGTTTTTAATGATCAAATTGTGCAAGAGAACGCTCCATATGGCTGTATGTAAATTTGTACAAATTTGCTAGGGTTTGTTGCTGTTTCAATGGTTTTTTCCCTTGTATTCATTTTTCCTCATTCCCATTTCATTTTCCCTGTATGTCCATATAAATTTCCCTTTTAAATTTGTAAAGAAAATAAACCCTACCCCTTTTCCCTAAAAAAATAAAAAATCAAGCCCTAAACCCTACCCCTCATAATACCCATGTAAACACATGAATTTGATGATGCATGTGCAGTGATGTTTGCAGTGTTTTTTCCCTAAATTCCCTGTTATATACATGTATTCCCATTTTCCTTGTAAAAATGTCCCTCCCCTAACATTTCCCTCATGTTCCTTGTCCCCTTGAAACAACATATAAATCAGCTTTTTACAGGCAGAAACAGCAGCACAGTTTGTCCACTTTGCTCTTTAAACAATGTCAGAAACCGAAACCTATGAGCAAAGTGATGACCAGTCATCAGCTTCAGAGATTGAGGTACAGAGGAGGCCTCATAAGGGTGGTAAGGGTGGACATCATAAGCGAGAGGAGCCCACCTCTTTAGCAGAATTACAAGCCTGTCCTATGGCAGTCACATGTTTCCAGTATATGTCTTGCTATGAGTTTTGTGAGAGGATCTCTCGGATTCAGTTCCACAGAGAGTTGGCTCGCCTATTTGTTTTACACTTGCATGATGGACATGTCAACCTTGCAGGGGTGAACTTTACATTGACACCCGAGGTGATCTCACATGCCACAGGGATACCTAATGTTGGGGAGGTGTGGAATAAGCGCAAGGTGCTGGATAATGTTCACTTTGAGCCTTTTGTCTGGCCACCATTCATGAGACATTTGGCAGGTGTGTTTCCATTCAGGTTTCTCAGGAGCGAGTATGCTCCCATGATGAGGCTCATCATGCACTATTTTACCTGTGAGGGCAGATTTTCACAGGTATATTCATACCATATTCGCCTCTTGATGCACATCACCCGAGTGAGGATGATGAACATCCCTGTTTTCTTCTATCAAAACATTCAGAGGATGGTGCCCATGTTGCAGAGGAAGAGCCCGGCACAGCAGTATAGGAGCCTGTACCATTATGGTTTGATTCAGCTAGTAGTATTTCATCAGTTGGCTCAGCAGGGCATCTCATGGGAGGAGTTCATCTCTCGTGAGTTTTTCACAGCACCACCCTTGCCACATCCTGAGGTTGTTCACGAGGAGGGAGGACCATCCCAGCAACATGACATCCCTGTCACTAGACATGTCAGCTCCTCACCTCTGGTTACCTATCAGAAAGGCCCGAGGGCCTTATTTGCAGCAGCTCGGCGAGTACTATCTCCATAGCAGGTGGAAGGGGTCTCGCCTTCATCATCAGCTCAGCGAGTGTTATCTCCACATCAGGTGGAAGGGGCCTCGCTCTCTTCAGCAGCACATGCAGCACAGAGGGGCAAGCAACCCAAGATTGATGAGGGGCCATCAGGAGTTCCAGATATTGAGCTTGTTGATCTTGAGGCCATTTCTCCAAGCCAAGAGGCAAAGGAGGTCATTCAGCACCTTAGAGCTGAAAATGAGGTATTGCAAAAGAGACTAGAAGGTGCACAATGGACAATCTCATACATGGAGCAGCAGAACAAACAGTTGGAGGATGAGAAAGCACTTGATGAGCTGTGGAGGATTCGTAGTGACCGAATCTTGAACCAAAGAAGACCCGGTGATCCATTGCCCGCTGACCGAGAGTCCATGCTCATCCAGGTAAATGCACACTTGGAGAGGCTGTTGGCTAAGGCCAACCAAGAGAAGAAATTGCTGAGGAACATGAAGAACCATTACTGGGAAAGAATGCATGTGTGCAAGGCAAAGATGAAGATGTTTCAAAGGCGGTTGACCGAGGCACTAAAACGGAGAAAGAGGCCCAATCCCCTCCGTATCTTGGCTGAGGCTTCACTCAAGGATCAAGGCACTAAATAGCCTAGCCACAGCACAAATCCCAAAAATTTTTGAGAATTTTGGGTGAATTTTGGCATTTTCAGGCAATTTGCAGGTTTTTCCCATTAACGGGTCTCACCCCCCGCGCGACCCTTCATCATGGCAACTCCTTTTGACAAAAACTCAGCATTTCCAGATTTTTCATGCAAAGTTACACATGCTCATGGATGGACTTGAGATTTGGTGAAGTTTTGGGCCTCCAGAAAGTCAAAAAACTAGTAAAAATTGACTTTCTGCCACTTTTTTGAATTGCAGAAAGCAGTCTTGGGAGATTTGATTTTTGACAAGGCAAATGAACTCCAAATTGAGAAATTCCAGTTGGGTTGGAAATTAGACTCACAGAAATTTCCAACAAGCCTACTTTTGCTCAATTTTGCCACCTACAGGTGCCCCAAAGATGGCTCCAAAGGCACGCGACCCGTCAGGCAGATTTTTCCAAAATGCACTGTACAGCTCAGAAAAACGCAGTTTGACTCAGTTTGAATTTTTGGGGTGAATTATGATTCTCTTTGATGTAATTATTGTAATTTTAAGACACTTTTACTCTTATGTAACACTTCTAGAAGATTCATTCATGAAAAGGGTAAATATTAAATGAATGAATTGGTTTCCTAGCTTATAGAGGCAAGTTGTTTTGACTGCCTAGTTTGTAGTGCTTAGTTTAGAAGTGGTTGAAACAACTCCTAGGATAGTGAGCTCGACCCATGGAGGCAGGGAAAGAGGTTAGATCATCTATATTATGTACTTTCTTGCTCATTTTCATGGTTGGACTCTTGAGGGAGAAGCTATCATTGTATTATTCACTGTATCTCTGCAATTTTTGGCTAAGGAAGACCAGGGTTTTGCAGTCCTCTTTGGGATTCTTGTGGACTCATGTGTTGATGGTGTGTTTCTCAATGTACTTGTAAGCTTGTTATGTGACTCATTTCCTTTCTTTTACTTCTGCACATTAAACAAATGAAGTGTTAAAGTAATAATTCATGCTTGCCATGCTCTGCTTTTAAGTTTGTTTAATTTCAATGTTTTCTACTGTCTAAAGAGAATTCAAAGTTATTGTTTGCTCTCTTTAGCTCTTCACCTTTCATTCCTGACCATCCACCTCAATCAAAGGCATAAACACTGTTTCCTACCTCGCCCCAAGGAACCCCCTGCAGAAACTGTGTCCAATCCTCGCACCCAAAATTGCCCTCTCCTCAATTTGCCACCAAAAAACCCAAAAACCCAAAAAACCCCAAATCAAACTCTTTGATCAGTTTACTAGCCTAATATCAGTGTTACCTTATTGGTCATCTCATCTATTGAAGATTTTAAGAGATAGACCGGAGAGAGCCTTCTCCTGCCCCGTAGGGCTAGCTACGAGGCTAAATGGTTTGATGTTGCCTTGAGGTTTACCTTTCTCAGCCTGAGGTGAAATTTCAAGAGCTAACAGGGCCATTAGAGAAAAATACATGGATAATCAAGATATGACTTATTGGTATAGACAGCGCATCACTGGAACAACTCACGGTTCAGCTATATGGAGAGGGTTCCAAAAAATAGAGCCATTCTTCAGAAGGAATATGATCTGGAAATTCCAGTCTGGTACAAAAATTATCATTGGTTTGAATGAATTTGCACGTCCGAGTGGAAAGATCCATATATCTTCGCAGCTATTAAAAGCTTTACATAGCAGAGGCATTTTCCACTGGGCCAAAGCCATTCGAAAATTGGAAGGTGCAATTCCTATTTGGAAATCAGCTACAGAATTGCTTCTAAGCAGTGAACTGGGAAGACAGTGGAACTCTATCATTACATCGTTACGGGCACATGGTATATTTTGCTCAGCGAATATGGATTACCTCATCTGGAAGGGTCATGGTGGCTCTTCGTCTGTTTTTGTCAAACATATATACCTTCAGTTACAAAACTCAGAATATGAACAAAAGGACAACATCTTTCCAGCATCTATTTGGAAAACGGGCTGCCCCTTAAAAATCATTTTATTTGCATGGTTGGTTTTTTACAACAGGAACCTCACATGGGATAATCTACAAAAACGTAATTGGTGCAGGCCCGCCATATGCCCTCTATGTAGATCTAATGTTGAGAACAACTTACATATCTTTCTCCTTTGCCCTCAATCACAGATGATATGGAGGAATCTTGCTGCACACTTTGGCTATACCAACACCTCTTACCCTTCCATTTCTGAGGCGTTCAAAGGATGGAGTAACATGATCATTGATTGGAGGACCATTCCATTTATAACTATCTAGACCATATGGAAATGGCAAAACGGGTTGATCTTCAAATCCAAAAGAAATCACTTTGAATGGTTTTTGAATCTATCCTTTGCCTATATAATGCGCTTGGAATGCCTCACCAATCCAAAGTCAGAAAAGGAAGTTGTCCACAGATTCTGGAACCTCAAATATTCCTCGTGCATATTTCGACAGAGCTGCTCAACATGGTACATGCGCCTGCGGAGTATTCATCATTCCAGAAGCTGGTCAAGCTTATGAGATTTATTGGAATGGAGGTGCCGGATCCAACAACAAAGCAGAAGCTATGGCCCTCGCTAGTCTCCTTTATCTTTCTGACTTTCTTGACATACAAAAGATTCAAATATTTGGAGATTCGAAAGTCATCATCGATCATGTACTGTCAAAACATACCATAAAAAACATCAATCTTTCCGGTTGGCTGAACAAGATATAGGATTTATGGAGCTGCAGGAGGGACTACACAATTGCTCACATCACTAGGGACAAAAATGGGAAGGCAGATGCTCTATCAAAAATGGGCCTATCCATTCCACAAGGCACCTGGAGGATACAGTTAACGGTGGACAACATCTCTCATCAGATCAAAGACTTACACATTCCGGGTACATAAATTTCAATATTTTGATGACTATCTAGTATGCCTCTGTTTCCCAATATATTGACTTCCTTTTTGAAAAACCTTCATATAATTTTGTCTCATAGGACCGATTTTGACCCGAGTATGATCTATATGTTACAGAACATAAAGTAGCTTATTTTTGTATCTTTTCTCATATGGGACTTTGAACCAATTCTTTCAACCATATCTGATGGTTCCTTGGGTCCATAGTGCTTAATGAAAGATTACCACCTGCCGAGTGAACATTAGATGGTGTCCGACAATAAGTCGCTACTTCCAACGAGTGAGTGTTCGTTGACATGTTGGAAGGTGTTGAATAGGAGTAATTGTACCACATTCCGCTTGGTTTGGTGCGGCCAACACACTCTCCTTATCTACGAAAGCAGGCCTTGTGGGAAAAGGAATATGTTGTTGCTCACCGGTTAGCATCAACACCACTTGGGTTCCTTCGATCAAAGTGGTTTCAGATCTAAAGCCAATTTATCAACTGTGGGGGTTTTATACATTTATGGCAACTAACTTTTAGCTATTAATTGGAAGAGTGATACTAGCTCAATGTAAGATATCTAGCTTAGGTTGGTAGGAGATCTTTTATAAGAAGTGGCCACAATATTTGATTATATATCCTTCATTCATGTATTCTAGGAATCGTACCAAGAAGTTGTTAGGTCATAAAAAAGGATCAAAATATTGCTATGGGCTCTTTGGTCCTAGAGGATTTACATGATGGAGTCACCTCCATATCTATATATTTATTTTCAAGATTTTGGACTTAAAGTCCTATAATTTGTTGTTTTTGAGGTGGTTCTTTATGGTTTTTGTAGTGCTTTCTTTATGATATGTTCAAGACCTTATAGTGGTGTTTTTATGCCATGTATCTTTTTGGGTTTTTCTATATGCATGCTTTTTTTTAATAGTGTGGTTCACTGTATTGAAGATCGATAACAATTATTTCTATGGAAAACCCATCTGTGTCTAGTTGAGTTAGTTATCTTTTATGTAGAAATTACTCCTAAGGAGTTTGTATGTCAATATCTGTGGGACTAGAACTCGGGTGAGGAGGATAAGAGCGAATCTTCCCTACCACCCAAGCTACACCCACTTGACTTTTCTATATGTATATTTAAAAATGTTAATATGTATTTATGGGTATTACTCTGAAACACAAATGTAGGGTTTTTAATTTTTCTTGTTACTTTTAGGTCTTGGTTAGATGTGCCTTTTAGCACCTATAAAATGGAATTTCCATTCTCCCATTGAATAGAAGTTATGAATTTTTCTTAGAATAAAATGGTTTTTTGTTACATGCATTTGACTTTATATTCTTAATGAATAACATTATCAATATTCTAATCACTAGATTTAGGTCGATTTAAGAAGGGCTAATCACTATGAAGTTATGCTCACAAAGGTTAAGATGCCATTTCCTAATGTGGTGGTAAGCAATGTGGGCAAAATGAATGTATAAACACTCATGGCTATTTAATTGAGCTTGAGACCATGTCACAATCACGTGATGCTTAAAGTTTAATGTTAATTGGTATAAAAAAATAACTTCATTTTGCTAGTTGCCATAGGAAAATACTTAATTTGGGGTTTACCAACTTTTTTTTGTCATTCATTCATTGCCATCTATGCATTTATATATGTAGATTCAACTCACTTTTTCTTTTTCTTTCTTTTTCTTTTCTTTTCTTTTCTAGAAGATGTTTCTCATGTTCTCTTTCAAGGAGATGGACTAGAAAGTTATAGTTAAAATTAATTATCTTAAGTTATTCACCTATATAATGTTATCTAATGTTATTAGGTGTTAGATTATTAATATTAGTGTTATTGTTGATCAATTTGATGTCCTTAAGATGTTTCAAGTGACTAACATGGCACCATATTGTAGGTGAACAATTTTATGTTGGCCAGGCAATATACGTGGTCACAACAATGCTTTCTAAAGGATATGCCTTAGAAAATGGCATACTAAGCAAAGACAATAAGTCATCATTGTTGGCAAATTGTTCATGTGATGAGCTTCTTGTGCACTATGGGTTATTGATCCCATCTAAATCAATGATTACCAATGTCTATTTAAACTATATCACCGACCCACAAATGTCTTGGGACATAATCATGGGCCTCGATTTCTTCTTAATCTAATGGGCATTAAAAGATTCCTTTTATATATCACCATTACACCTCATTTTGAGTGAGCCATTAAGCCTTTCATTATAACATTGTAAGAGCTCCAATAAAAACCCTAAATGTTATTGGCTTCACTTTGTTTTGACTATGAATATATATCTCTCAACCTCTATTAAATACTTTTACCACATATAAATTAATGCTTAGCTTCATAAAATGTGAAACAATCTAATCATATAACAAACTTCAAATTTTCTTTTCCCACGTAATTTAATTATATAAAAAATCAATCTTCCATAATTTTAAAGTTTTATGTAAATTCTTCATACTTCAAATAACATTCCCTTATACCTACTAAATTAAATATCATGAATTGAACTAAACCTCTTCATTAATTATTTCCAAACTATCCTAAATCACTTTTAAACCTCTTCATTAATTATTTCCAAACTATCCTAAATTACTTTTTATATTTCAAAAATGTAGATATTAAATATCTAATCATTACAGCGATTTAGAAAATCCTAGAGATTATAGGTCTGATTGTTTGTTTTCAAAGTATTTTTTAATTTCAAAATAAATTAACATAACAATTATTTTTTAATTTCATAATAAATATTTTTTAATTTTCAAAATAAAAATTAAATAAATTAACAACTTAGAAAGTTAGATCCCACTCGTCGTTCTGGTTTTGTATCAGATGAGATTGTCAAGTGCGCAAACAGATACAATCGAAATGGACCTCTCGATGGACTCCCAGGTGCGGAATTTCAGGTAAGATTTTACAAACCCTACAGACCTGATCTTTCTTTCCATTCCCATGTTTGTCAGATCAGATCAATGGCCCTTTCTGAAATGGAAGGAACGATTTATAGCAGTTACAAAATGTTTATAGCGTGATCTATAAGTGAGGCCTTTCACAGTGCTGTGAGGTGTAAGTCTTTCCCTTTTATTTTTCTCTGAATATTTGATTGTGTTTTGGCGGTGGATGGTCATTTGAGGAAACCAAGTTTTTCGATCCTCTGTCCAGCGTATAGAATGCATGATTAGGGCACACGATCCTGGGTCGGTTCCAGTAGAGAATAGGCCAGATCCATCCATCCCATCTCTTTTTTTTAGCATATTTGTTTTAGGTGGGTTCCTTGGCAGCTGTTGTGCTTGTTATTTTTGCCTTCACATTTCATGGGCATCATGAGCACGGGTTGGGTTGGCAATATGGGCACCAGCTGATGTTGATGGGTTGGTCGCACCAGCTGATGTTGATGGGTTGGTTCAGACTGAGAAGATGCCAGATCCGTCCATATCCTCTGTGTTAGTAATTTTGTTTTAGGCAGGGTGAGGGGACTAGAGTGCTGCGCAACCTTAGGGATCGTAGGTTCTGTGATTAAAGATGCTCAAACCTAGGGAAAGACGTGGCTTGCAGATGTTGACCGAGTTCGTTTAAATGGTGTAATGGCATGCTGGCATTGTGATAGCATCTTTGTTATAAATGGTCTGTAACAAGTTTAAGGGCAGTAATGTCCTCTATGATGCTATTTGGGTCACAGTTTTTCAAGATTTTAAAAATCTTTGATTGTTGTTGCAGGAAACAAGAAATTATTTGAGGTATTGGCCGAGTTGTGAAATCAGGATCGCATTCCCTACTCGGAGGAAGGATCTGACACTGAGAAGTCCATTGAAATACAGCCCCTCTCTGGATAAGAAGCGTGGATGTTTGCAAGAATAGCTTTCAAAGAGGACCATGCTCCTATGGAGTTGGAATACTCCGTTGCGGACGAGTATAAATGTTTTCCTTTGGCATTAGACGCAGTATCCGCAGCCATGAAGGGCAAAAGATGTGTAGATGAATGGGAGATTTCTTTACCTTTGATGAAACCCTCAGATCCATCTTTTCCACACACTCATGCTCCCGTTGATCAAGACCTGTATCAGCGATTAAAATGGAGTTATGGTTCTTTGCCCCTTTCAAACGTCGAGATTTGCTTCTTCTCTTCTGCCATGCTTATGGGAAACGCAGATTCGATGTGGACAAATTAGTACAAATATAGATTGCCCAAGGGCTTGCTTTGAGCCAAAAAGAGAAACTATTTAATGGGCATGGCCATTGGATGCAACTATGGAAATCTTCAGGGAGCTTATGGAAATCTTCAGGGAGCTCGTGGTTTGTTTCAGAGTATAAAAAATAGGGGGACTTAGGAAGTCAATAGGGCATGCCATCGAAGAAGTCATGATAATGTTCTTCGTGATATGGCAATTTACATTTGAGTTCTTCACATAATGATTCAAGGGTTTGCCTCTAGAGATATGCTATATTTCTAGACTTCAATTATTTAATGTTTTCATTGTTTGTATATTTAGAATCATTCCCATCTCAGATTGGAGAGCGTGAAAATCTCAAGTTTCTTAATTTAAACGGAGCTTGAACTTATGGATGATTTCACATGAAATCTCTAAACTAAGCACTCTGTATTCAATAGTCAACTCCTGAATTAAGTGTAGAAACTGAAGCTTCTGCAAATGTTTGGAGTTTGAAGGGTCTCACAAACCTGTTACATCTGTTTGTCAAATATTAAACCAGGGAAAATTCAGGAATTAACGAAAGCATAATGGGAAATTGGCGGGAGAGGACGCACCTATGGTTGAAGTACAAGGAAAATTTATATGGGGTTTAGAGTTTGAAGGGTTTCAGAAATCTGTCACATCTATTTGTCAAATATTAAACCAGGATAAAGTCAAGAATTAAAGAAAGCATAGTGGGGAATTGGCTGGAGATGACGCAGCTATGGTTGAAGTACAAGGAAAATTTATATGGGGTAATGAAAGATCTTCCCCAAAATATGGAGGACATCAACCAAGGAAAATTTATATGGGGTAATGAAGGATCTTCCCCAGTATATGGAGGACATGAAGAAACTACCCAGTTTCATTATGGCTTGTTACCATGGGTATCAAACAATAGACTGTGGAACGGTACTGCCCACACTCTGTCCGTGTCTTGAACATGTATCATTGACCTTCGAAAAGATTTCCAACAGCCTTCGAGAAGCTACCCAATTTGAGTCACAGGAAACAATATTTTGCAAAGAGAATAACATGAAACTGCGCCTTGAACAATTATTCAGAAAACTGAGGAACTGTAATTCTTATCCTTAAATTTTCATCTTTTTCTGTTATAAATGTGATGGTGGTTAAATGTATGTATAAGATTTTTAATTTGTATGACCTTTTCTTATAAATTTTGGTTAACAATTGTTGTACAGGAAACCACGGATGGAGATGAGGAAGAAGAGCCACAACATTCGAAAGAAGATCCTTGTGGCAATTGAGATTAGCAGCAATGCCCTGCCTTGCGGGAAAACCTGAGGATTTCTCATTAGGTCCTTCTCTAGAGATATTCAATATTTGTCATGCTTGTATTAGTAAGTTGGCCTTATGAGAGGTGCATAACACAAAAATTGTGTACATTAGGAAAATTTCTTTCAACTTGGAATATTGTTTGAAGTTCATTTTATGGGGATGAGGCATTGCTCACTACCAAAGAGTCTGAATTTGCATGATTGAAAAGCGTTGCTTGGATGATGCTACATGCACATGTTTACAGAAGAAAACTAGGTCTATGTGTTGCTTTTCTGTCAAACACGGATGTTTAGATCTGATATAACTGCCACCCTTCATAATTTGACATATGACTTGCCTGCATGGTCTGTCAGCATATATCCCATTGCAAGAATGTGGCATTCAATACTGCAAAGGTGAGTTGGTTTTCCTTGGTTGCATGAACGTTGATTGAATTGGCATTGAACTGTTACCCATCTCGCAGTGTTCCTACTCATCATTTTGTGTATTGCATAATCATCTTACATTTCTGAAAAGTTCTACTTTTGTCTGGGATAATTTTATTGGGCTATGAAGGTGGTTATTATTAGGGGTCTGATTGGTCAGGTGTTAAGATTTAGAAAGCTCGTGTTTGTCTACTGGTAGAGAAAATTAGGACACCAAGCAAAAGTTATCAAGCAACCACAAATATGGTGTTAATATTTAGAAAGCGCGTAGTTATCACACGAAGCAACAGTGTGTGCTTTTCTTAAATATTTGCAACCAAGTGATTAAGAAAGTTGAGGTAAACTCTCTTGCTGATTCATCATTGTATCACCTTTTATTGAGTACTTGCCACACTCCCTTTGCTGGTTTTTTTGTTTTGTCCAGTATATGTTTGGTTGATTATTGTTCTGCTAATACTGTTGTCAATCTAGGAGTGTATCAGTTGTGAGTTTGTGTATTTCCCTGTTCTTTTTGATGGTCATAACATAAATTACGGAGAAAACATGAAATACTGTGATACTGTTGAGTAAACAATGAATGGGAATCAGTCCTGTAGTGTGCTTTGTTAAGTTTCAGATTCATTGTGTATATACTATATAGTCAACTAATTTAATGTATATATGAAGTACTGTTCCATTAACTTATTAAGTTATTTGTGAAGGGCAGTTGTTACTCTGTTCATGTAAATATCAGCAGTTTTCAGGTCTGAGGTGACTCCATTGTGAAATTATTTCACTGATTTGCTTCGGTACAACATGGCATCACATATTTAAGGAATTGTAGTTTTAACGACTCACTGAGCATATTAAACCGCAGGACGAAAATTGATGATAATGGCAATAATGTGCTAGTGGTTTCATGAAAACTATATTAAATATGTATGCATAGTCTTTGATAAAGGGAGTGCATAGTTTGTCTGGGCGGTCTTGTAACTCTATTGAAGGTGGTAGTTTGTATATTTACCTGTTTTTTCTGATGGTAATAACATGAAATACTGTGATACTGATGAGTAAACAATGAATAGGAATCAGTCCTGTAGTGTGCTGTGTTAAGTTTCAGATTCATGGTGTATACACTATATAGTCAACTAATTTAATGTATATATGATGTACTGTTCCATTAACTTATTAAGTTATTTGTGAAGGGCAGTTGTTACACTGGTCATGTAAATATCAGCAGTTGTCAAGTCTGAGGTGACTCCATTGTGAAATTATTTCACTGATATGCTTCAGTACAACATGGCATCACATATTTAAGGAATTGTAGTTTTAACAACTCACTGAACATATTAAACCGCAGAACGATAATTGATGATAATGGCAATGATGTGCTAGTGGTTTCATGAAAACTATATTAAATATGTATGCAGTCTTTGATAAAGGGGAGTGCATAGTCTGTCTTGGGGGTCTTGTATCTCTATTCAAGGTGGTAATTAGAGGTGGATGAGTTTAGTTTGCATACGAGATTGAAGACCCTGATAGGCTATAACTAAAAACAGCCATACACAAAGCCAACAATGGTTCCAACATGGCTGTACTGGAGTCTAAATTATCTTGTGGCCTCGTACCTAATCTGGGTAACATCTTAACAGTATCACTATCTAGTTGGTTACGTTTTTGCTCAGAGTTATCCTGTTGACCCGGGATACTCTCTAAATCATCCTCATAGGATCCAACAAAGCCACTCTATGAAGGGTTGAATAGTAAAATTCCATAGCCCACCTCTGTATGCCCTGAAGAGAGGGCATGCCCTTCTCATTCAAGTTTTATAGTACCATAGATCAAATGGTACACTGTGCTATAGCGTGCAGCTGAGAGAGCATACATAAAAGAACAGTGTGTGGGAAGTACCCCTGAGTCTCACACTGATAAAAACTCATATTGGGTTTGGGTTGTTGTTATTGATTCACTGTTTTCCATAGATTTGTCATGTAACATTAAATAAAGCGTGGAAAGTTTGCATTGGGCCTCATTTTAAATGTCCAACATATGCTTCACTGATTTGCTATACGGTATGATAGATGTGGCCAGATTTGACTGCCAAGGCCAAGGAAGCAAGTATTGATGTGATTAGAAGTTATGTATTCTGGAATGGGCATGAACCAGAAGAAAGCACTTTATGTTTCATTTACTATCGTACAAGTAATAAATATCAATTCTCAAATGTTTGGGTTTGTTTTTTTCTATGTTGTAAGGAATTTGTCCGTAGAAAAACCGATGTAACTTGTGTCTCCGAGTTCTTGGGGTTTTTGGATCCTTAAGAAATATCCTCAAATTATTGGGGACTTGCTGGCCGTCCACTTGTACATTCTTTACCCTTATGAGACACAAGGTGTAGGTTTGAATGCACATATACATGATCCTCAATTTTCTACAATCCCAACTTCTTGTGCTTCATAGAATTAATGAAACTATAGGAGCTCAATTCTGTTCCATTGATAAAGAGCTTGCCACTTGTGATAGCATACGAGTGGCAAGTCGTTGCAAATAAACACCATTTGCCCCTTGACAAGTCCTCCATTTAAATGAGTTCATTGTCCTCCTTTCATCCAAAACCGATGTCTACAAAATCTTCTAAGCGAGCAACGAAACAAGCAAATTCTTCCTTTGCATCAATTTGTAAAGAAGTACAACCTTTGAAAGAATTTTTTCACTCCATTGGCCACGTTCTTATGTTGGGTCTTCCTCTTCCCATTGCTTTGAGCAATGAATTTTTTATCATAAAATTTTGGATTTAGAGGATGTGTGAAGGTGTGCAATGGAGTGTTAAAAGCCATTCCACTTTGTAACAATGATGTACTTCACATGCTCCACAAAATTAAAATCAATAAAAGAGCTAAAGCATCTTGTGTAATAATTTCCTTAGTTTTCTCAACCATGGTATTTATGCCATCATAAGTCGCTTCCAAGAAAGGTTTGCTTATGTTTGCATCAAGCTTGAACCTCAGAATTTTCTCTTAAATATGATGTGATGGATGGTGGATGATATCCATAAATGGAGTCATTTTTGTTGCAGTATGGAAGGAAATGTTGTACCACCATTTAGCCAGAGGCAACCATTTGACCCATTGTATTTGTTTATCAGATACAAAGCAATGAAGATATCCTTCCAAACATTTGTTTACTATCTCAATTTGTCCATCAGATTGAGGATGATAAGATGAGCTATGAGCTAATTGAGACTCAAGATAAGAAAATAATTCTGTCCAAAAAATTCCATTGAAAATGGGATCTCTTTCGCTTACAATAATCTTTGGGTTTCCATGTAGCTTTTGAATTGTTTCCATAAATGCAGTGGAAATGTACTCGCTTTAAATGGATGAAATAATGCACAAAAGTGTGCATACTTGGTAAGTTTTTCAACTACCAACATGATAACACTCTTTCCTTCGAACTTGGGTCAACTTGTGATAAAATCCATTGAAACTTCCTCCCAACGTTGGCTTGGAATGGATAAGGGTTGTAATAGTCCTGGGGTTTTAATTGTTTCAACTTTAACTTTATTTTGTTTGCAAACCAAACATTCCGCCATAAACTTTTGAATATCCGATTTAAGGCCATCTCAAAAAAAATTATTCTTAACCCTGTGGTAGGTTTTTAGAAATCCTAAGTGCCCTCCTAAGGGAGAAGTTTGAAATTCCCTAAGAATCTTTTGTTTGAGTTGGGAATTCTTACATAGATATAATCAATCCTTGTACCATAATGAATCATTTTTCCAGCTAAATGTATCAGATGTACTGGGATCTTGTTGTATCTTTTGAATGAGTGACCAAACTTCCTCGTCATTCTTCCACTCATCCCTTGCTTTGTTTATCCAATTTGGTTGGATAATAAAAATGGCACAAATAAATGTTTCCACATCCTCATCTTTTCTTGAGAGTGCATCTGCCACAACATTTTGCTTCCCTTTTTTGTAAATGATTTCAAAGTCATAGCCAACATCTTTGTGACCCATTTTTGTTGTTCTTCTAAAAATAATCTTTGTTCCAAAAAGTATTTAAGACTATCATGATCTATTTTTACCTTGAAGTGTCTTCCCATTAGGTAGGGTTGCCATTTCTTAAGTGCATGTAGTATTGTCAGTATTTCCTTCTCATAAATAGCTTTGTGTAAATACTTTCTTTTGATTGGACAACTTTTGAAAGTAATGGGTCTTTGTTCTTGCATTAAAACAACACCAATTTCATTTCCTGAGGCATCACATTCCACAATAAATGTTTTTGTGAAGTCTAGTGTAGCTAAGACTGGTGCTTGGCACATTGCCTCTTTAAGATGTTCAAAAGCCTTCGTTGCTTCTAGAGCCCATGAGAATGCATCTTTCTTCAATAGTGTTGTTAGAGGTGTTGATATTCTCCCATAATTCTTAATAAACTTGCGATAATACCCTGTCAACTTGAGAAATCCTCGTAGATGCTTTATGGATGTGGGGATTTTCTATTCCTTAATGGTTTTAATTTTGCTAGGCTCTACCTTAACACCTTTATGCAATACAATATGACCTAGATATTCCACCTTTTGTACTCCAAAGAAACATTTGGACATTTTTGCATATAATTGTTTCTCCTCCAATAGTTTGAGCACCATGTCAACATGTTGGACATGATCCTTTCAAGACTTGTTGTAGATTAGTATATCATCAAAAAATACTAACACAAATTTTCTAAGGAAGGGTTTGAAAATGAAATTCATCAAACCTTGAAATGTAGAAGGTGCATTAGTAAGGCCAAAAGGCATGACCAAAAATTCATAATGACCCTCATGAGTTCTAAATGTTGTTTTTGGAATGTCTTAGGTCTTCATTCTGATTTGATGATATCTTGAACGAAGATCCAACTTGGTGAAGTAAATTGATCCATGCAATTCATCCAATAATTCATCAATGACAAGAATGGGAAATTTATATTTAATAGTGAGTTTGTTGAGCTCCCTATAATCTGGACACATGCACCATGATCCATCTTTCTTGTGAACCAATACTACTGGAGCAGAGAAAGAACTTTGACTAGGTTGAATTATACCAGCCTCTAGCATTTTTGCAACCATATGTTCAATTTCACTCTTTTGGACATAGGGATATCTGTAAGGCCCGATGTTTGGAGGAACACTTCCTGGAATCAAATTGATATCATGATCATGATCATAAATAGGTGGGAGGCCTTTGGGAGTCTCAAATACCTTGGAATGATTGTCCAAGATTTTTTGGAGATTTGAAGAAATGGATGATTTCGATATGGGAACCTCTAGTGAACATAACTGTGTAATTATGCCTCGTTATTCTTTCTTTAGAAGCTTTGTCATTCCTTTAGAGCTGATTATCTTTCTCGTTTTCCCTGTGATACTCCTTAATTCAATTTCTTTTCCTTCTGAAGAGAACTTTATGAAAAGTTCTTGAAAATTAAAAGCTATTGTACCCAAGGATTGTAGTCATTGGACTCCTAGTACAACATCAACACCACCCATTGGAATGGAAAACATTTAGCTATTCAATACATATTCTCCCATGGATAGCTTGATAATATGGCACTTTCCTGAGCAATTTATGGTTCCTCCACTTGCAACCATCACTTGACACTCTGGTGTTGAATATAGGAAACAATTCAATTTTTTAGCTATCTTGTAATGAATAAAATTATGGGTACTTCCCGAATCAATCAACACTATTACCTTTTTCTTCTTGATATGCCATTCTATCTTGATATTTTGAGGAGTGGTAATTCCAGCCAATGCATTACAATATATGGTCGGATTCATTTCTTCTTTTTCTAGGGTATTTTCCTGGTGTATATCCTCTTCTTTTGACGTTTCTTGTTCATTTTCTTCCTCCTCTTTACAATCTATGTAAAATAATTTCTTCTTGACACACTTATGACTTTTAGTGTATTTGCTATCACAACTGTAACAAAGCCCTTTTGCTCTTTTTTCTTCCAATTGTTGTAGTGTCAACCTTGTAGGTTGTGGATGGCTAGGGGTAGCAACACTTCCATCTTTATGATTGTGATTGCTAGGCTTCCTTGTTGCCATAATTTTGCCTGCCATTTTTCTTGTTAACCTGAATGCCTTCTCCAATGAATCTGGTTCCCAAAGGTGAACTTCATGTTGGATGTTATATTTTAAAGTGCCTATGAAAATATCAATCCTATGCTCCTCTGGAATATCTTTTACCCTTATATTCAATTTTTGGAAGTCCTCAATGTGCTTCATCATTGAACCCTTTTGTTCGAGATTCATCAATTGGCTAAAAAAAATGTTGTTTTTTGTATCCTCATAACGTGCTATCATTTCGTCCATAAAAATAGCCCAAGTGACAATTTGTTAACGAGAGCAAAGCCATCAATACCATACAAGTTGATTTGGTTCCAAATATAAAGTTGCAATGCGTACATTTTGTGTGTTTTGCACATTATGGAGATCGAAAAATTCCTCCATCTGTAGTATCCACGTTCGGGATCCTCGCCATCAAACTTCCTCATATCAATCTTTGAAACATGGTGGTTCTTCGATCCAACATTAGAGTCTATGAAATCATGATTAACATTTATTTTGTTCTCATCATGAGTTTCCTTTATTACCCTTTCACCATTAGTAAGCATTTCTTGTAAAAACTTTGTCAAATCTGTCTTGAAATATTCCATCCGTCTTCAAATCGTCCATCATAGTTTCCATGCCATCCATCTTAGCTTCCACGCCATTCATCTTAGCTTCTACGCCTTTCTTTAAACCATCCATCTTAACTTCCACGTTTTTCTTTAAACCATCCATCTTAGCTTATACGTCTTTCTTTAAATCATCCATCTTAGCTTTTGTTACTTATTGTACGAGTGACATTTGTTGTACTTGGTCTTGTAATTTTGATATATCATGTTGCATTTTTTTTTCTTCTTCATGAGTCATGCTAGAGCTTTCAGGTTGCTTACTAGGTGTTTCCATTTTCTTTCTTTTGGGCATCAATTACCGATAATAATGCTTCACTATGCCCTTTGAATTCCTTCAAACTAATTTTTCAAACCAGGCTTATGTAAAAATTGAAAAAAAACTACACACCCTTTTTTTTTCACTTTGTAGGAGCCTGATACTGAATCTGATGTATTTCTGTGATTTCAGCGCTTCCAGTTCTGAAACCACGATCTGTCGTAGCCCTCTGTGTCCTCTTTCCAATACCACCAGTCTGATTGAAATTGAATTCTCCAAGAAAGATTTATACACAATCTCCTAAGATGACCTGATTATATACTTTTTTAGAAGAGCAAAATTGTATGAAGTGCCACGTGTCACTGTTTTGACCTTTGGATCTAAAAAATATTTACAAGAAATTACAGTCCATCCTCTTTCTGTAACTTCTAACGAAATGTCAATCTGATGTTCAGAGAGATAGTTATGACAACTTTTCCACGGTGACCTGTTTGCAATGTAATTTCGGGGTCTACAAAAACCCTAAATTCCTCATACTACATCTTTGAAAATATAGCGAGATAGGATCTGAAATTCGAAGACAAGGTTCACACTGATTTCTTCTCAAATGGGTTTTTCTTTTAGGTTCTGAAACTTCGTGGTGAAAGAGTTATAGTGAAAATCCCACGATGACTTGTTTTAGCTTAAATTCTGGAGCTTGCAAAAACCCTAACTTTCTGAGATCATATCTCCGAAAATATATCAAGACAAGCTCTGAAATTCGGACCCAAGGTTCAGCATGATGCCATCTCAAATGTTTTTTTTTTGGCTTCTGAAACGTCGCAGAAAAAAGTTATAGAGAAAATGCCACGATGACCTATTTGGAGCAGCGAAACCCTAGAATCTAAAGCTCTGATACCAAATGTTAGGAAACCAGCTCACAAAAAGATAAAAAGATATATCAACACCTTAGAATTCAGTCTTCTTTGAGGGGGAAACCTCATTTGCATTACACAAATGAACAATTCTTGGATGATACAAATGACAAAACTTCCTTTCTATATATTAGAGTCTACGGGGTCACAATATAACCAAGCCGACCTAACAATAATAATATAAAGACACGAAAATAACAATAGTGGGATTCTATGGAGCACAATAATAACAATATGGGCACAATAGGGACACAACAATAACAATAAGGGATACAATGACAATAGTAATGGGGGAATCACTAGTATTATAGGGACCTAACAGTAATGGATTCGACACTAAATGATTAGGCATAGTTGAAAAATGATATAGTTTTTCAGAAGAGGTTTATAACTACAAGACAAATGGAAACATGACCTTTCTCAAACTCTGTCTAAAGGATAACTTCTAGGCAATGCTAAATGGTACACTTGAGAAAAGTTGGAGGAAAAATTTCCTCACCTCATTCAGTAGAAGTTGTTAGGGTCTAAAGCCTCCCAAAATGGGGAGGTGTGATATGGATTGGATCATTATATTTTTTTTATCCATCTCAATGCTTTCAAAGTGGAAAAAGTGGAGAAATTAGCTCACAGGACCAATTTTACCAGTGGGACCAAGTTTGAAAAATCGGGGTTTGAAACCGTCTTAGACCAGATTGAGGCATGAAATGGCGATTTTGGAGGTAAAAATTTGTTTCTTAAGTGTGACATATTTTAGTGTTATGCTACACATAGATACCCTTTCAACAACATAAGAATCACCTTAATCGAAGTTCGTATACAAAAGTCGACATTCTTATTTTGACCACCATAATTCGAGAGGACGCCATGTTTTTTTTTTCTTTGCAAGTAAAATAATTTTGTAGTACAAAAGTGGAAGAAAAATTACAAACTTTTAAGATTTAGAGCTAAAAGAAACCTTCCATGAACATGGGCCTGAAGATGAGAGAGAAAATAGCTTAGAAAAGTGTGAGGAGGCATCTGCTCACAGAAGAGAAACCAAAGAACCTCCTGACATTTACATAGCAAAAAAATAAGCAGAATCATTATGAGAGCCGAGAACAGAGAGATATTAAAGTCGTATAAGAGGCTCCCTTGGGGAACGAGTGACTCCCAAATAGTACTCTAGAGGGTCTTCCTGGACCACAAGGCATGGCTTATAATAATCCATGTCATTTGGAAAAGGGAGCCCCATGGAATCTGGTTAGATGGAGGAGGATAGAAAATCATATTGTTGTTGGAAAGGAGTGCTACCTTGACTGCTAACCTAGTTGCGTTTTTTGTTGGAGGGGCTTGAGTTGGTTGAAGAAAGCTTCAACTTGTTGTGAGACTGTTGTCGCTTAGGCAAAGGGATGCAAGGCCTGTCGTGGTGAGCTTCGGTGTGAACTGGAGAGAGCAAGGGGGAGTCGTACACAATGTCAGTAGAGGGGGACACAGAGCCCTGCAGCTACATGCCCATAAGGGTGGCAATGCGGCTATATGATGCTTTTACGTGGCATAAATGAAATTCCATGTCAAGTACATTGCCTTCCATCAAAACATTGACATCTTCCTCATCCTTGTAATGTTGGCCAAGGAGATTGCACAAATCCCATAGGTGGTTCCCCGCAATCTTAAGCTCTTAAGCTTTCGCATCGGCCACCATTCTGTAATAGCAATGAGGGGTGTTGCAATCAAAATTCTCATCCCCTTGCCCATGCCAGGGAGGGAGAGGAGGTCTACCTATTCGTTAGCCACTTTTGTGGTATCAACCTCGTTCCCGCACCATGTTTGCAGTGAAAGGAGTTGCAATTTCCTGGATCTGAACACAGTCTCCGCCTTCGAGCAACCGAGGAAATGGGTGGCCCTTACCATAGGAACCAATCCGTTTAACGTTGTATTCGTCTTGCCAGCCAATAGGGTGGATAAACCTATTATTAATGCACTTTAAAGGTAGGAGGAGGGTGGGCTTGCCACCATCTCCTTGCTCCGAACTCCATACACTGTGGAAAGCATGCTAATGACACTGCCAAAATTCCATGCTAGTTGAGTTGTGAGTTGTATTCATGAAGGCAATTAATGCCTTGGATTTGATATCTAACATAGGGATTTGGGGGAAAGGATGCCATTTTATCCCCCATTATTTATGGGAAATGGGCTGTCCATGTGATCATGATGAAGAAGACTCTAGAAGATTCCATATTGTAACTCTAGTTAAGAGTTGAAAGAGTCAAATTTAACAACTAGCAGGCTATCAAAATGTGTTATAATTGAGCCACTAGGAAGAAAAGGGAACCACCCTATGGGAGTATATTTTGTTCCATAGACGAGCAAAGTAGCTGAGAGTGGATATGGATAGAGAAAATAGAGAGGATTCATGCATTATAGTAGCCCATGGGCTACAAGCCTCACTTCTTTATACTTGCCTCCCGTTTCCATTTAGATAAGGAGAGTAGAGAACCATCACATTCTAGTTGGGTTTTATCTCGAAAGGGTTCCCACAACATATCTCATGTTCTTATGATTATGAGTGATTTTAATTTTATCTATTCTCTAATTTCCGCAATTTAGATATTGCATGCATGGCACTGTAACTTAATAACTCCAAAAGTCTTAAGGAAAAACAATTCACATAATATAGATTTCTAATTTTTAAGTATAATTTTATTACATATGTTTTGACGAATTGTTCAATGGAATATCCATAGCATTTTATGGATCACAAGTGCACGAAACTTTGTTTTCTTGAGGAGGATGGAAGTATCAATTCAGGTAGAGTTTAGAGACTTGGTGTCAAGTTTTGGTTGATGACTCGGCGGATTGAGCTATTGGCTAGACAATGGTCGATGATGATAATGAACTTGAAGTGAGGGAGGATGTAAGACCTTAAAAGGTATGGTACGAGCATGTGATGTCTAAAGTAGCAATTGAACTACACGGTTTCATGGACACATCACAAGACAAAGTTATATTGTTGGGCGAGTTGATTTCTTGAGTGCAAAGCAAGATTGAGGTGGATAGCATGCCATATCGACATGCCATTTGAAAATGACTAGTCTCATGACATGGGAACACCCATTGTTAGGGCCCTAAGTTGGCACCAAGGCCAACGAGCCCCCATGACGGCTCGTGCTAACTTGGAGAGTTGAAAAATTGAATTTGGGACGATTTGGGGGCAGCGTGCGCCCAAGTTGTATGAAGGTGACAGGCGTGTGGGTGCTCTATAATGGAGGGCGCCCACACAACTTAGGCAGAGTGTGCATGCACGTTATAACGACCTATGCCCATTTAACAAGGCTACAACCTCTAAGGGATGTAACATGGATGTAATGATAATAGTAGTATAATCATAATTATAGTCTTTGATCTATGTAATATCCTTTGATCTATTAATTGCTAAGTAGAGAAACAAGGTATTTTCATCAACATGTATTGTTGAACCTTGTTTTCATTAATACAAACAATGAGTTGATGTTCTAAGTTATCTTGTGAACATTAAATTTGTGGTAATGTGGTCATTTAGGCAAGGTGAAGCCAGTTGGGAGGGTTCCTCAACTTGGTCATCATTACTCTTTTTGTGTTCATTTTGTAGCATAAATCGATAAGTACTTATAATTCTCAATTTGATGTTTTATTTTAGGGACAAAATGTGCATGGTTGTTAATTTTTTTTTTTCTCTTAAGTGCTTGTATCTCTATTGGGTCATTCCTATGCAAAGAAGAACGAGTTCTTGTTTAAGACTAATGATATAGTGTGTTTTCCCATTCTATGCAAAACCATTCAACAATGAAATATTTGCATTCTATTTTACTAAGGAAATTCTATATTGTTAAAGCCAAGAATGGTTTCTTTTTGAAGTGTTGAATGATATAATAGATTGATATTATTTTTTGTATTTTCTCATATGGTTTTCATTGAGAATTTGACATCGTAAGCCTACAAAACAATGAGACTCATTGAAGAATTGAAAATGAGATTTGTTTCATTAACCAACACAAGAATATTTTGGAATATCACATGAGTAAAAAACTATATTGCATGCTCAATAAAGTATCTCTAATTCACCAACAAATAAATGAGATCTCTATTATATTTTTACTTCTTTTGAGTTATATTATGTTGCAATAGTTTGCTAACATGTCATAGTATTTTTCCTTGGAGATTACATAGGCCATTCATATCCTAAACCTTGCACATGTATTTTTAATATCTCATAGTCTATGCCCTCAAATCGACAATTTAATGTCCACAATTTAAATTAATTAAATTGATTGAAATTTTTGGTGCCATTTTCTAGGGAGATGCTAAAAGGGATTATCACATTTGAGGCTTATTTTCATGGATATTTTAAACTGTACAATTTGTTTTGTGTGAATGATTTCATTTTATATACTAGGATTCTAGACCCAATGAGATAGTGAATGGTAACATGTAAAGATGACCTCACTCCAAAATTTTCTTAAGTGTAATAGCATGATGCATTCACTTTAGTGAGTATGTTGTCCCCTTAGTTCTAAATATATGCTAGTGTTGTATGAATAAGTCTAGAGATAGAAAAGATACATTTAAATGAAAAGGTAGAAAAATTACTCTACATAATAATACCATTTCAAATACTAACTTGTTGGCAAGAAAATATACGAGAGGAGGACCAACATGCATGACTCTAGTGCAAAATCTAATACTTGTAGTAGGCAGTTCAAGAAACCAAAGATTTATAGCAAGTGGAAATTCAAAATTGATAGTCTTTTTCAGTTGATCCTACATTGTAAACAACATTGACAAGTGAACCAAATCGGTAATAAGAATCATAAGTATACTACAATCTAGTTAGAGACTTAAAATATCCACACTAAGAGATTTGGTACAACCTCTTCAAAGGAAAAAATATGGTGGAAGGTGAAGGTGAAGTGTATGTAAATGGACAAGGTGAGACACATACAAATGAAGAAGATGAAACAACTTTTGGTTTCCTAATTGTGGACCATACCACAATGGTACAAATGAAGAATATTCGTGATTCCATTAGTCCTACGTCATTTTCATGGTATGATTAGTGAAGATCTTGATGCTTTTCTTTTGCGTTTGAAATATTAAGAGTAGTTATGAATACTCAAGTGATGCACAAAAATTCATAACTATTTCCCGCCACCTCAAAGATTAAGCATTATATTGGTTTATGGGCCTTGGAGGAAATACAAATCAAACATGGGATTAGATGCATATGAATTTTCTTAAAAATTATCAAGAATATTGTAAGGGCTAGGATTGAGAGAAGATTCTTTTAAGATGACAGGAAAAGAAGAGAGTTTGGAAGATTATCTTGAAAGGTTTATGTATAACCTCCAAATATATAAGTAAAACAAACTTGATCAAGACACTATTATGACTATATTTTTGAGAGGTATTTTGGATGAATCTGTTAACTTGCTTAATTTGATGGGAACTGGAGATGTTTCATAATTAACATGTATTGATATTAGTGAACTTTACAAGAGGCATTCTTGAAGTCAAGTAGAGATTGCAAGGGATTAGAGATGCTTTTTCTAAAGCTTCCAAATATGTAATAAGTGGTGAATTAAGGTTGAATTAGGACATTTCTAGAAGATTTAAGACTGATCTTTTGGAACTCTCATTTTATAGTTAGACAATTCACAATTTAAAAGTAGGGAGTATAAAAAAAGTAGCTCTTGCTATCTTTTGTCCTAAAAGTAGAAAGGAACACCCAATAAAAAATGTCCTCTAGATAGTATTGAAATTTGTGTCATTTGCGTAGGAGAGCATTCCATGAGGTAGTGTCCCTCCTTACATGGTCTATGAGCATTTTATCAAAGGGAGAGCCAAGCAACTATGTGCACTTGATAAAAAATACTTGAAAATTGAGAACGACATGTATTAATGCCTTTAAACCGTGCAAATTCATTTTCTCTTTATTATTCCAATCAAGATTATTCACACTTTTTTTGAATTATACTGTGCCTTGGCAAGCATATCCTCCACCAAAATTTCAAATTAAACCTTGGTAACGAGGATGGCGAGAACTATACCATGGAAAATATGTCTACATATGCCTATCCTATGTAATCACAATAATCTTACCTCACACAATCACCACAACATTCATATTCCCCTCATTTCAACAACCATATACACGCAATCACAACCTCAACAACTATAGCTTCCACCCACTCAACATCCAAGGCCCATGCAATTATACCAAGCCGATTCCTAACCCAAACAATAAAGTAGTTCAATGTGATTTTAACATTTAGTTACAACCATTTCTGCATATTTGATCACTTCAATAGATCTACTGATATTTAAATAAGATCGGGAAGAGTACTCAACAAAAATAAAAAACTCTCTAGTAATCATTGTAGAAGAACCAAAGGAGGTGACTCTTGGACAAATAAATA